>JAAGEH010000124.1:2151446-2469716 GCA_011751065.1 Lasiurus cinereus
TACTATACTATACTATACTATACTATACTATACTATACTATACTATACAATGCTTTGTAGTAGTGGCCAGAAATGCCTTTATGAATTGTCTTCTCCTCACTACCCATGAGGAGGCCGGGTTGTAGATGGGTTCTAGGTTCGTATTGCTAGATCAGCAAAGTCCCTGCCCTGACAGCTTATCTGGAAGTCACACCCAACATTTGGAGGGAAGGGAGCTGGAGAAATATCCTGAGAAGGCAACAGGGAGACCTCTGCTCACAGCTCAGAGCAACCATATCTCTGCTGCATTACAGCATTTCCTGTAGCAGGATGTTGAGGTTGGTAAACAGAAGAGGTGGGAAATGCTGCTTTTGCTTCTGGAGCTCCAACTGAGGACTCCAGCCCTCAGCCGCTGGCAGGAGGGGATGCAGGAGACCAGTGCTTTGAGAGGCCCCTGCATGCCATGAATCCACCGCTCTCCACCCCCATAATATATGTGTGTATCTGTCATGCCCTGTCCACCCAAATATGTTTGTTTTCTCAGGCTCTTCAGAACTGAATGGTGGCTGTCAGTGCACCCCATTTGAGTCTCATGTGGAGTGACATCTTTTGTGTCCCTCTGTGTCCTAGCTTCCTTCTGACTTCCTAGCCTCGTGCCCAATGACTACACTGCACACAGGTGATACTGTTCCCTCCAAAAGATACTTCCCCAACGAGAAAGTCTACTTACCTATTTATCTTTATGCAGATTCGTTTACTAGTTTATGCAGATTCCTTTACTAATTTATTTTGAATAATGAATTTGAGTTTGAGCAAGACACATTTATCTAAAATAGCCTCAAATAACACTAGTTGTGCATATTTATAGACGGTTATAGAGGTCATGTGACAAAATCAGTAACAAATGAGGCAAAGACCTTTAGCATAGGCTTGGTGATTATTCATGAGGATGTGGCAATTGCACATGTTGGATGTCATCGTAAACGAGTCTTTTAAAGATCACTGCCAAAAAGCAATACAGCAAATTCTGGGAGATGACATTGATGATACGGTTTATGCATTTCCCTCAATCCCCCATAAAAACAGCTAGGAAATCAAAACCGAAAACCCACTGACATCCATTTAAAACAAACAGACAAACAAAAACACACCAAAAAGCACACCGAGTTATCATGGTTCCCTCAGACCTCAAGTTATGGGCAGAGGTGGAGGACACACCATCCCTTTGAGATCTACATGGTATCAGAACATGCGAAGGAGGAGGCAAAAGGGTGGGACAGATTTTCAGATGACTCTAAAAGCAGGACAAGAGCCACATCTCCATAAGGTAGTCAAGAGAAAGCAGGTAGAAGGGCTTAGGAACAGCAGTTTTGCGGGGGTTTTGTACACTCCATATGCAGTAGAGTACAGAAGTCCCCAGGGAGGTCTGAAAGGGCTGGAAGCGCCCGAGCTAAATGACACTTAACAGGATCTAAGCTCCATTCTAGGGCAGAGCCCCAACTGGATGAAAAAGAGCAGAGGTGATAGGACAAAGGGGAAAGAGGACCAGATAAAAGTGGGAGAGAAGCAAGGAGATCTAAGAAAGTACAGGTCATGTTATGAAGCAATGAAAGAGTGCTCTAGAACGGCGAAGCTAGAATATCAGTCTTAACCCACTTACTCCTCTCAAAAGTTCAGGAAAACTAATTGCACAAAATAAGAGGCAGCAGGAAAGGATCATGCTTGAGCCCCAGAAAGAAAGTGGAAAGTAAGGAGGATAATAATATCTCTACTGGCAATGAAAACACACCATTGAAATGTTTCTACGAAACAGATGAAAACTGTAGCCAGAAATTTCAAAATGTAAAAATAAATTTAAGATGAGAGGGAAATAAAAGAAAAACATAAATCTATGAAAGAAAAGTTTAGTAATGAATCATAGAACCCCACAAAAATGATAAATAAAAGAAAAATCTCACTTCAGAAATAAAGACTAAATTGGGAAGAAGGCCAGAGTGAATGAAAAATAGCAAAAGGAGCAGAAAATGTCTGAAATGGTAAAAGTGAAAAGGAGCAGAATTTTAAACATCAAAACAAATAACTAAAAGGAAAAAAAAGATTTGATAGAAAGTGACAGAAAAGAAGCTAGTTAAAAAAACAACATAGATATTATAAGAATTCACAAAAAAAGAAAAGAAAAGAAAGGCAACGGTACAGAAATAATAGGACAGTCTAAAACTAATTTTGTAGAATTAAAAACAAAGTCTGATACCACATACTGAAAAGGCACATCATGTACCCAAGAAAAATGACCCAGAATGACCAGTAATGAATGAAGCATTCTAAAAAATACATTGGGCTCCCCCGGCAAAAAGACTTCATCCCTTGGAAAGAGAAAGGAAATCCCGTGCTCATGAGATTTTTGACAGCAACACTTTGTATAAGGAGACAAGGGAATAACATATTTAAGATGCTCAAGGAGAGAAAAATATGAGCCATATATTATAAACCCAGACAAACTGACTTTCAAGTATAAAGACTGTAGACAACTGCTATCAGCAAGCAGGAACTCAGGAAATATTGTCCCCAAGAGCCTTTCCTGCGTCAACTGCCAGAGAATTAAAACGACATGAGAGACACCGATGGAAGGCCTGGTGGTGAGCCTGAAATATATGGCCACCTGTGGAACTGAGGATAAATGATGGTTATAAGGGAGAAATTGTGGGCTAGAACAACTGTATGCTCTGAAACTATAGGAATAGGCACCTCCTTTCCTTTCTGTCTTCTTGAGCGCTCCAATTTCATTTCCATGTTTGATAAAGAGCAGCATTGCCCTTCTGCTTATGTCTTCCTGCCTACCCAATAACCCTACTCCTCAACATTCACACTTACTTTCTCCAGAAAGACTATTCTGTCCTTAGTGGCTTTTATTAAGGTTGTAAACGTTGTACTGATTGTTATACCTATAAGATATAAGCCAATGAACAGGCCACAGAGGCAAACAGGACAAAATCTAGGGAAGACACGGCCACATAAAAATTGCTGGTAGGCATGTGCTATAGAAAACAGATTGGCAGTTTCAGCTAAACACAGAATTGCTAGGTGACCTGGTGAATCTTTCCCTCAGTAAATATCCAACAAGAAATAAAAACTTATCTATACAGAAACTTACTGGTACATGAATGTTCTAGCAGCATTATCACAATAGCCAAAAGGTGGCAACAACTCAAATCCCCGTTGGCAGATGAATGAATAAACAAAATGTGCTTTATTCAGACAATGGCATATTATGCAGTCATAAAAAGGAACAAAATACTGGTACAGGTACATGCTACAGCATGGATGAACCTTGGAAAAACATGAGCTGAGTAAAAGAAGCCAGACATAAAATCACACCTATTATGTGGTTTTTGAATATGATATATTCATAATAGGCAAAACCATAGAGACAGAAAGCAGGCTAGAGGTTATCAGATGATAGGCCGAGGGGAGAGAGAAATGTGACTTGATTACTTAATGACTAATGTTTTTTATGGGATATGAAAAGTATTTTCTTCAGTCAAGATCTTTTTTCTTCAGTGAGGATCTAATGATAGTTTTTCTTATTATAAAAAGTTTTACTAAAAACATCCTTTACATTCACATATGTGTTTACAGATAAAAATCAGGTTCCCCTATATTTGTATTTATACTTTTATCAGTTTTAAATCTTATCACTCTTTTTTTAAATTATTGATTTTAGAGAGAGGAAAGGAGAGGGAGAGAGATGATGTGAGAGAGAAACATCAATAGGTGCCTCCTGTACATGCCCAAATGGGAATCAAACCTGCAACCTGGGTATGTGCCCTGAGCAGGAATTGTACCTGCCACCGTTTGGTGTAAGTGACAACATTTCAACCAACTGAGACATCCAGCCAGGGTTTATTCACACTTTTAGTAAATATTTGTCATTAACTAGGTGTGGGACACTTAAAAAGGCATGTTCAGGCCAGGAGATGGGGATTTTTTTCCTTTTGGAGACTTTATAGTCCTGGTGGGAATTTAAGCCCACATTTCCCGATACCAGAGTTCTATGAAAAGATAAACATGACAAGCCCCTGGGGCGTGCTTCTCATCTGGGGGGTGGGAGGTAGGGAATCTGGGGAGTCTCTTCCAAGGAAGGGATGTCTCAGACACAGTTGGAAGAGTTACATAGGGTTTGACAGGTGAAGAAGAAGAACTGGACGGTGTCCACATAACAGCAGGGACTCTACCCGGTAAGCAGGACATGGTTATTGTTGCGAATTTGTAAATGAGGAAGCCGAGGCTCAAAGAGAAGTGATCTGCTCCAGATCACAGTGGTGAAGTGGCACCGTTTAAGAGCCAACTCAGAGAATGTTTGCTACGTGAGAGCCCTCCGAGCAAACAGTTCTTCACAATGAAAGAGCATCTAATTACGCTTGCATTAGACTCCAAAGCACCTCCTGGCTAATTCAGCTGGGGGCCTGATTATGATATCAACAGCGGGACACCTGGACACCACTCACCATCTGCGGCTAAGTCTGGTGGGCGAGACTCTATGAAATCTTTGATTGAAATCCCCTTTCCTTGCATTAGTTTCCTCTGTCTCTATCCACCGGAAATTCAAGCCATTAATAAAAGCCAATTTAATCTTCAGAAACTGAAATATTCCCGCATTGACCTCCAGGAGGCCACAGCTTCCCAGAAAATATCCTGCCCACGATCTTCTGTGTCAGCACATTTGCTTCCCTCTACAGGCCATCAGCCCAAGAAAAGGCCTCCGTTTTGGAGAATTAGTTTCTGGGTGAGGGAAACTGATGGTGAGAGTGCCCACAAAGAAGGAGAAGGGCTCATGGTTCAAATGGAACGGTACAGGAGTCATGTTCAAACGACTTTTTTAGAAAAATTGTAGCAGCGTGGAAGAAAGAGTGGGCTCATTCAGTGGCTCTCAGAGGCGGCATGAGGCCAGCTGCTGGAATTACCCATCGGAGCTGCTGGGTGCTGTCCCGGGCTGCTGCCATGCGGGCAGCCTGCACAGTGAGGCGCTCTGGCAGGGAGCCGGGTGTGGGAAGGGAGGTTTTACACTGAACGGAAAGTGAAACGAGGAATCCTTTAAGAAAAATGTGAACCTGGGAGTTATCTTGTCTGTGGAGTGAGTGGCCAAAAGACAAAGAAGCAATAAGCCCTCCATCCATTTTGTTCCCCCTCCAAACAAGCTCATTGTCACTGTCACATAGAGTTTCCCGGGCCCTGCCTAGGGCATTTTACAAATGCCTGTATTTTGGGAAATTGCTGAAGGCTCCAGACAGGTCTCTCCTATGTATTAAACTGAGTGTGTGAACTATGTCATGTCATCCATGGCAAAGAATGATCTCAAAACCCATATGATTTTCCCCATATGTGGGAGGTAGAGCAGAAAGCAGTGACGAACTAACAGGACAAACAAAAAACTCATAGACATGGACAACAGTGTTGGTGATTACCAAAGGGGTAGGGGTTGGGGACGATAGATGTGTAAAAGGTGTCTAAATATAAGGTAATGGAAGGAGACTTGACTCTGTGTAGGGAACACAATGCAGTATACAGACCATGTATTATAGAATCATACACTTATATAATCTTAACACCCAACGTCACCCCAATAAATATAATAAAATAAAATAGGGAAGCATCTTGCAGGTTAAAGAAATGGTAATATTTGTCCTGCCAGGTCAGATAGTTAGCAGCCATCTTTAATGCCTTCACCTCAAAGAGAAAAGCACAGGATCTTAGAAATTAAACAACTCAATGCTCTCATTAACACATGGGGGAAAATGTTAAGTGAATAATTATGGGTAGTAGACAGTGGGACTCCTGATAGCAGGTTTCAGCTCCAGATCTCCCCTCTCAGGAACTGGGCGATCTTGGTGGGACATTGGCTCAGCCAGAGAAAGAGGTGGAGACAGGAAGAGCAGCAAGGACAATGCCCATTGGGAATGAGAACTTTACCCCTGGACGGAGGAGAAGGCGTGTTTTTGAGACTTGCTGGGGATTAGTCTTGAGAAGGGGCTCGGGGTCAGACTGTGAAAAATATTGAATGTCATACAAAGGACTTTGACCTTGGTCTGGGGTAAAATGTGTTTTCATTGAAGATTTTCTAGCAAAGGGGTAGCTTGATCCAAGTAGCACTTGACAAAAAGAAAGCAAAAGAACACTTAAAAAGTAAAGGACAAACACTGGGATCTGGGAGTCAGTTAGGAGGCACCAGCCCAGGTGCAGAGTGATGAGACCCCAACATAGGACAGGGACAGAGAAGGAGACAATATCAGTGTGTTTGGGAGTGAGAGTGCATGAGGCTAGCCGATGGTTGAATGCCACTCGGGGATGGTCAGTCTAGATTTTCAGGTGCGTTTTAAGAAGAAAGAAACATGATCTCATGTTTGCTAAGAACACAGTGTTGACATCAGACTCATCTTTGTTTAGCTTCCGGCTAAATAAATATATGAAATCAGTGGTGTCTCCTCTGAGAGTCTCAATTTCCTCACCTGTGAAAGGGGAATGACAATAATAGCAACTTCACAGGATTACTCTGGGGTATCAATGAGAAAATGCATAAAGAAATGTAGCCAAGTACTTAGGACATGAAACAATAATGAATATGCATTACATATGATTATTAACTGTTACATAATACACAAAGGATATGAAATAAAATGATTTGGAGGTGACATTCAGAAGTCAAATTTGCTTAGGTAAAATCAGGGACTTTTATTTTTTTTTCAACTATAGAGTGTGCCGGTAATTCCCATGGGATGACAGGACCAAGGGCTGAAATTCACAAGGCATTTCCCTCTTTGTGTTTGCTTCTCTCTTGGTGTGTGTTGTGTTCTCTCAGAAGGCTTTGCCCATCATGAGAAGCAGAGTTGCACGTGGTCTGTAGCCAGGCACCTGAACTTTACCAATAAGGACAGGCTGGCTCTTTGGAGCACTATTTAAGATTTTCTAGGGGGGAAAAACCATATTGGCTTTATTTGGCTATATACGCCTGGAACTATCAGCTATAGCCGGGATCTGGGTAATGAGTAGTAGGATCAAGCCATATTCTTTTATTTTTACTTCTGTTGATTTTAGAGAGGGAGGAAGGGAAGAGAGAGAAAAATAACATCAACACAAGAGAGAAAACATCCACTGGTTGCCTCTCATACGTGCCCCGACCAGGGATCAAACCCTCACCCTAGGTATGTGCCCTGACTGGGCATCAGTCCTGCTATCTTCCAGGACATAGGAGGACATTCTATCAACTGAACCACACCAGCCGGGGCTGAAACCCTCATTGGCTGGAGTGGGGGAAGAGGCATTATAAAAACAGTGAGTCTATTTGCAGAACTGTTGGTTTGGCTGATCTGGCTTCATAGCTTTGGATAAGGACTTCTCTTCCGCCATGGTGGGCACACGTCCTTTGCCTGTGCTTTCTTCGCTGGGCATGGGAACTGGAAAAGATGGAATCCTAGCTCTCCACAGTGCTCCCATGGTAGGCTCTGTTGCCACATAACATCCCAGATTCCCTGGGCACGGAGGGGCTGTGCTGTTTGAGGCATGCCATCTTGGCCTGGTCCAGTCACCTTGGCACCACTTGAGATTCTAGGCAGAGCTGTGAATGAACACATTTCAAATGCTATCAATATTTTATGAATTTCCATCCACTTACTTTGATGGGGAATTGTAAAAGCATTTAACCATATTACACCCCATCTCTCAGGCCCTGCATTATTCCGCCAGAGCTGTTTTATTAGAGTCAACCACCAGAGTAGTCGGGATAGATTTACTCGCCATCCCTCCATCTGTCCACACACATATATGTGAGTCTGTTTGTCCACCAAGCCATCTCCAGTCTATGGATAGTTATCCCATAAGATCAACCAATATCAAGGGGGACACAGTCTCGGTAAGGAAGCCTGTGTACATACACCTGCACGTGCACACACACACTAGTGTGCTAAGGAAGACTTCCTCCTGTGGCCATGCGTGACTGCAGTTGGGCTTTAAGAGGATTCTGGGTTTTATGGACTCTCCTGGATTCTCCTTTGAAGCATCTCTTCCCTTGTCTTCTGGGCAGATAATCTTGGGGAAGCATCTTACCAGAAGTTTGAGCATCTGAAATTAATGGCATCAAAGGCAGAGGGACACCAATTCACAGCTCAACGCACTTCATAATCATGGGCAGATTGTTCAACCTCGCAGAGCCCTCTCTGTGAAAGGGGGGCGTTCGCAGCTGCCTTTCAGGGAATGTGAGGATCAAGTGAGGGACCCGAGCGTGGGAAAGTGTGCATAGCAAGGAATGATGGCGAAGTATGACTCCTGACATCTAAGGGCTCAGAGCTTCCCTCGCGCCACTGCCTGGGCACCTGGAACTGCTGAGCTCCAAGGTGCATTTGTTCCAGAGACAGCTTCTGTCCTTCCCCTCACAGGTTAGCCCCTCACCACAAAGCCCGCTCTGCACCCCAGTGGGGCAGCTCCATCAGGATCTCACTCCATCCCCATCGTTCTGAGGAGCCTCCCTCCTTCCTTCTAGACTGGGTTAAGGACCTTTCTCTGAGCTTCCCTATCACCACCACTCTCGTCGTGTTGTAGCATTTATCTCACTCATAATGGCCTGTCCCCTTCTGGATTACAGCACTTGGTAGTCAGAATTCAGGCATTATTTTTTAGCACAACTAACAAGACCTCTCTGGACCTGAGCTGGTTCAGAAGCCAACCTTCTCTCTCAGGAGGCTTCTAACCAGCCCCCTCTTTTCTGTCCACTGAGTCCAGCCACCATTTTGTCCAGCAGCTCCTCTGTGCCAGGAGGGTTCTAAATACAGTATCTACGATAATTCTTCTAGTCCTTATAAGCCCTTTGAGGTAGTGACTATTAGCATCTCCACTGTCCACAGGGGGACACTAAGGCCCAGAGAATAGGAAACTTGGGCATGGTCCCCAGCTAGTAATGGAGCAGAGCCATGGTTGGCCATCTGGTGGTCTCCTTCTGGGGACTGCAGTCGCCATTATGTCCCACCCCTTATTTATACCCTGTTCTAGCCCATCGCTTAAACAACGCTCACCTCTGCACAATTCCTCATCCCCAAGCTATGTTCAGTGTCAACTCGCTGCCTTCCCACATGCTACCCCTTCTCCCTGGAATGCCTCTCTGCCTCCCTGACTCACCTGCTCTTGTCCTTTAAGGGTGAGAACACATTCCTCAATGCCTGGTCTACATTTGTCCTGACATGGCATTGACAGTGTATCGGTGTCTGTTGACTTTCCTTGCTGTTAACTAGACAGGATTCTTGGAGCCAGGGCTGTTCATGTTGAATCCTGGTACCTCGTAGTTTCTAGCCCCTAACTGAACATTAGTACCTATTTGTTGAATAAATGCTTTTGACATTTCTGGAATCTGAAAAGCTTCCCCAATTGTTTTATATTTTTTAACCCTGACTTTCACATAAATTGTGTATGTAGATCTCTCTCTTTGGTAACATGGTTATCTGCACACATAATTAAGATGCTGGATCAAATGAAAACACTGCTAAATAAAGGTACAAATGATGTGAGTCTGAATTGCTTCAGGGCAAGTCAAATGAGTCTTAGGGCACCAAAGCTAAGTTGGTGCATCCATAGCGCGTTTGGGGTAAGGTTTTGGTGTCTCATTGCTCATCGCTCTGGGACTCTTCAAAAGAGAAACTGCGCTCAAGAGGAAAATAGAGAAATGGGGGAAAAGTGCACAGACTTTAAGCCTAAACATCTGGGCCCATGTGGCTTTCTGCCAAGTGGTGCTGGTATACCAGGTTTATGATCATAAACTTAAGTATTTCCTACACCATGAATCTAAATGGAAGGGTCTTCAGAATGACCTTTGCATCCACTTATTCAAAAAGGCTCTTGGACAAAGAGGGCTATCTGCTCATTCACCCAAAAGGGCAGGTGGGGATCCACAGTGGAGAGTGAGCATAAGCTCGGATGCTTACCTTTTCAGAAGGATGTGTACAGGGGTGTGTCCCTCCCAGGTCAAAGTGCTGAGCACAGGGCAGAAAAACTCTACTCATGGAGAGTGGCAGGCGTGGGTCACAGATAGAGTTCTTTGGTGGGCAGTTGTCAAGTGCCAAGCTGAGACATTAAGGTACAGAGAACATGTAGACTTAGAATAAAATGGTGGCAGATGAGTGATGAGGAGAGGAAGGTTCTAGGTGTTTACTGTAATCAGAGGTAGAACTTTCTCTGTCAACTTTCTGGCCAGTGGGTCAGGGCCATTGACATGTATAAGCTCACAGAGTGTCAACAGGAAAGTCAATAGCTTCTGAGCTAACAGTCAGGGGGCACCTTGGCTGGAGCAAGTCTGCTTCTCATGGACTGCTGTCCTCATCTCTCAGTGCCTGGTGGTGGCATCAGGGTAGCTTCCTCCCTTCCCCAGTTCCCTGGGCTCTTCCATCCTTAGCACAGAAGGAAAGATCATTTCTGACAAAGAAATGAAATCAGCTGCCAAGCCCCAGCAGGCACCATGTTCCTCCCTTCCCCACCTCCAGCAAACCTTTCTCCCAAGCAGACAGAAAACATTTCAGCCTCATGACAGCCCTCTGTCACTCTGACACCCGTGTCTTGCTACTGACATGATAATGGAGCGCGTTAGACAGACAGTGTTTGTGTGGTGCTGGCGCTTTGTAGTGCGATCCCAAGGTTGGAAAGAGGGAGGCAGGCTCGTGCTGGGAGATCCAGGCTGCTGGGTCTTTCCTCGTCTGTCCATCTTCACCTGACAGGTTGAGGCAGCAGCCATAAGCCTCCTCAGTCTAGAAGAATCCCTGTCCATTTTTTTGAGGAGTCTCAAGCTACAAAACCCCATCAACATATCTGATGCTTTTCAGTAAAAACCATCTCAACTCAGTTTAACACACATTTCCCGAGCTCCTGCTTTGTGCCATGAAAGGGTATTAGATGCTGAGGGACCACAAACATGAAGAAGAAAAAGCAATTGGATAAGAAAATATTATAATGGCAGCTCCATTGGGGTCATGCAGCATGCCAGGGACTGTGCTTACTGTTTTAGATAAATTTATCAGTAAGGTGTCAATAGCCCCCATATTAGAGATGAAGAAACTCAAGCTCAGAGAGTGTGGGTAACATGCTAAGGTTACACCAGTAATGAGTAGTAAATCTAGAACTCTGATTTAAATTTCTTTGGTTATAAATCTTCTATTCTGCTGTTCACCTTTACGTTCTATTTTTCCAAATGAGGCCTGTGTAACAGGCTAGAAAGTTATATATGTGTCTGTGACTCATTTATAATGCTTACACTACAGCAGTCTCATTGTAACCAAAATGAGGGAGCATGCCATATAGCTTTCCTAGGTTCTGGAGTAAGACAAAATTGGGTTTTAATGCCTTCTTCACTTCCTAATGGCTGTGCGACCTATGAACATCTCTGGACCTCAGCATCCTCATCTATAACATGGAATAATAGTTATCTATGTTGTGGAATCATGGTGAGGGTTGAACAAGAGAATGTATGTAAAGTCTACATAGTGAACAGATGTTGGCTCTTCGTACAAAGCCTTTTGATGCAATCTTATTTGATCCTTATCACAACTTTGAGCAACATACTAATGCAATTATTGTTACTCTCTTTTCACAAGTGAGGAAAATGAGCCTTAGTTGTCTAATGATGTTAATAAGTGGTAAGCTAGGACTGGAATTCTGTCAATCTCACTTCATAAACCACTTGTAGGCAGACAAGTCAGGCTCCAGTGGTAGACCAGGAACCTTGAGATATGTCTGACGACCACTGGAGACTACAGAATCTACTCTTTAACCACACCAAGCTGCCTTCTCTCCCAGCAAGGACTAGTGGGGAACCTATATCCTGTTGGCTCTGTAAGAAAATTTTATTACTAATAGGATGTTATTTGGAATTTTACCCAATTTTCTCTCTTGGATGAGATAGGTAGATGGATGGATAGATAGATAGACAGAGAGACGGTAGATGTCAATTGCATATATATTAAATGGAAACAGCTTTCTTTTTTGTACCCATGGCTATTTCTGTAGCTCCTGTCTCAGAGCAGAGTGGGCTCAATTACCAAAGATGTTTTTCTAAAAGAGGTAGGTTAATACCAATTAACAGGTTGAGATAGGAGTTGAGACCTTCGTCTCTTCACAAATTGAGCTGTGATTTCATGTCATCTGACACACGCATAATTACACACCCCAGGAAGCACCCAGCAATGCTCACCTCACAATAAACATGTGCTCAATTACAAGTCGCCATGCATATATGCTTAATTACACATCCTGCTCCCTGCACGATTAGTTACATGCCGTGTTACATGCAACAATCAGAAGGGGTGACATTTGAAGGCATTAAAAGAGCTAAGAGAACATCAAGCAATTTTTAAACAGTTTCCTAACGTGTATGCTTCCCCCTCCCTCCCCGCCCCTCCACAGACGGCTCCCGGCATTAATTTCTAGTCAATCAATCAAGAAGCATTTACTGAACAAGTCCTGTCAGTTTTACTTTTATAGGATCTCTTGCATCTCTCCCTTCCTTCCACAATCACTAATGTCCCCACCTCTTGCCTGACAGTCTAAGGTCCTGGGAAGAGCACTGCATTAAAATCTTCTCTCCCCCTAACCCTCAGCCGGCACCCTTGTCCAGGTCCCCTCATCTTTTACCTGTATCGCTGTGGAGGTCTCTAACAGGCTCCCTATTTCCCTCCTGGGTCTTGAACTCTCCACTCATAGGCAGGGAGTCCCTGTAAGCCCCTCAGTGACTCTGCATTTACCCAGAACAAAGCCAGGCATTCTGAGCTGGAGCTCCAGGCCCCTGCCTTCTTCTCCATCCTCTTGTCATCCGGGACCTCTCTCTGTCAAGTCCAGCAACACTGCTTTCTGTCCATTCCTCCTGCAGGCTATCCTCTCTCCTACCTCAATATCATGTCACACATATCGATCCTTCTGCCACAAAAGTTCTCCTTCCTTTTTATTTATCTAATCAAATCCTCCCTAACCCTCAGGTCTCAGCTCAGTGTACCTTTCTCAGGAAAGCGTTCCCCAATGCCCTGGACCAGGTTAGGTCCCAAGGTTCAACTCTGCACTTTCCTTGCAATGAGAAATGATCATGGTGTACCTCTTAAAGTAACCTGTACAGTATTGCTATTTAATGCTGCCTCAGCCATGGGACATTCCACATGGGCAGTGACTGGGCCTATTTATTGTCCATTACGTGCTTGGCTCCTAGCCTAGGGCACGGCACATAACCACCTTTTTTAGAAAGGCTATCACAGTTAATAAATAACAATACAGGGTGCTCAGTTAAATTGGAATTTTAGATCAGCAGCATTTTCTTTTTAGTTTAGATATGTTCCGTGCAATATTTAGGACATACTGGTACTAAAAATTATCCACACTCCACTGAAATTCTAATTGAACTGGACATCCTGGGTTTCATCTGGCATGCCTACTTCTATGCACTTACTATTGGATGGTTGGATGATTAACTAAATTAATGATTCAATGAAGGTTCAGAAGACCTTGTTTTCCCTTCAACTTGGTTTCTGGTTTCCCTCACCAGTTGATTCATTTTTCATCACATATTGAAGGAGGGTCAGTGATATGTAACTCATATGTAACACATATATCTGCATAAAAGGGAGGGAAACTATGGCAAAGGCCAAATCGTGACCACCCTCCCCGCTCTGCCACTGTCCTCTTACAGCCAATTCTTTGTTTCTAAAATCATCTCACTGGCTGAATTATCCCATTTTCCTCCAAATTCTAACTCTTTTCTCATGATCCTCCAAAATTAAAATACCCCCCGTTTGGCATGCTCTTGTAGGTCGTTTATAATTTGATACTGTTGCATTTTGGAACTAACAGGCAAGGCTAGCGCTGATGTTTAATATTAATGATTAAGAAAATAAAAATCAATGCCAAAAAATCCATGATGAACAAAATATCAAAAGTTTAAATAAAAACCAAATCAGTATTACTGATTTCCCCCCCTTTTGCCTCAGGCTCCAATATGGCTTGGCACAGCACTTTTTAGTTCAACTTTTGATATTTTGCTCATCCTGGATTTATTTGTATTAATGGCAATTAAAAAGACACATACACAGAATTAAAGTGTTCCTTACCTTGGTTACTAAGTATTTTGCCATCCCCTTTAATTTGGCCCCAGGTTGAGTGCCTCGCCTTCCTCCTCCTAGCCCCAGCCCTGATATTTAGAGCCAGACTCTGGAAGGTAGCCAGGAGCAGAGAAAACAGGGTCTAAAGTGCCATGTTGGCCCTCACTGATTTGTCTCAGTGTATAGAGCATCCGGTCATAGATTCAATTCCAGTCAAGGGTATGTGAATCTTGGTTGCAGGCTCGATCCCCAGCCCTGGCCTTGTTTAGGAAGCAACCAGTCCATGTGTTTCTCTCACATCAGTATTTCTCTCTCTCTCTCTGTCCCTTCCACTCTCTCTAAAAATCAATGGAAAAATATAATATCCTGGGATGAGGATTAAAAAAAATAATAATAAAAATGTGCCCTGTAAACCAAGAAGAGCAGGAAGGTTTTGATGAAGAGAGGGACAGATTCTGATGCGAGTGTGAGAGATTCTGGCTGCTGGTCCGGTTAGAGAACTATTTGGAGGGGTTGTGACTAAGGCAGGGAGGCCAGAAAGGAAGGCAGTGCAATGGGTGACCTGTAAGATAAGGAGGAGGAAGGAAGCAGCAGCGATGGAGGGAAACAAATGAAAATGGACTGACGAGATTTTCTTAGAAGGAATGCTCTCTCCTTTACTGTTACTTCTAGCTAGTCTCCACCTTCTAATCTCTGTTCAGCTTTACCTGCCTTGTTGGAAAAGAGCAGGGAGGAAAGAGCACAGAGGGCGGGACTGTTAGCTTTAGTCATGAGGGCTCTGACTACCCGGATGCACCTGATTAATTTGCAGACCTTCTGGGCATTTCCCCAGCCCCTCCATAAATTAGTTCCCCGGAGATCCAAACATTGAATCCCATGCCCATTGTTCCCTGCACATATGTTCCCAGATGTAGGCCAACCAACTCACTTTCTGAAATAGGCTGGAAAGGGACCGAGTTGTTGACATTCTCTCCTGTGGTATTTGTATTTTAAAAAGCAACGTGCTCAGAAATTCGTCACTTGAATTAAAATTCATCTAGGCCTCCTATGAAAATGAAATATCAATATTGCAGAATCCCTAACCCAAGAGGTTTCAAATTTGGCTTTCAGCCAAAAACCACGGTGGACTTGCTGCGTGGTATTGAGTATAGCATGGTTTTTCTGAGCTTCAGCCTTATCTTCGGGAGGCAGCTTGCAGTGGACAAGAGCCTGAACTATGGGATTTAAATCCTGATGTTGTTCTCCCAGTTGTATGCCCTTGGTCAAGTCATTTAGCCTCTGAACCACACTTTGCTTCTCTTCCTGTCAAAGGGAGAGAATGATGCTCATTTTTTGTGGGTTGTGGTGAGGATGGAAGGTGGTAATACCTGTCATGTGCTTTAAAACTTAGCAGGTGTGGGATAAATGTTAGTCGACCCGCCCTGCAGTGGCTAATGGAGACCAGTAATAGAAAAGAATGTGCCAAAAGAGACTGGAATGCCAATTTTTTCAGCTGGCAAAAACTAGATGTAATTACATGCCAAGAGGTGCTGATAGAATGAATAATTTTGGAGTAATTTTATAGTTGTGTAATGCAGAATGCCAAAATTCAGCAGGAGGGTGACTTTTGGGGAGGTGGAGTCATTCAAGCTAATTGCACTGCCATAGAGAGAGATGTTGTTTTTGTTGGTGGCTTAGTAATATTTTTTAACTGTACATTTAAAAATAATAATTTCCCAACAATGATCTCGTTTGATAATTTTAGAGATGAGAAAATGGAGGCACAAGTATACTCGCTCCAGACAACTGCATGTTACAATCCTACATTTAGATCACAAGAATAGGCAGACGTTTTAAGTCTTAGTTATTTTTGGATGTTCAACTTGGTTATTCTTTTGATATGTTTTTAAGTTAGGTTTTAAGTCAAAGTAAGTTGTAGTTTCATACCATAGCGTACTGCAACATGTAAAGGTTGAGTACTTTCCCCCCCTCCATGTGTAAGATGGAACCCAGACCTGCTTTCCAGGTGTGATATACACACTCAGTGAGAGAATGTATGGAAAGAGCATACAATGAGGTATCACCTCACGCCTGCCAGAATGGCTACCATCAGTGAATCAGCAAACAACAAGTGCTGGGCAGGATGCGGAGAAAAGGGAACCCTAGTGCACTGTTGATGGGAATGCAAAACGGTGCAGTCACTGTGCAAAACAGTATGGAGTTGCCTCCAAAAATTAAAAATGGAACTTCCTTTTGACTCAGTGATCCCACTTCTGGGGATCTATCCTGGGGATCCCAAAACACCAATCATATGTTCATAGCAGTGTTATTTATAATAGCCAAGATCTGGAGACAGCCCAAGTTCCCATCAGTAGATGAGTGGATAAAAAAGCTGGATATTTTATGGATATTTACACCATAGAATACTCTGTGGCTATAAAAAACACCCTTCACGACACCATGGATGGACCTAGAGAATATTATGCTAAGCAAAATAAGCCATTAAGGGAAAGACAAATCCATATGATCTCACTCATGTGGAATCTAATGAACAAAATAAATTGATGAACAAAATAGAACCAAAAGGCATGGATACATGAAACAGACTGAAGAGGTCAGAGAGGGAATGGATGAAGTAAGGTGAAGACCAAAGAACATATATACATAGCCCATGGACACAGACAACAGTAGTGAAGGCTGGGGTAGAGGAAAAGGGGTTGGATGGAGGCAGGGAGATAGGTAAGGGTAATCTGTGATAGTGTCAACAATAAAAACAAAGGAGTTTAGCTTAGTGTCTGATACCAAGCAAGAATTCAATGATTACTAATTGTGGCTGTCATCATTATTATAATACTGATGAGCAGATAAAATATCTCCTTTATTTTTTCAACTATTTTCTGATTTTTATATTGAAACATTTCTTTCAATAATGTAAGTAGTTTAACACTGTGACCTTGTAATGTGACTTTTGCTTTATTTGCTTTTAATATGCCATAGAATTAATTACTTTAACTTTTATATATAGATCAAAGAATTGAACAAAATCATCTTTTATCTTATTATTAATGCACTTTTCCATAGCAAAGTGAGGCTCATAAGACTCGAACAAACCAGACTCTTGTAAAAAGTTTATCTTATCACTAAGTAAGATCTTCCATCCAGAATACCTTCCACTAGCCTCCCCATTTTTGAAATTAGCATTATTTCTGTGGATTTCCTTCTAGAACATTTAAATCCGAACTTGAGTTGCTTTTCTTTGGAAAATGGTTGAGGTCCTCCCATTCTTTTCCCTCCATTTTGTTCTGCATTAGTTGGCATGTTTTTAGTGAACGCAAATCCATTTTTACATCTGCAAAGGCCAAATTGAATAAGGAAGGCCATCTGATATGTAGTAAATCAAACAAAACCACAATGAATTGCAAAGCCAAGTATAATTTAAGCTGCAGCATGATGTTTTAGAAAGAGAAATGAGCTCAAATCAGGCGATTTGGAGTCTGGTTTAGACTCCACCACTGACTCATTGCCTGGCCTTGAGAAAATCACTTCGCTTCTTCAGGTCTCTGTGTTTTCTTCGATAAAATTCAGTGTATCAATAGATAATCATGAGTTAATCACTGTTTTCAATAAAATGCACTTCCCATTGGTGGATCTAAAAAATTAATCCCGAATCCCATCAAGTATGAGAAAATAATTTGAATTTATACCAAGATTAAGTTAAATATTAAAGTAACCTAATTTTCTCTCATTATGGGTATATTAGATTGAAGAATCTCAAGTATAATGTCTCAATTTCAGCAAAGGACTTGGTCTATCCTTATACCCTTCTGGACAGATTAGAAGAACTTGGACTAGATTGATGGTAAATGAACCCGAGAGAGGACTGTAATCTGTGGGAGATGGGGAGGTGTGTTATACCAACATGCATCTCTCTGTGTCCCCTCCTCAGATTTTTTTTTAAAAAGAAGAGAGAGGGATAGAGAGTTAGAAACATCGATGAGAGAGAGAGAGAGAGACATTGATTAGCTGTCTCCTGCATGCCGCTACTGGGACATTTGTAATAGTGTCGACAATAAAAACACATCACTACTGGGGATGTGTCCGCAACCAAGGTACATGCCCTTGATTGGAGTCAAACCTGGGACCTTTCAGTCCAAAGGCCGATGCTCTATCCACTGAGTCAAACCAGTTTCAGCCCATGCTCAGATTTTGATTGAGGGGAGTTTGAATGGGATCAGAAGATCATATTGGTTTGGAAACCATGGGACCAGATGATAATCAGGTGGTTAGTTAGTGGTTGAATTACCAGGGTAAATTATAGGTTTCTCTCTTGGCCTGGTACATGATTGAGATGAAGATATAGAAGGAACACTGACCAGGTATATAGGTGTTGTAGATACACTGGATGTCAAAGACTAAAAATTATCTTGAAGGGTGGAATAATCAGTAGAAACAAAGTGAAATTTAAGTGATGTATAAAACCTATATTTACATTTCTTAAAAATTAAAATGTAGTATTGGATAGGATATGGAATAGAATTGGAGGTTTAGAAGACTAGAAATATAGCATCTTTGGGTGGAGTAAAATGATTTTTACATAAAAACATTTTATATATGGTAGTTATATTTTTAATGATTTGAAGAACCTCTGTACTGTTTTTCATAATAGCTGCAACATTTTGCATTCCCACCAACAGTATGAGTTCCCTTTCTTTTACATCCTCACAAACACTTGTCTTTTATTTTATTTTATTTTTTTGATATTAGCAGCCAGACAGGTATGAGGCAATATCTCATTTTGGTTTTGATTTTCATTTCCTTCTGGATATTTAACCAAAAGAATTGAAATCAAGATCTTGTAGAGATACTAGCACTTCTGTGTTCATTGTAGCACTGCTTACAAAACTAAGATGTGGAAGAAATCTAATTCTTGGACAGATGAATAGATGGATAAAATGAGGCATATACATACACTGAAGTATTATTAATCCCTAAAAAGAAGGAAATGCTACATTATGCAACAGTATAGATGAAACTTGAGGACATTATACCAATTGAAATAAGCCAGTAATATAAAGACAATACTTCATGATTCCACTATTGTAAGGCATCTAAAATAGTCAAATTCATAGAATCAGAAAATGAAATGGTGGTGGCCAGGGCTTGGGGAGAGGGCCTGTGAGAATCTTCTAGTCAATGGGCATAAAGTTTCAAGTAAGCAAGATATCTCATGTTAAGTATTCTTGGCACAAATAAAAAACCACTTTGTATAAAGTATAAAGCAAATATTATAAACAAAAAATTTATAAACATAAAATGATGACTGATCTTAGGCGGTGGCAGTGGCTGAGTAGAATGGTGGTTAAAAGTCAGCATCCCAGATCAAATCTTTCCTTTAACTATTCACAGTCATATCATCTTGGGAAAATCATTTAACTATTCTATGTCTTGGTTTCCTCATCTATAATGTGGGAATAATACCTTCCTCACAGGGTTATAGTAAGGATTCAGACATTTAGCATATTGCCTGGCATATAATAACACGCAGTAAATGGTATCTATTATTTGAGGTATCATTGTATAGTGTCCAGAATGAAGAAGGAGCAAGGCTAGCTGTACTCTGTGATGGCTAGGTGACACCTGAAGAATTATGTCCTATTTGGGATACTGTACTTCGGGAGACTTACAGACCAAAAGAATGTGTTCAAAGGCCAGTGGTGGAACATAAGGCCAGGAGGGTGAGTGGGTGTAAAGTACAATCAAATGCATTTGAAGGTGCTCAGAATGTTTTCACTTGAGAAGAAAAGCCAGGAGACGACATCAAACTATCTAAAAGGAAAACACAAGAAAGCTTGTTTTGTTTTTTGACTCCACAAGGCACATTTCACTTGGAGGTGAATATAAAGGTCTGGATAGTTTGTCTCAGGAGACACTTTCTCTGATCAAAGAGCATGAGTTTCACTGTGCTTCAGCCCCATGGTCTGGGTCTATGTGGAGGGGATGTTTCCCAAGGTCAGAGGTTGCTTGCTTGGACTAAGGCCTCTAAGCCCCTCTCAAATGTTTGGGTTACATGGTAAGTGGGGGTGGCAGCATTCCCAATGACTTCCTGGAGGCCCTCATGTGCTGGGGAAGTGTACTAGTGATGGGTGGGTTGCCAATGACTTGCTGCTCCAAAGATGGAAGTTAATTTGTGTTTGCATCTAGTTTAATGCATCTGTCCTTTCAGAGTACCAGCAAAGTGCTTACGTATTGGGCCATCCGTCTGTCCTGAACTACTGAATTGGGGGAGGGGGGCTGTACTTGGCTAATGAACCTTTTCAGAAAAACACACTTTCCCAGATTAGGTTCTGAATGCATTGGGATCAGTGATTGCCTGTGACCTATTATTATTTCAGGAAGTCTGAGTGACTTGAGAGCCAACAGTCTATGGAGAGCTAGACTGATAGGCTTCAGAACTGACCCCCCACCCCACCATCCTCCACTCTCCTTCTACCTTCCACCTCCCAGCAAGTATCTGAGTCTGTGCCTGAAGCAGGGCTGGCTCATCAAAACTGCAATGGATGGAATATTAATGTCATGAAATCTTACAGTTAGGAGATCTCAAGACTGGATCTCAAGTCTTAGATGCTCAAGGCTGGAGTAGACTTAGGAAAATTGTGTAGTCCTACCCCTCATTTAATTAGTTTATCCACTTGGCAATATCCCTGTGCAGTAGCCTTGAACCCCCTCTTAGACATGCCCCAGATTGGGCAACTCCCACCGTCAGCTATCCCATTCTATTTTTGTACAGTTCTGAATGCTGGAAAGGTCTTGTTGAGGATGAATCAGCATGAATTGCTTAGTTCTTTGGGGAATAATACTAATGAGGCTGATCATAATGGTCTGCATGTACTGAACACTTAACTAATTAAACACTTTCGTAAGTACATTTTCTGGTATAATCCTGATTATCATGCTTTAGGATATACATGTTATGCATCCTATTTCATAGATTAAGAAACTGAGGCCCAGAAGACTCCTGTGATTCGCTCAAGGATGAGAATTGAGTTTCAAACTTAGATTTACATGATAGAAAAAAAAAATTCTCTTAACGTCTTCCTGATATGCCAAATGCATATCTGTGGGTTCTCTCCAGAGTGGGGCTGCTTTAGAGTGCCTCCTCCCCAAAAAGAGACCACATCTTAGATCTGCACTGTCTCAAGCCTGTCCCCAGGTTTCACTCCAGTCCGTATGGTTATCGCTGCCCTAGAGCAGAGGTTTTCAGACTGTGCTTGTGGAAGCTTTGCACCCTCGATAAAGGGGTCCCAAGGGCTAGAGTAGGGGCTAAGAGGAGGTGGGCTGGTCTGACCTTACACCCACATCTCCAGCGCAGGGAGTACCTTTGCTCCTGTTCTTTTTAAAAATATATTTATACTGATTTCAGAGAGGAGGGAGAGAGAAAGAAACATCAATGATGAGAGAAAATCATTGCTTGGCTGCCTCCTGCACATGCCCTACTGGGATCAAGCCCATAAGCCAGGCATGTGCCCTGACTGGGAATCACACCATGACCTCCTGGTTCATTAGGCCGATGCTCAACCTATGAACTGCTGGCTGGGCTCCTATCCTTTTAATGTTCTGGACTTTCCTATAAGGCCTCAATGAAGCAAAGGTTCCATGGCTCATAAAACATGGAAAACTATTGCACTAGCCTAGAATATAGACATAAAATCTAAATAGTCATGGAGGTGCCCTAACTGGTTTGGCTCAGTGGATAGAACATTGGCCTGTGGACTGAAGGGTCCCAGGTTCGATTCCAGTCACGGACATATACCTTGGTTATGGGCACATCCCCAGTAGGGGATTGTGCAGGAGGCAGCTGATTGATGTTTCTCTCTCATTGATGTTTCTGGCTCTCTATCCCTCTACCTTCCTCTCTATAAAAAATCAATAAAATATATATTTTTAAAAAAATAAATAAACAGTCATGGGCTATATCTTAGGCCAGTCTTATCTATTATAATGTCAGCCTTTTCTCAAATCTGATGCCCAAAGCATTAATGGACAATGTTCACTTAATAGAGGAAAGCTTACATGTCCATCTGGCAGCACAGCTTCCTATGTATCTTCTCTGCCCATCCTGATTCTCTCTCTGGTGGTCCATTTCTTGAGCCACCTCCCTGTCTCTGTGTTTCTCTTCATCTCCCTCTTTCCCTGAAGCACAAACACACACACATCCGCACTCACAGACACAGCTGTGTCCTTCAGTCTGTCCCTGCATGGGCACCTTAGTTCTTCCCACCCCCGCCCCACCTTGGGTCTCACCTTTAGGAGTTCGACATCTGTATTGATCATGCCTTTTTTACTTTCTCTATTTTTCATGCTTTGACATTTCGGGGCTTTGCTGACTCTAGAGGGACTGCCTTCAATCAATTTCTGGAGATAGTGAAGACGTGGCCTGCAAGTGTGTCTTTTATATACAAAGTAATTCGGTGCTCACACCTCCATCGCCTCCTTTACTGGCTTCTTACACTACGAACCACTGTTTTCCTGCCCTAATAGCCCCAGAGCCACGTACCAGATGGCTAGGACAAGCCCCTATGCCTCAGGGCCCACTAAAATGATCCAAACTAGCCAATCCTAAGCCAGCTTACTCTACCTTGTCCATTCTTTTCTACGGGAACTACAATACATTTCTTAGTCCATATTCCTCCCCACCTCCTCTGCTTCCCCAGGCATCCCCTCATGGCATGTTCTGTCCCCTCCTCTTGGGATTTGTGTGTAGAACAAGCTGCCTTTTCCATGGCAGTCATTTCCTGATCTGCCAGCCTCACCACACATGGACAGTAGTGAAACCTATATTTTACAGCAACATCCCTTTCTCAGAGTTTAGCCCTCCTGTTCTCTGCTTCTCAGACCTGCATTCTCAATCTTTATTACACTCCACAAAACCAGCTGCTTCCAGATCCTTCCTTCTAGGGGAGCCAGAGAGAGGTGTATACCTGTGGATTCTGAGCAGCTAAAACTTCTTACAGACTAAACGTGATGCAAACACATATATATACAAGATACATTCTATCCTTGCCTCTTACTCACTGTCCCAACTCTCAGCACTTGCTTCTGCTTGGCCCTTAACATCCCTCCCACATCTGCTGGCCAGCAGGGTCTCCTGAATGTCACCCTCCTTTTTTTCTCCTCAGACACAGCTTTACTTACACCCTGAGGCCTGAGCTTCTTCAGTTATTATGAGAAATGACACCGAGGCCACTGCTCCGGCTGCGTGTCCTTTATTGGCACTCCTTATATGACCCCTACAGCAAGATGGATCTCGCCCACCTACCATGTGCTAGTAGCTATCCATTTCTGTACCAGGCTGGGCACTCTGCGAGGCTTGCATTGTGCTAGCTCACAGTAAATATGTCATGAATTAATGAATGAATGAATGAATTTGCCATGTTCTCTGCCCTTTCCTTGTCCCTTTCTTCCAAGGAGACATTCAATAGACTGACAGACACATATGCATACACACACACACACATGCTTCTTTACCTTAAAACGATGCCTCTGTTTACCTATGAGCAAGTATACACTGAATAACAGTCCAAAGGAAACCATTTAGTTTCTCTTATAATAATTTGTGGGCATGAATGGTAAAGGCAGAACTTCCTTTTTTAACGTAAGATAAAGATCTGAAGACATGGATTTAGATTCAGGGAAAGGGAAGAAAATGCGAAGAGAAAAAGAAGAGGAAGGAATGAGTGAGAGAAAAAAATGGGAAGAGGGAGGAGTGGAGAGAAAGGAGGAGGAGAGCAAGTAGGGAGAGAAAAGTCAGCTGACTGATTGCTCCTGTCAGGACCCACTCCTTGTTGGGTGCACCCCGGACAGGTAAACTATGGGACCTCATGCCCTCCAACTTTACTTTCCTATCAACGCAACCTCTGCACTGTCAAGTTATTCTTGGACCGCCATCAGCATGTAGGGACAAGGCTTGTATTTGGATGCCAATTGCTGGAAAGACCCAAAAAGGTGAAAGGTGATGATCTATCACCTCAGGGAGCCGCCAGATGAGAGCCTTTCTCTGTGCTGTGCCCCCACCGTGTTCCCTAGACTCAAGGAGAGGTGCAGATCTGGGTGCTCCTATGGCCTTCTACTTCCTTATCCCCACAAACATACATGACAGGTAGGTACACGCTCTGAATTAGAATGATCAGTGTGACCTATCTAAGCTCCATGAGGCAGATGGCGTTTGAAACAGTAGGTAAGCTTTGGCCACATTGCGGTGGGGGGAGCTATGATATTCAGGAGAATCTTAAGACCTACCAGGCTCCTCTCTCTCCCTCTGCGGCTCATGCATCTGGGGAGCCACTGGTAATTGCTGCCTCCATCAGATGCTGCGGCTCCAGTTCAGAGGGTAAGGCGATCTGGGTCTCCCAGCCTGTCTGCCCTGCTTGAAGGGAGGCGTCACTCCCTCACTCCCATCTTTCTTTGCGTCTTGTTTATCTCTTCCTGCCCTCAGTCCCTGGTCCATTTTGTTGTAATTTCAGCCACAGGGGAAGGGAAAACAAGTCTGATATGGAGATATCACTGGAGCAAATGACATTTACTGTTAATGTGGCGACAAAAGGCCTCCTCCCTGACTGGTGATGCCTCAACTCTCTTCAGGAAGGAAGTTCTGCACATCTCTCCAAGGCCAAAGGCCAGGGATGGTTTTCATCTGGCTCATTAACCCCGAGGCTTGATTCCAGCAACCACCCAAGGCATAGAGCACGGGAGCCCTGGGAGAATTGTAACGCTGCAGCCCCTGCCGGGCAGGGCCCAGGGCCGAGTGTCAGGACCTGGCTTCCTGTCCACATCTGCGCACACACTGTGGCCCCAAGTTCACTTTCCCGAGCCTCAGTTGTCTCATCTGTGAAATGAAGGGAGTATCTTGTGCCGTGGTTGCTTTGAAGAGGGATCGTGGGGATAGTGTGAGATAGTATGAAAACCATTGGAAGCTAGATTCATTCATATTTATGGCTACAATTTTTTGTTTGCATGCCTGCAGGATGTCCACTCTCCACATTTTTTTGTTCATTCCCAGTACCAACTGCACAATATACCTCCATCTTCTAGAATCATACCCTCCTCCCAGAAAGTGTCTGGTACCAGTCATTTCCATGTAATATCCTTCCATCTCCTGTCCCTGGGTTCTCTGGCCCCAAACTAACCTCTGTCATGTCAGCAGAATTATTTTTCCGGAGCACACATTGGATCCTGCTCACCCCACCTGCTCTCCCATGGCAAAGCATCGCCCTCACCTGTTACGTATGCCAGGCACAGCTCTAGGTGAGGAAGCTATAGAGGGGAAGGAGACAAAGGAGGCCCCTGTCCTCCTGAAGTTTACCTTCAGGAAGGGGAGACAAAAACAAACAAGAAGATAAACAGCCCTGGCGGGTATGGCTCACTTGGTTGAATATTATCCCTGGTTTGATTCCTGGTCAGGACACGTGCCTGGGTTCCGGGCTAGATCCCCAGTAGGGGGCATGCAGGAGGCAGCTGGTCAATGTTTCTCTCTCATCAATGTTTCTCTTTGTCTCCCTTCCTTTTTCTCTCTCTAAAAATATATTGCAAAAAAGAAGATACACAAAGAAGACTATTTTAGATAGGGATAAGTTTCATGAAGGTAATGAAACCAATGGGTGGATGTGACAGGAATGATAAGAGCCTGGGCAACATTGAATATTTGGAAGGAAGCGGTTGTAGTGCTGGGGTGAGAGGTTAACAGGATAAGAAAACAGCAATCACGGAAGCCTGGTGAAGGGATGGGCTTGGCCTTGACAATGAGATGGGGGTTGCTATGGTGAGCAAGGGGAGAATGACTGGCAGGAGGTGGGACACATGGGGAAGGCAGGACCCTGTAGACTCAGTACAAGATTCTTAACTGTATCCTCATGCAAAAGGAAGCTTTGCAGGGTGTAAGCAGGGAAGTGATATGCTCAAATTTACCTTTTAAAAAGATCACTCAGGCCAAAACCAGTTTGGCTCAGTGGATGGACCTTTGACCTGCGGACTGAAAGGTCCCAGGTTCGATTCCGGTCAAAGGCATGTAACTCGGTTGCGGGCACATCCCCAGTAGGGGACGTGCAAGAGGCAGCCGATCGATGTTTCTAGCTCTCTATTGCTCTCCCTTCCTCTCTGTAAAAAATGAATAAAATATATTTTTAAAAAGAGATCACGCAGGCTGTGCTACGGAGAATGGGTTCAACTTACACTTCCAGCCCCATTTCCTTTCAGAGCCATGCCCACCCTGTGCTCTCAGCACGCTAGACTATTTGTTGTTCCCTACATGCCCTGCTCTTTTACAGTTTTAATTCAGCTGCTTCTATTCTTCCTTCTGGTCATGCCCTCCCTGCTGTCCCAGGTGCTCGCACGCTCTGGTCATTCATTCTGCATGCTTAGATAGAGGCCAGGACCGGAGCGTTCTCACAGGGTTAGAATAGATCAGGAGGATAATCAAGCGATAGAGATTTAGTGCTCATTCACTGTGTGCCTGGCACTGTGCTGGGCTCTTAGGAGTCGGGGGAAATGAGGCGTAGACCCTGCCCTCGTGGAACTTGTAACGTGGAGAGTGTGGGAGGATAAAGGAAATAATGAAAGGTGTTAGGGAGCCTGTGCCTTGAAAGATAACCCAGTGCTGGTCTTGGGAGCGCAGCATCCTAGAGATGTGTGGTCCTACGGAATCTCAAGCTTCTAGAATAAAATCATACCATGAGGAAAAGAAAAACACATCAGGCCTTAGAGATGAATATTTATCAAGTCTCTGAAGGATGGGGTGGCCATATAAGCTTAGACATGACAGAAGAAACCACAAAGGAAAAGACATGAAGCAAACCAGAAAAATACCCGCAGCAAACATGACAAAGGATTACTATCTTTATTATGTAAAGAGCGCATGCAAATCAATTAAATTCACTAAGACCCCAGCAGCTGAGTGAGCAGAGGGCACAGAGAGACAATTCTTAAAAGGGGAACTACATTTAACTAGTTCACAAACAGCAGGAAAACATATTCATTCTCTCTGCTAATCAAAGAAATGCTCATTAAATCCACCAGATAACATTTTTTTTGCCTGTTGAATTAGCCAAGTTCAAACAGAAAACGAGAAGAGGACGGCCAGTGCTCTTCAAAATGGGATGATACAGACTCCTGCATCGCTGGTGGACACGTAAACTAGGGCAACCATTTTGGAAAACAACGTGGCAAATTGCGTAGAGTCTTAAAATATGACTTAATTTTAGTAACTTGATTTCTGAGATTTTTTTTTTTTAAAGAAAGATTTCAAAAATAGGAAAAGATCTATGCATGATTTTTTTTTTCTCCTGGAAAAGAAATTGCATGTTCAGTGTGATTGTGCTGATAGGGAGAAAATCAGACGCATTGACTTAGGTAGGTAAGAGCAATCTGGGGACATTGGTTTGGGGACAGGGACATGGACCGGACCATCTCACTCAATACTTCCTCTAAAGTTCCAGACTTGGTAAAGGAAATAGGGAGCAGTCCTAGGCTTCCTTGGGGGACCTTGATTTGGTTCCTGAACTTCTGGAGTGAGCACCTATCTGATTTTAAAAAAACAAACAAACCCACAAAGTTTTATTGATTTCAGAGAGAGGAAGGGAAAGGGAGAGAGTGATAGAAACATTGATGAGAGAGAAACATCAATTGGCTGCCTCCTGCATGCCCCCTACTGGGGCTCAAGCCCCCAGCCCAGGCATGTGCCCTGACTGGGGATGAAACCAGTGACCTGGTGCATGGGATGACACTCAACCACTGAGCCACATTGGCCGGGCAGCACCTATCTGATTTAGAAACCAGGCTGGAGGCCATTTCCCAAATGAGGAAACAGATACAGAATGTTTTGGTAGCTTGCTCAAGATGGCACACCTTTGTGGCAGAGCTGGTACTGGAATTCAGGCCTTCTGAATTCAAACCAGTGCAGCCTATTACCTCTTTATACTTCTGCATTGGTGGATATTTGCATTTACGTGTGTGTGTGTGTGTGTGTGTGTGTGTTTGCACACTCGAGTTTCATCCACATGCATGCTTGTGAGTGTGCAAATAACCCTCCAGCATGGTCTGCCTGGAATGCCCAGGCTTTGACAGTAAAAGGCCACTGTGGGTCACCCCAATGTGTCTGTTTTGGGATCACAGGCTTTGTGGGCATCCTGGGCATCTCTTGGGAGGTCTGGATTGTTTTTTCTGCTGCAGACAGGCTGCCCCTGTTCCGGTGCCTCCAGCCACTTTTCCGCAGGCTTCAGTGTCTCTAGCCCCGGGCCAGACTCTTCCTGTTCTATTGGCCTGGCTAAGGGAGGAGGGACTCCCGGATGCCCCTGGGTCTGGTTCCCACAGGCCACTGTTCTGTTGCAGGCAGCCACCACGGCACCATCCAGCTGGCTTCTTGGAAGCCGATAAATGTCCCTCCTCTCTGATCCTCTTGCTTGCTTAGCTCAGGAGTAGATCTGTTTGCTTTCATCGCACAGAAATGTACTTGCCTCTTGCCTCCTAGGACTTAATTAGCTCTAATGGGGGTGGAGGCTATCCTTGGACGGCTTCCTGCAGCTGCCCTCTGCTGGCTAATAGCTGCATTGCGGCTGGAACTGGGGGCGCAGAAGCTGTGGTTTCTGCATCAGAGCTTATGGGGCCAAGAGGCCTCCATTTTCCAGAATGACCCTGAGATGGATAGGCAGTTAGGACAAAAGACTTTATTACCCAGCCTGGCACACTGAGAAGACTCAGGTTCTCCCTCCCAGAATAAATATGTACAAAGTGTCTTCTCGTGTCCACTGGGAAGGTAGGGTTATTAAATTAGACGGTTGAAAACACTGTGCTAACCTATATGATTTCGAGCAAGCAGCCATGCCTCTCTGAGCCTTGACTTTCCTATCTGTAAAACGGGCACCACAGTGGCATCTATCATTAGATTCTTGAAAACCTTAATTGAGAATGTCTTCAAAGAGCCCTGACCAGTGCCTACCACAGGGGGATGCTGGTAAATGGTGACTATTATTCTTAATAATGAGACTATTATCATTGCAATGGAGCCAGCAGTGGGACATGGAGCCTTCTCTGCAGTGGTGGGCAAAGGCTGTGTGGATCAAATGCTTTCCGGGCTGGCTCTCGATGCGTTGCTAGGACTTGACAATCCTTTTTTTAAAAAAATATATATCTATGACAATGTGCCAAGCATTGTCCAAGAGATGAGAGGGGTATAGACATGAATAATTCAAGGAAGCTAAGTCAAAGTAACTGCACTAAATCGGAAATAAAATAGAGAATCCTTACCTCCAATTGAAGCGTCTTTTAAAAGAATAATGATAATAATAACACAATCCCACATTTGTCTAGCATTTTTCAGGTTCCAGAGTCCTTTTCCAGGTCCCTCGGACAGATAACGGATGTGAGCACTTTAGAAAATAGACAGCTTCCTGCAAAACCAAGGTGATTTGTATTGAGGGGTAAAGTTTGTCTATAGCCTGCATTGACTAAACAAATCGTTTGCTCCTGTTAGATTGATAAAGACAATCACAGAACAGAAGCTCATGAACCTGCAGAGCTGGGAGAGGCTTTATCTGCTCCTATCTCCATCCATTGCTGTCTGCAGAGCACCTGTCAGGCAGGATCTATGCTCTGTTTGAATGCTGCTGGGGATGGGGCACTCACTTCCGCTCTGAGGGGAGGTCCATCTGTCATTGGATAAGCAGATTCATGGAGTGTCCTGCCTCTTTCCCTCTCACTGCCTATATTTAGACAACCAGTTATGTTCCCTTTGCCCCTCAGTGTCTCTCAGCATCTTCATCACTATTGCCCCATTGCAAATAGCACTTTCATTTCATTGCAATTAAAGTAATTTTCTAATTGTACCTTCAACTTCAACTCCGCCCTCCCTCTTTGCCCTCAATTCGAGCTCTTCATTGCTTTGTCACATGCAAATCGGATACTGAATTCACCCAGGTAACCTTTGCCTCTGCCCTGCACAGAGAAGCCCAGCCTTCTTAGGGGGGGCCTATGGTACCCTTTCCAGCACAGCCCTCCCCTCCCCCTGGGTCAGGGGGTGGCAGACTGTGGCCCACAGGCTAAATGGGCACACGGCCTGTGTGCACCATGAACACAGAACAGTTTTACATTTTTTAATGGAAAATGCTGGTGAGAATGGTGGCTTACAGAGTTGAGGACATTGTCCCTTGGCCAACAAAGTCAAAAATATTTACCATCTGACCTTTTGCTGAAAACATTGGTGACATCTACTCTGGAGGGTTAGCACCTGAACCTCCTCACTCTTCCCCAACCCCCCCCCCCCCCCCCCCCCACACACACATCTCCCAAACACACATACACAAACTCGATTTTCCAGCCGCCTGGGCGAAGTCATCTACCTGACTCCAAGTTCAAGACCTGGAACCGGGGACTCACACAACCGGAAGGGCAGCTCCCCTGCCTCTCTCATTTCCGCTTGTCACTTCCATTCTCGCCTGCTGGTTCCTCTGCGAGGCACAGGGCATGGCCACCGGACTTCACACACTTGCCACGACTCTCAGCAGAGCGATGGACTTTCTTCCTTTCCTTCCGGGTGAAGTCCCAGGGAGCGCTCTGATCACCTGGCTTATCTGTAGACTCACCTCTGTGCCAGTCAGCCCTGGCTTGGGCATCCCATGGCCACAGGGTGCCACCTCGGCGTACTGAGGACATGCACCAGGTCGAGCTGGTGCTGGCCAAGACACCTGGGAAGGGACTCTGAGTCTCCTGGTTCCCGGAATCCTCTCCCCTTTCTTCATATAATTTTTCCTCTTCTACCAGCTAGAAAATGTCACTTCATCCTTTGGGCCATTGGCTTCTCCTTCTATGGCAAGTGATCCTTTCCAATGTAGAAAGTCATCTTTTTAAAATTTTCACACTTCTTTTTTCCTGCCTTTCCTGAACGGACTTACTTGTCTCTAACTCTCGATCACTGACACCCCTTGGTATTACAGAGAGTCCTGTCCTACTAGGGCAGTGGTTTTCAACCTTCCTAAGGCCGCGACCCTTGCATATAGTTCCTCATGTGGTAGTGACCCCCAACCATGAAATTTTGCTACTGTTATGCATCGTGATGTAAATATCTGCATTTTCCGATGGTCTTAGGCGACCCCTGTGAAAGGGTCGTTCGACCCCCAAAGGGGTCGAAACCCACAAGTTGAGAACCGCTGTACTAGGGTGTAGGCTGTCAGAGAGTGGGCTAAGCTCTCCCTCTGGGTTTATGGGGATGGGAAAGGATGTGGAGCCAAAGCAGAAAACAAACTAACATCTAAAGCCCAGACACTAAGTCTGGCTTTCTGGTGAGCTTCCGGTGTGGCTCTCAGTGAGATGTTTCCCCCTCCAAACTCAGCTTCGCCCTCCATGTGAAAGAGCCGCCGCCACCTGCATTCCCTGACCCAGCGAGGAGGTGCTTGGGCTGCGGAGGAGGAGTCGGTCTGAGGTCAGCTTCCCTTTTGGAAGCCGCCCCTCTCCCCATTCCACCAAGTCCTCCATCTTCTCTGTAAAATGATGAAACACTTTGCCTCCTTCCAGCTCTCAAGTTCTCAGGCGCCCGTGTCCATGGCCCATGAAAAGGCATGCCCAGCCCTGGCCTCTGCCCTTCCCCCTACCGAGCTTCCTGGCCCTGCACCACCACCTGCGCCGCCGGCTCCCTGCCTCCCCTCTCTCTCTCCTCAGCCTCCCGGGGGCTCACTGCCCCCAGCACCCCCAGAGGGAACTCCCAGCAGTAGGCTCTCTCCTCAGGCTCTTAAGGTGGCCACACACTGGGCTAAATAAGCTGCTTACCAGCATGGGAGGGATGGCATTTAGAGTATCACATTTTTTTTTTTAGCTGTGCTCTAAAAAGAAGCCGATTTGAGAATGCGTCTGAAAGATGTCCCTCTAATTTGGTGCTTGGGACTCTGTGAAAGGGGGGACACAGGGAGGGCTCTTCTGTGGCTCCTTTGGCGCTTCCTGATGGCCTGAAAATGGCATGACCTGGAATTCTAACGCAGTTCTATGCGACTCCAGAGCCTCCACATGTAACAATTAGCTACACTACCGGGCTAGACCGTGGGCATGGTGTTCCAGTTATCTGCTACGAGGTAACATGCCACCCAAAGTGTAGTAACATAAAACCACCACCATGACATTGTGAAGTAATGAAAGGCACTTGGGCAGGGCACGATGTGGACGGGGCTCGGTGGGGACAGGGCACAGTGCCTCGTCTGTGCTTCACAAGGTCCTCTGCTGGGACGATTCAGAGGCTTGTGTCTGGCCCCTGGGCCGGACTGACTCGAAGGCCGGGCTCATTGCGAAACCATTGACCAAAGCGTCCACATTTAACTCTTCACGTAGATGGGTGTCCGCACAGCGTGGGAGCCACCAGGTATCTGAACGTTTTACATGTTGGCTCGGGGGCTCCAAGCATGAATGTTCCAGTTAAAAGTAGAAGCCACTGGTCTTGTATGATCTAGTCTCGTAAGTCACATGACGGTGCTTCCTCCTGCTCTCTTGGTCAAAGTAGTCATAAAGCTACTCAGGTTCAAGGGGGAGGAACATAGACCTACTTCCTCGTGGATGGAGTTTCCGTGTTTTCTGCAGCCATGTTTCAAACGACCATCGATCCATCGCTCAGCTGTCAGCTCTGCTGGGACGTCAGGCGAGGCTGATGCATTGACTGAAGAAGCCGATGGGATCAGGGCTAAAGGGAGCTCATTAGCGCTATGGTTGGCCTAAAAGGGTGATTCCCAAAAGTTCAAAGTGCAGTGGCCAAACTGGTGGAGAAAGCAGAGCTTCGACCTGAGCCAGCACTGCTATCTGAGAGGACCAGGCGGGGATCTGTGTTGCGGGGAGGTTTCCAGCAGAGGTGATGGGCGGCTCCTCAGGAGCACATTGTGAGCAGACAGTTGTATTTCCTGATGGTGGGTCTGGTTGAGAACCTGGGCTTTGGAATCAGACAGACACAGTTCAAATGCAAGCTTAATGGTTACCTGGCGCCTGAGCTTCTCCTGACTTTTCTAAGTTTCCATTCACTGTCATGTAAACAAGTGTGAAAATAATAGTACCTCTCTCATAGGGTTCTTGCAAGAATTGAATGAAAACGTGCTGAACATGGCACTTGGAACATAGTAAATGCTGACAAATGTTAGTTACTGTGGTGTCCCCTCTTGTCCATAGGGAATACATTCCAAGACTCTGAGTCAGTGGATGCCTGGAACCCCAGGTAATATGGGACTTTCACATTTTCAGGTGAAGGAAGTGCCTTAGTGCTTCTCTCTGGCATATCTGAATTGCCAGCATCACTAGTCTCACACCTTGGGGCCATAATGAATAACGTCAGGGTGACGTGAACGAAAGCATGGCAATGCTGACATTCCATCTGCTAACCAAGAAGGCTACTGAGTGGCCACTGGGTGGGAGCGAATGTAGCCCAGAGAGTCTGAACAAGGGGTGATGCACTCCCTGGAGGGGTGGAGCAGAGATTTTGTTATGCTGCTCAGAATGGCACGTGGTTTAAAACTTAGGAATTTTTTTTTATTTCTGCATTTTTTTCCACTTACAATGCTTGGGCCATGTTTGACCACAGGTAACTGAAACCATGGATGTGGGGGGGACTACTTGTATAATTATTCATTCAACCCCCATTAAACAAATATTTATTGAGTACTGACTGTGGCAACCACTGTTCAAAGTGTTTATTATTCTACTAGAGGTCCAGTGCATGAAATTTGTGCGCGGGTAGGGTCCCTAGGCCTGGTCGGCAATCAGGGCCAATCTGTGGGGTGACTGGTGGGGTGGCAGGGGGAGGGGGAGGGAGACAGCGCTGGCCCACTCAACAGCTGGTCCTGGTCCCCAGTCACCCCCCTCACCCACCCACCATCAGTGCCAGTCGCCTCCCTCTGCTGGGCGACCGACGCGGTGATGGGGGCGGGGGGAGCCTCTGGCACCTGTCTTGGCTGGCCTAGGGCCTGCGGGCTGGGGGAAGCTCCTGTGTTGAACATCTGCCCCCCTGATGGTCAGTGCGCATCATCACGACCAGTTGTTTTGCTGGTTGTTCTGCCATTCGGTCTATTTGCATGTTATGCTTTTATTATATAGGATTATATAGGATTCTTAGTGTTGCTGTGGCCATCTGCAGCAGACATTGCCCCCTGCTTGGACAGCTCTTGAGGCAGAAGCTGAGAACTCAGGGGAAGGGTTGAGCCCACAAGGAAGTAGATGAAGCAGGCTAGGGTTCAGGGAGCCCAGACCAACACCCCATTGAACAGATTGGTTAATCCATGCTGAGTAGAGAAAACCCAGAACTTCATCTGGGCACATAGGTACTTAAGGGTCTCTGAGTATGTCAGCAAGTCCTTTCTCATTTCTGGGCAGATGTCCCTAATCTGACAGACAGGCATCCGCAGTGATGGTCCTCAGTGCCTGGGACTGCCTGACTGGAGAAAGAGGGCAGCAGAGGCCACACCCTCTTCCTCAGTGGTGTGAGCCCCCAAGGAGATCATGGGTGAGAATGTGCTTTGTAAACAGAGATGAGTCAGCATCAGAGATGATGAGGATGGCCCACCTCTGAAGTGGTCAAGCTGTGTGCGATGTTCATCATCACAACCTGTTGCATCAGGGAAAGCAGGCTCTGGAGTCAGATGCTACATAAGAGTCAGAAATTCTTCTTATGAGTTGTGATAACTTTGGCAAATTCTTTTCACTGAGCCTCAGTTTTCCCATTGGTTAAATGTATAACAGTACCAGCAATTAATCAACTTATCTCGTATGCGTGTTAAAATGAAATATCCACATATTTCATTTAGAGTAAACCAGTGGTTTTCCAAGTGTGTGAGACTGCTGTATTAGAATCTCCTGATGTACCTGTTTACAACACAGACCCTAGACCAAGGTCCCTTCACATCTTGTTAGGCTCCATATTACCCTGTAACATTGGCCACTTGATATAATATATAGGTATTCATTTCTTCATTGCTTATTTCTTCCATCTTCCCTTATAAACTCCATAAGGTTAGCGACTTTTTGCTGCCATGCCTGCAGCCTCTAGAGCAGTGCTTGACGAGTAGGAATGAATAAATGAATCAATGAAAATCTCTGGAAGTGAATCCTCAAATTAGCCTTTGCTCAAGTTGCTGCACACTCAAGTTGAGAACCACCACAGAAGGTGCCTAATCAACCCTGGTGGTTATTCCCCCTTCTTTACGTGTCTTAAATTTAATTTGCTGAAAGAAACAAGTTACTAAGGAGAAATAAGAGTAAGATGTTCTAGATGGATGGGGTTGTCTGGTTAACCCATTAGCCCCATCCTCTGATGACGAGATATAAAGATCTGGAAGGGAGAGGCTCTGGCTTGGGATATTCTCATGGGAGAAAGGTAAGAGTCTCTTAGGCACTGACCCCTCACCACTGGGTTCCGGGGTGTAAGGATCCTGGGAGTTCTGGGGAAAGCAACCTGCCTACTGATACCACCTCTTCTCATTTCGATCCAGATCTTTGCTTGCTTGACTCTCATCTCCTTAGACTTGGGGTATGATCAATGGGACATGGCCTCAACCCCAGCAGGATGGACCAAGGTTCAGACTGGACCCCACTTCCGGGGTTGATCTGGCTCTGATTTGGGAGGGAACTGAGGATGGCAGGCTGACTGGCATTTCAAGGCCATGGACATAGATGGAGGGTTGAGGTCTCACCAGGTGCACCGGAGACAGGGAAACGGGGAAGGGAGCTGACATGCACTGCATCCCTGCTACCCTGTTATCCACGTGTCATCACTTCTAGATTTGAAGGTTCCGGCAGTTACTGGCTGTGTGACTTCGGGTCAGTGACTTCTCTTTCTGAGCCTTGGTTGTCTCATCCATAAACTGGGGGTGGTAAGAACATCATCTCAAAGGGGCCACCGTGAGAGTTTAGTGAAGATCAGAGACTCCATTGGGCATGGAGTAAGCACCATATTTTTTTTTCTTTCATTTTTTAACATCTTAAATTCCAAGGAGTTTAAGGAAAAACAAAGAACATCAGATGAAGGAGGGTGGCTGTTGCTGGAAGCTGAACGTGCAGCTCTAGGGACAAAAGCTGAGGGGAGGGACGTGCGCACTGGGGCGATTTCGGAACCACTCAGCTGAAGAAGCTGGAGCTAATCAATCCCTCTCAGCTCATCAGGCCTGGCAATCAGGGCTCCCCCTGCTCACCTGCTGCTCTGCCCTTCGGGAAGCCGCGAGAGCCAATCAGGGGGCATTGTTCTCCCAGCTCGGCTCTTTGGAGGAGCAGTCTGGGTAGGCCCGGAGAGAACAGGGCTCACAGGATCCCACACCCGGGGTTGAGATCTGGACTGCCCAGTCCAGCACCTTCATTTCTCTCATGAGAATCATTGGAGGTGGAATGACTTGGCCAAGGTCACAGAGAAAGCCAGATTCGGACAAAGGGTGGGAGAGCTTTTCATCCGTTCCCACCTACATTCATTCACTCACCAAGTATTCGTTCATGGGTAAAGGGGCTCACAGGCCACATCACATGCCTAGTCCTCCATTCTTCCCAATGCTTCATGCTTTTTTACCAAGGGTTTCTTCCAGTGGTGATTTTATGCAGACCAGGATGGGGTCACGAAGGAGGTCTGTCGGCCCTCCATTCACCCCAGCTCAGTACCTACATACTCAAGCCCTAGAAATTGCTTGGGACACCAGGAAATCATAGATCCAATTGGAGTCAGTGGAATTTAGTTTATTTGAATTGACTTGAGCTGAATGAAATAGAATTACTAAACTAAATGGAAATAATTGAATTGAAATATAGCAAATTGGATTGAATCGAGATTAATTGAAATGGAATCAATCGAGAATGTATCGAGTCAGGTGCTGGAAGAGATTTGGATATCACCTCCCGGACCCCGCTCATGTACAATGGGAGGATTGAAGCTCAGAGGAGGGCGGGGTTTAATGGAGGGTCAGTGACTTTGACAAGGTCAGGAAAGTAGCAGAACTGGGCTTCAAAGCCTAACTCCCAGACTAGCAACCATCCCACTCTGCTGAATTTCCAGAATTGGTGCAGTGTGAGGCTGGCTTTCTGAAAAATGGGCCAGGAATCAACAGAAATCAGCAAGTGAAGGAGTTATGGGGAAATAATTTAGTATTGAATTTTAATAGCCTCTATACTTTCTAATAAATAACCAAGCGTGTCCTCCTTCCTTGGAGGTTGGCTTTCTATGGTATTCCTGTCTGGGCTGCGGTGGGTCCATGAAGAAAGAGAAGCCTGAACACTCTGAGCCTTGTGGCAGAATGAATTGCAGGAAAGTTCTTTGGGGGTGATTCTCTATGAAATTGCATTTACTTTGGGGAACAAAGATAGGATACTTGCAGCTGACCTCTCTCCCTGAATTCCAGATCATAAGATCATTGTGCCTGAAAGTCTACCATTAATAGCATTATTCCTTGGACAATGTTTTGCAGATCTATTCAAACACACATGTAGTAACTGGGAGAGGCAGCATATTAAATATCTAGGTAGTGGTATGATGACCGTATCTTATCAGCTCTAATACCAGAACAAAGGCTTGTGTGGAGGGTGCAAAGAAATAAGGCTTGAAGGAGGGAAGTTGGATCGGTGGCCAATGTTGTTTCTAAAAATGGGTGTAAATTGCTTTACTCGGGAATGTAAGTCTGAAAGTCTTTATGATGAGGAGGCATTATTCTTATGGGAAAACGTTAGGCAATAATATTAGTCTAGATTCATAAGAAAAAGGCAACTGGTAGCCCATCGACCTCTCACACCCCTTGTCTCCCTGCGGATGGTCACAAATGATCACCAGTGTTCCGCAGACTATACAAAGCTTCAGGTAACCTTCACAACATCTGGAGGCAGCAAGGCAGGCACCCTGGCCTCATGTTACTGAGGACACACTGAGCCCCGAGGTTTTCAATAGTCACCATAGGTCATGCAGTAAACCAAAGACCTGCTCCCCAAAGCCAGAGTTCCCAAACCCTTTCAGACATCTCACAGGAGGGTGACTTCACAGCTGAGATCAGAGTTCGCATTATCATTCTTGGTTGTGTGGCACAGGGTGGCTCCAGTCCATCTCACAGACTTGGGGACACCAACGGGGCAGCCTCGGGAGTCTGCCGTGGCGCTGGTTGAGACATGAGGTCCAGGTGCTGTTGCTGTGACATGGATATAGCTAGCCCAGCCATGGGGACGCATGCTGGCTGGCAGGCTCACCTTAACAGGCCGCAGGTAGGGCAGAATGACACACTGAGGGAGGCTGCCCTGACTCCCGGCCTCTCTGATGTCTGTGATCACAGTCACCTCTTCCCACCAGGCTCCAGGACCAAAAGCAGAAGTGACGACATGTAGAAGTAGATGGGTAGGGCAGTGGGGATAGGTTGTGCAACCAGGGTGCATCCTCACCCGCCCCTACACCTCCTCCCAAAAAGGTTTCACATGAAAATGAATCGGACTCAAGAAGATCCACAAAGGAGGGTCACGGTCACCCACATTTGGCGTGCATGCCTCCAATCCCGGGACAGGAGGACCCACCTTAGGGCCTGGCCTGTGAAATGCACAGAAGTGGCCTCGGGACAGCCACTAAGAGGCATTTCTTCACTTTGGCTTAATTCCAGCTTTCATGTTTCCCCCAGTTCCAGGAACTGGGTAGTTTCTATTCATTCCAGTTTTCATATTTACCCCCAGTTCCAGGAACTGGGTAGTTTTTATGTTCTCTTGTGATCAAGTCCCTGCTTTGTACATGTTTCTGCCACTTGACTCTAATCATCATTCATGCCATGAATATTTAATGAGCACTGTTGGTGTGATACTGTTCTAAATTCTGGGGATAAAGAGGTGAAAAAGGTAGACATGGTCTTTATGGAGATTATATTCTTTGGGGAGACCAGCAAAAAACAAAGGGAAGCTCGCTGTAATATCAGGCAGTGGTGACTGTTAGGAAGACAGAGCAAAAGCATCAAAGATGTTAATCCAGCTATGCCTTCGGGGTGGGCCTCGGGGAGAGTGGCATTCAAGCAGAGTCCTGGATGTTCGCGAAGGAGAATGGTGGCTCTCTGGGAGAAAGTGGTCCAGGTGGACAAGGACACTGATCGAACTGGGGGCCTGTGGGGTGTGTCAGGGAGTCACTCGGAGCTCAGCGAGTCTGCAGTGCAGTAAGGGAGGAGGAGAGTCCTGGGAAATGAGGTCAGATAGGGAACTGGACACAATTGCCTTTATAACCTTGAAGGCCAAGGTCAACTTGGAGTTCCCAGACCTGCTCGTGTTCTGCCAAAGTCCTCTGTTGTGGGCGGCATCTGCCTGATGCTCCCCCCATGCTCTTGCCCAGAGATCCAGAAGGAGGCTCATTTCAACCGGGGGCTTTCTCCCAGCCCCACCATGGAAGGCAGGAGCAGCATTAATTTGGAGGACTGTATGTTTTGTATCTTATTACTGCAAGATGCTCTCAGCACTAGCCATCAGAAAATGTTAAAAAAATATAAACAAAAATGGTTTATTACTTACAGCTTCTGGAAATTACATGGTGGCATACCTGGTGTGACACTAAGAGATTGCAGGGAGAAGGAGAGAGAGAGGGAAAGGGAGAGGGAGAAGGAGACAGAGAGAGAGAGGTGGATAAGATGGGCCTGGTGTTCTGCTTTTATTGGGGTCGAGGGTGAGGGACAAGGGTTTCCTGGACTCACTCTTTATTGGTGAATTTAATACATAAGAGGGCGAATTTAAAGTGCACGAAGAGGAAAAAAAACACTAGTGTCCCAAATGGTCAGTTATTAAATTCAAGGAAAATCTATAAAACAAAGGGAAGGGATGTTGGGGGCGGCAGGGTGGGGCTGCCTCTTTCTCTGGTCCAGCGTGGCTGTATGCTCACTGAGAGCCCCCTGGAGGAGGACGCTTTACAGAAGGAAAAGCCAGCTGTGTGGCTGACACCACAGGAGACCCAGTGGCTCACAGGACCCCTTGTTTCACTCCTGGAATCCTCCTACATCCCTTCCCCAGGACGGGGCTGCTGGCTCCTCTTTCCCCAGTGGGCCCACTAGTATGTTGCCTTTGCTGCTCCCTCTGATAATCTCCAGAGGTTCTTGGGAAACTGGCTGTGCTCTAGTAAAATGAGAGCACTCTGTAATGGAGATTGGAATCAGAAAGAAGTGTGAATAATTGATGAGTTTTCTTCATTATTGTCGGTGGGCACAACTGGCCCCAACCAGCCTCTCGGGCTCATCCCCTGCCACCCACTCTCTCCGGCCACATTTCAGGCCTGAGTTTGCACATACAGTTCCCTCTCCAGTGAACAAACATAATCACAAGAGAGCCTTGTTTGGGGAGGGGTGGGGGGAGTCTTTTGACAACCCCAGGCAGCCATGCAGCCCTCTGGCGGGCTCTCTGACACCTGGTGCCCCACCCCCAATTTGTGTGACACTATAATCCCAATCCCAAACTTGTTGTCCTCCAGCAGAGAGGGTCTTCCTCCAGAGCTGCCAGGGGTAGTGCCCCTCAGTGGTTAAAGGCTTCCTTGAACAGTGCACTACTTGGGCTCAGAATCTGGTTTGGGGGTAAATTCTTTAGCTCCCCGGGGCCTCTGTTCATCTCTAAATCTGGGATGGCAAACATGCTTACCTATTAGGTTGCTTTAAGGTGATAATCACTATCCATTGACCTCCTTGCCTCTCCTTTTACCCCTTCTACGTAGCAACCAGAATGAGTTAAGAAGAAAAAAAAAGTGCTCTTCCCACCCTTCTCACTTGCTTATGATCTATCTCTCATCATTCAAGTCTCATCTCCAATGACTGCTCAGAAAGGCTTTCCGTGGTCCTGGCATTTAAAGTAGGTCCTCTCTCTACCCAAGCCACTCTGCCCCATTACCTTCCAGAGTAGTGAGCAGTGCTTTTTACCAGATGCTTCCAGTTCTACTCCCTTCTATGGTCTGGATAAGATGACACTGGGTTTCTTGTTGTGACATGGGGTCACGTGCTTCTTTCTGGCCAATGAGTTGTGAGCAAAAATAACGTTAGATATTATGAGTATTTAATTGCCAATGCCAGACCCTCTGGAGGTCTCTTTTCCCTCGTGTGTGGTAACCGGCAGTACTCAGGATGCAGCCCAATGAGAGAGGATGAGAAGAGAACCCCTAATCCTCCAGACCCATGATGTAGCATAAGCAGAAAGACATCTTAAGCCACTAAGATTTCAGGGGTGTTTGCTACTGCAGCATAACCTAGCCTAATCTGATTGGCATACCCTTTGTATTAATCATCATGATCTATGAAAATTACTGTTCGTTATTCCTTGATGTCTACTCTCCTTTCTTCTATAGAAATAGAACTCTTAATTACTATAGGAGAAATCTTTCATTTTGAATGAAAGACTGGTCGCACAGGATAGAGACTACATTTTCCAAGCTTCTGGCAGGCAGTGTCATCATGTCACAGCTCTGGCCAGAGATAAGAGCGGAAGTGAGACTTGCCATGTCTGGGTCTCACTCTGAAAGAGAAAGGTGTGCCCTTTCCTTCCTTCTGGCTAGACGATGGAAATGAAGATTCCACCTTTAACTGCGCAGACAGAGAAAAATGCCCCAGTGATGGCTGAGCAACAAGGAGGAAGGACCAGTTCCTCTGACATGTGGAGTCATCATGCCAGCTCTGGATTCCTGATGTCTGGGCTGTTGTGTGATTAAAAATAAACACTGTATCTTATATAACCTAATGTTATTGGGGTTTGCTGCTATAGCAATCAAGTCTCTTTGCTCACCCATGCCTTGCTTCAAGTTATCTTGCTTATTTATTCAATTGATTAGTGTCTGTTCTCTAACACATGTGCGCGCGTGCGTGCGCGCGCACACACACACACACACACAGGCACACACGTTCTATGAGAACAGCGATTGTTTCTGTCTTATTCCTTACTGTATCCATAGAACTTAGCCGTGTCTGTCATAGAGTAAGTGCTTAAAAATATTTGTTGAATAATGGAGTGTAAGTGATACATGGTAATTACTGAATAAATCACTATTAGCGGTTATTAGATATTACTTTTCATTATATCTCAGAACAGGCTTTTCTACTGTCCATCATAAAGATTTGATGATGTGACAGTTCCCGGGGCTTCTGGTATTTCTCCTGCTTGTAAAAGCATTTCTCTTCTTTTGTACCCAATTCCTTCAAGGACAAGTTCTGGATACATGTCAGAGACATCTAAATGTTGCAGCTGGAAGGGACATCTGTGGTCACAGGGCATGATGCTCGTTTTGAAAGCATGTAAGCAAGCTCAGAGAGGGGAGGGAACTTTTATCTGTAGTCAATTTGGGCTTTTACAACAGGACACCATTGATCCGGTACTTATCAACAAAAGAGATTTGATCCCCCCAATTCTGGAGGCTACCAGTCCCAGGTTTCAGTGTCTGGCGAGGACCGCCTCCTGGGGGCAGACTTCTGACTTCTTGTACCTGCATTTGATATAAAGAGAGCAAGAGAGTTCTCTGGGGTCTCTTTTCTAAGACACTGATCTCATCTCTCCCGGCTCCACCCTCATGATCTAATTATCTCCCAAAGGCCCCACCTCCCAATATCTTCACAGGGAGAGTGGGGGAAAGGGGTGTTAGGGTTTCAACATATGGAATTTGGGGGAATCCAGGGATCCAGCCCCATAACAATCTATTGCAAGTCATACAGTTAGTGAGAGAAGAGTCTGGAATACAGGTTTCTTGCCCTTCTCTCAGTGTCCTTATTGACACAAGACACTGCAGTTTCTCTCGGGAAGTTACTCTTTGATCAAGCTTAAAGGACTGTCTTCTTAATGTTTTCTGCATTGAGATTGATGGGCATTTGGAATGAAGAAGGCCAAGGCCAGAAGAGTACTTACACATGAGGTAGGTAGCTGCTCAGTTTTCCACGTGAGGACACTGAGGCCCAGAGAGATGGGTGAACTTCCCTGGTCACTCTTGGCCCAGTTAGAAACTCTGGGAGGAGCTTGTGGCGTTCTCTGAGGAAATGCTGCCCAAAGAGGGAGTGGGCGGTTTTGGAAGATAAAGCCTCCCACGCCCCAGGAGGTGGCTCACCAGGGGCTGGACACCAAATAACAGGGGAGTGGGTGAAGCTCAGGGATCATGTGCTTGTCAATAAGGTCTTCTGCCAACATGGAGAACAAACACAATGCAATGCAATAAATATAATATGTAATAGCATGTAGTGCAATAAAATCAATTAGGTGGCTTGAATCTCCTTCCTTTTCTAATTTTTTATTTTTATTTTATTTTTATTTTTACATTTTTTGTGTGGGTGACTCACTTTATTTATTTATTTATTCATTTGTTTGTTTGTTTGTTTATGTAAGTAAGTTCAGGAGAAGTGAAGGAGAAACTAGAAAAATAATTCCTGCCGTACAGTAAGTGCCCAATAAATGCCCTTGAAATTAGTGATCTGATCCTATTTAGCTCCTTTTCTTTCTCTAATTCCCATTGAGTGACCCCTTAGAGCAGTGGTTCTCAACCTGTGGGTCGTGACCCCTTTGGGGGTCGAACGACACTTTCACAGGGGTTGCCTAAGACCATCGGAAAACAGATATTTACATTATGATTCATAACACTAGCAAAATTACAGTTAATGAAGTAGCAACGAAAATAATTTTATGGTTGGGGGTCACCACAACATGAGGAACTGTATTAAAGGGTTGTGGCATTAGGAAGGTTAAGAACCACTGACTTAGAGGTTTAGACAGTTAAGTGTTTAGAGGGATCTCTGGCATCATCTCCCCTAGCAGCGCCCAGAAGCTTTCATAAATACTTTGATCTTAAAAAATGCTTGTCACATCAAATACGGTGCAAGGTAACATATTAATGGTTCTGAGCTGCCCAGGGTAAACACAAACAAATAAACCTTGTTAAACTTCTCAACCCCATATTTCTTTGATCTTCCTCCAGCAGTTCTCAAATATACAATTTTTATCATGGAATCCTTCCTAAAATTTATCTTGCAAACCATGAATGTGTCAGCAAACACTTTGGGAACAGCAGGCTAGCCCAGACACGGGAAAGTAGACGCTTGGAGAAGGGGGACTTGTCAGAGGCAGGACATGAACCCAGGTATCTAATCTCCAGTCCTCTGCCCGCTCCGTGCTGCTCTGCCAATGAGACAGCGCCTTCCTGAAACCGTGCTGAGCGGCCCATGTTTCATTGTAACAGCTCCTCTGCCAGTGGGTCTCGTCACAGAAATATGTGACCAAGACAGTGTGTTGTGAAATGAATGGATTTACAAACCGGGGGACCAGCCCTGTGCCCTGCTCATTAGGAACAATTTGCATGCGGAACGTCAGTGTGACAGGCCCACTGAGGGATGTGTTCAGCTCATTGAGAGTAATGGAGACAGGAATTAATCACTTGAACAGCGTCGTGCCTTGCTTCCGCCGCCCCGGCGTGCATGCCCACCTAGCTGAACCTGAGCTGGCGCTCTCTGGCTCTGATCTCCAGGCCCTGCCCCTGCTCTCACCGGATGGCTCAGGGTCTGGCCCCAGGCTTGCATCCACCGAGCATGGACCCACCACATGAGCAACTCAGAAGTCAGTGGCATTTATCTTCAGACTCGGAGGTGGCATCCAGGCAGGTTTCTACCAGCTCACCTGGGAGCCTTACTGCTCCCTTCTTAACTTCCCTCCACTGCAGTGGGAACAGCCCCACCGCTCGCCAATGACCATGCCCCTAGCCTGTGCTCTACCTGCTCATGTCACCGCACCACCACTTCCTGCTTCAGCTGGGCTTTGTAGAGAGGATGCTAGGCTGCTGTGAAAACACAGGTTGGAGTTTCTACGACCGACTTACCCTGCATGGCTGGGGGACCTCAATGCTTCCAGTTATAAAATGAAGCAATGGGCCAGGTGTGCCTCTAAGGCTATTCCTTCCGTGTTATTCAGTGATCAGCTCCTGTACGCCAAGGTTTAGTCAAACGCCTTCACAGACAGTTGGTATTTTTATGGAGCATCACTAGGAAAGAGCAACGTTTATCTCCAAAGGCTGGCCCCATTGCGATGCAGCTCAGGCACTGCGATGCCCTGTGGCTAGTCCTCACAAACAAGTCCCTGACTTCCTTTCAGAGTTCAGATTTCTAATCCAGGTCCGCTGGTTGTCAGGTGCAGAACCCGGAGCTGCTCTCTTATACTCTGGAACCTCAGTTTTCTCCTTCGACACCCAGGGGTAAGAAAATGACCTCCCTGAGCCGAAGAAGAAGGCAGGACCCTGGTCGGAAGAGTCAGCCATGAATTCCCAGCTGCGCTGCAGGCAGGTGGTGCTTCTTCGCCGTTCTCTGAAGCGGGCAGGCATAGGAGCATCTCCTGAGAAGTGGGAGTGGGTCCCATTATCTTTCCAGGCAGAAGCCTGCCATGGAGCTTTGGGAACAAAGGGTAACACAAGGAGCCCGAGCACTTTAAAGCAGCAAATTGTTCCGCCTGCAGTGCAGAGCACCATTTTTTATCCAGAGATGGCAAAATTGGCCCTGGAGTAACTTGATACCGCCGGCTGTTGTCTCACAAATGATATATTAGCCTGGGCTGCTCTGAGCTCAGAAGTTTGCATACCGCCCAGGGCCCCTCTCTTCAGAAGAGACTCCTGGCTCCCCAGGGAATGACTCCCCGGAGATGGATGGAAAAGCTCTGTTTGTCCCGTGACACTTTCCTGGCAGCTCCGTTTTTTACTGTGTCCTGAGATTGTTCTGTCCGCCCACGTGGAGTGGTGAGAGAGGAGCAGGGCTCGCTGGTAAGAGGGATGAATTAGACGGTGTCTGCGAAAGAAATAGCGTGTGTGTGTGTGTGTGTGTGTGTGTGTGTGTGTGTGTGTGAGAGAGAGAGAGAGAGAGAGAGAGAGAGAGAGAGAGAGAGAAAGGACATCAACTATAAGTAGTTTAAAATCCAAACTCGGCCATTTATCATTTCTATAAACTTGGGAAAATTGTTAACTTGTTTCAGCCTCTCTTTCCTCTCATAAATGGGATAAATCTATAATAGGATCAAAAGATGAAATGCAGGTTCAGACATTAGCTCTATGTGTGACACATTGTAAGGTTTTACCTGGTACCAGGGACTTTTCTTCCTTTTAAAGAGGGCAAAAGGTCACCCAGGCCACTGAATAAATTCAATTAATATAAATAAATAAATAAATAAATAAATAAATAAATAAATAAATAAATAACTCCAGGAGCTTTCAGAGTCACACTCACTCTGTATGGCACCGAGGGTGCTCCATAATCAGACTCTAACTCTTCTTCTCAGTGCTCATTCTCATTACTCCACTCCCTCTCCCCAGTAGATTCTTTACCTTAGTGGTGATAGATTGGAATATTTTCGGGCAAATAGCCATTCCTCTCCTTTTCCCCCTGGGGTAGAGGATAATGTCCTGCTCCATTAGCTGTGTGCTTTGCTGTGGCCAGTAGAAGGTGAGGAGTGAGGGTTGTGACATCATCGAAGGTTTGAAATGTGCATGTGCCATTTGGCTTCTTCTCTGGAGCTTCTATGAACCACCATGAGAAGAACAGGCCCAAGTGGCTGCTAATTTAGGGAGAATGGAGGTACATGTGGAGGAGACAGGCACAAAACAATGTCTGGAGTATGAATACAAACAGTATAAAAGCTTGTTGTTGTAAGTGTTGAGTTTTGGGTGGTTTGTTATGCAGCATTTTGTAGCAGTAGCTAGCTAATACAATAACCAACTCATTATTATGGAATTTTTGCTCATAGTGTCCCATCCATCCAAGATAGCCTCTTGGTTTCTGTCCATCACATCTGCATGTCTAAAGCATACTGCTAAGAAGATGCGAACTAGAGACAGGAAAACCTAGGCTGGAAATCCTTTTTTGCTCCTTCCTAGCTTTGAGAATTATTAGCTTTCCTATATGTCAGTTTTCTCAAGTGTAAAATGAGATTAGTAATAGTTATTTTTACAGGCTGTTGCAAGGATTCAGAATATCATATAGGTAAAGCTTGGCACATACTTTGTGCTCAGTAAGTGTTTTTGATTTTTATTACATGTTTTCTTAACTAACTTTCCAACAACCTCTTGAGACAAATTCTATCATTATCACCCCTTCCTAGATAAGGAAACTGACTTTCCAAACAGTTAATTTACTTTTCTTACAGTTATTAAATGGCAAGGGGGAGATGCATGCCAGGCTGCTGGATCCATAATCTGTACTTTTGCCACCATATTATTTTGTTTGGATGCTCACAGACATTGCTTTCAGTTTCCCTAATCAGTAATATAAGTGTCAGAGACCTAAATAACAGAGGTTTCATTTTAGCCTAGCATTTTCCTAAGTGAGACCTGCACTGTTGATGGTCCAAGAGGTGATTTAGATGGAATAGGACACAGAAAACACTGAATCATATTGTGAGAAAATCATTTCCTGTTCAATTATCTTTAAATGTCAAGGGGAAAAAAATCTTCATTGGGTACTAATGTCTTTAACACTTCTAACATGTGCTAATCTCCCCACTTCCATCCTTTATTTATAACAAAGTAAGAGCAAGCTCCAGGCACAGAGCCCCTGATTAGCAACAATATCCTGTTAGAATTTAATTAACAGTGATATGTTTTCATTATTATTATTATTACTGTCGTTTTTGCTGTGATTTTTTCATCGCCTTCTATTTAAAACATGTACTTCTGGCTTCCATTTACTTATGGTAATGTAAATGTGTTTATTTAACTAAAAATGTAGATTTAAAAAAAACAAGTTAAACCCTACTGATGTGGCTGGGTGGTTGAACATTGACCTATGAACCAGAAGGTCCCAGTTCAATTCTGGATCAGGGTACATGCCCAGGTTTCTGGCTCAATTCCCAGTAGAGGGCATGCAGGAGTCAGCCAATCAGTGATTTTCTATCACCATTGCTGCTTCTATTTCTCTCTCCTTCTTCCTTTCTCCCTCTAAAAATCAATAAAAACATACTTAAGAAAAAATGAAAAAGAAAGTTAAGTAAAATAATCAAATAAATGGTCTATGAGTAGTAAAGATCATGAAGATGGTAGCTGAATGACAGTGTGTAGGAAATACCTTTTATGAAGAGTTTTGCGTTTTGCTTTTGTCAATATGTTTGGAAGCCTTTCTCTTGCTCCCCACCTTGACCCTGTATGTTAGTCTCCATGGGAGTTCAAATAACTTAACTGCTATAGCTTTAAACGTTTGAAATACAAATCTTGAGCCTGTTAATTTGAGATAATGTAGCCCAGTAAAGGAAGTACTTAAATGGATAGCAGGACCCTGGGTTAGCTCCTTTGTGTCTGCCACTCATGAGCTGTGTGACCACAAACAAATGCTCCAGCTCTCTGAGCCCAGGAACCACCTTTATAAAATAAGGAGTGTTAGATGATCTCTGAGGTCCTTTCCAATTCAAAACTATGAATATCTTCAATATTATTTGTCTTAAAAGAATCACTTTACCATTGAGAATTTCCAGTGTTTTTATAATAAACCCCTAGAATCAAGGGCAATGCATATTTGCAATAAAAAAGTTCATTAGCATATTTTGATCGTTTTTGATCATTTTTGCATGTATTAAAATGAAACATTTGGTAAAAATTAAACATTATATGCAAATTAGTGCAACAAGCCTACTTCTGGAATAATAATACATTATCTTCTTTATAATATATGTGAGTGGCTTCTTTATTTTCTCTAGCACACCGTAGCTATTAAGTCAGCATATTGGAAGTTTACCAAGAAAGTATAACAGAAGATCCAATCTTTTATTTGCATAAATCCCAGAATTCCATCTGTAGAAAATTGTACACTATTAATAGGTGACAAGACTGTCAGTGAGATGTTCATTTATAATGTTGTCACTGGGACCTAATGAACATTTAAGATATATTTCAGGAAGTGCTATAAATTTTTATTTTGTTTGTGCTACAGCAGAAAAGTTTTTTTTAATATATTCCACTGATTTTTTACAGAGAGTAAGGGAGAGAGATAGAGAATTAGAAACATCCATGAGATAGAAACATCCATCAATTGCCTCCTGCACACCTCCTACTGGGATGTGCCCGCCACCAAGGCACGTACCCCTGACCAGAATCAAACCTGGGACCTTTCAGTCCGCAGGCTGACTCTCTATCCACTGAGCCAAACTGGTTTTGGCCAGAAAAATTTTGCACTGGAAAAGGACCCCTTAAGAGGTGTTGAATTTTGCTCTCATGCAATTTTCCTTCTTTGATTTTATAAATTCAGAACTATATAATTTGGATATTTAGCTGAAAGGGAATTTAAGGATCTTTTGCTTTGAAGAAATCTTGATCTAGTTAAACTAGAACTTGCCCATGGCTGCATAGTTGGTGGTGGTTCTGGGACTAGATTCAACCTCTGACTTCTTGTTCAATGTGCTTACGTATGTATCTCTACATGAATTGGTATGTAAGATACAAATGCAGGAGCTATAAGTATTTATGAAAATATAACAACAGTTATGCATGTTGCTTTATCTCCAAGGTCAATTCTGGAGAATCATGACATTGGTTGGGTTCCTCATCAATCTCATGGTTCTACTTTTTCCCTGAGCTCTTTCTGTGCCACCTGCCCCAGCCAAATTATCATCTTTTCTTCACGATGCCAGCACTTACTGTCCAAGCCACTTTTGGGGAGAGATAATTATGCTTCACTGTGACATTGTTTGAACTTTTAGTTCAGGTAGATTTTGTCTATTACAGTAGATTTTTTTTTTTTTGAGGAGTAAGACTGTTCTCTCCTCTGATTTCTGTGCTTCATGGAACCTAGACCAGGACCAGAAGGTAAAATAACTAAAATGCAAATAAACTTAAACATAAAACAGCCCACTCTACTGCTTTTATTGAAATTGGTGGTTTGTCTCAGATTGCACAGCTAGTTGAAGATTGGGTTCTAATAAAATATATACAGCCTTGTATATAGAATTGTTCATTGTATGAAATAATGAGTTGATACCAGAGATGGGTATGTTGTATATTTGTGACTTCAAGATAATTTTAAAAGTATGCCAACCCTGCTTTGTTAAAATAAAGTTTGACATCAGGTTAATAGATTATGTATATATTTGACTATGACCATGTAAATAATGATATGTTAGCAAATAGGCTGGGAAATTCATGGCCAAAATCCCCCAGGCTTCATAAATGCAGAGTAACTGAGTCCTTCACAAAGTTGAGTCTCCAAATAGCCTGGAATGTAGGCTCCAGAAGTAGTTAAGAACTTCTAGACCCGAGACCATGTGAAGACAGGTCAACCTCCTTTCCTAACTGTCCCGGTCTACACAGAGACCCACTATACTCCTCAAAGGTGCACAGTAGAATGTGACAGGTTATAAGCTTTGGAGTCAGAACCACCTGGGATTGACTCCTTGCTCCTCTCTACTAGCTGTACAACTTTAGACAAATTAATTAACTTTAAAATATATTTTTAAAATTTATTTCAAAGAGGAAGGGACAGGGGGAGAGAGAGAGAGAGAAATATCAATGACGGGAGAGAATCATTTATTGGCTGCTCCTACACTGCCCCCCCACCCCCACTGGGGATTGAGCCCACAACCTGGCATGTGCCCTAACTGGGAATCGAACTGTAACCTCCTTCTTCATAGGTGACACTCAACCACTGAGCCTCACTGACCGGGAAAATTAATTAATTTTTATAAGCTTTATTTAATTTATAAAATGGATCTAATTATACCTACTTCATAGAATTGTTGTAAAAACTTAGTGAAGTATTATAGACAAGTAGCTTTCATATGGTAAATGATCAATAAAGAGTAGCTACTCTTTATTAATAGCATTCACAATTATAGTATTTAAGCAATATACCAGGAAAGCAAGACCCTTATGGCATCTTATAGCACTAATTATGAGCTGTCTTACACGGTAACCATATTAATAGTCTTATCCTCTCTGGACTATAAGTTCCTTGAGGGGAAATGCATCTTAATCACATTAAAGATATAAAAACTGAGGCACAGAGGGAATAATGATTCAGACTGCAACTATCATTCTGAAGAAATCCTAAAATTTGAATAGTATAAACTGCTATGGATTTTTTTTTTTTAGATTTTAAGTCAAAAAAGTTTATTACTCCTTTACTTATGAAATCACTGTGACCACTTTCTTCTTATTTAGTACTAGAGGCCCGGTATATGAAAATTCATGAACTGGAGGGGGGATCCCTCAGCCCGGCCTGCCCCCTCTCACAGTCTGGGGGCCCTTAGTGGCGAGAGGTGACCTGGAAATCAGGGGAAGGTGATGCCCCCATCACACCTCTGCCACTGCCACTGCCGGCAGCGCAAGCCTCAGCCATCCCTGGTTACCTGAACCTCGGGAGGCCCTGGGAGGCTGGGCAGCTGCCACCCAAGGCTTGCCTGCACCTCATGCCAGCCCTGGGCAGCTGGAGGGCTGAGTGGACTCTGGAGGCAGGCACGCCTGTTGCCCCAGTGGGGCTGAGGGGACTGGGCCCTGCCATCTTGTGGCTATGAGCGCCACCATCTTTGCAATGACATGAGGATTAATTAGCATATTCCCACTTTATTAGATAGGATGATATTTCAAGGCCCTTTGTACATGGGCCCAATCTACCCCTACAGTCTCATCCCAATCCTTGCCTCAACATGAAGAATATAGTTCAGACCCTCTGGCTTCCTCACCATTTCCTGAAAATGCTCTATTGTTTTGTTCTTCCATGCTGTCCTTTTTACCCTCTCTTCTGCCTAGAGAAATAAAATTTACTACTGAAGAATCAGCTGTGAAGCTTCTGTGGGGATGAAAACGATGGACATGCTGTTTTATATACATATACATTTTTTATTTATATCATAGAGGAATGGAGAGGGAGAGATAGAAACATCAATGATTAGAGAGAATCATTGAAAGGCTGCCTCCTGCGTGCCCCACACTGGGGATTGAGCCTACAATTGGGCATGTGCCCTGACCTGGGAATCAAATCCTGACCTCGTGGTTCATAGGTCGATGCTCAACCCTGAGCCACACTGGCTGAGCTATCACCATGTTTGAGTCCTTATCTGTGCCAGGCACCTTGTTCTTCGAAGTCTCACCATGTTCTCTGATTCTGTTACCACAGTTGTCTTGTTGATTGTGTGGCTTATAAGTCTCTTCCTACCTGTCATCTGTCCAAGCAAACAGGACTATCTCAGGGCAGGGCAGAGCAGAAACCAAGATCTATTCATGTGTGCAGACCTCAGGCTGACCCCGGGGTAGGTTCTCAGCCATGTCTGCTGAATCAATGAATGGTATGGTTTGAGTAGTAATTAATAAGTATTTGTTGAATGAAAATACTGCGGATAAAATTTAAATATCAGATTGGAGGCTGGGCTCATAACTCTAAATTCCTTCCAACTGTAAGATTTGATGATCTAGCTACCCACATGTTCACATAAATCCCCTGATGTTGGGGATCAGTAATAAAAATAAAAAGCAGAGACATTGAGATCTCAGGCATGCTTGAGCTCCCAGACATCCTCATCCAACAAAGGCCTGGACCTGGTTTCCCATGCAGCCACACATCTGGAGCTATTCCTTCCCCCACCTTGGCAAAGTCCCTGTGGCTTTTCAGCAGACTGCGCTTGAGGGTATCTATAAATAATCCCGCAAATGTAATGCCACCCAGCCCTTCAGGTTAAAGATAGACGCTGGATTAGCTCCAGGGAGGAGGGAACAAGTGATTCCCAACTCAGAGAAATTGTTATGAATTCCATTCGCTGTGTGAATATGTATAGTGGATGTTTCCTTCCATGAGGACACCAAAATAGCAATTAACTCAAGGCTAATGTTATAGCTGCTACTGTCTTCCCTGCTTAATTTCTCCCCATCTGGATCCCAGCACAGATGCTGATGTGTCTAAATGTGTGTGTCAAATGACAGCTCTCTCCACACCTGTTCTAAGTATACCTGTCCTGCCCCCTGCTTCCCACCTCTGCTTCCCCTTGATGGGGAAGGTGTCACATGAGTTTCAAGCACACCATGCTTCAGTTCTCTATCTGAGATTTCAGTAAGACAGTAGAAAGGAATGACCTTTGACTTCAGTCAGAACTGGCCTGAGGCCTTGCTTCACAAGTGACTAGCCTTGTGGTCTGGGGAAAGCTGCTGAAACTGTGAGTCTCATCACCTTCTATATTTATAAAATGGTGATCATCTTGTTTACCGGATAGTACACTGGGAAGATTTCACAAGGTGTTATCTACATAAATTGTCTAGCCCACCAGTAGACTCTGGGTAAAATAACTCATCTTCTTCTCACCTCATAATCTTATTTTATAGACCTCTGGAGTTGAAATGGACATTAGTGATTATCTGGTCCACTGCTTGCATTTAATAGATGGGGAAATTGAGGGTTAGAGTGGTAAATAATGTGTTTAAGAGGTGTCAGAAGAGTAAGAGATTGAGCTTAGGCCAGGATTCATGAGTACTGCCTTCAGAACTAGGGTCCTTCCCAACATCATTCATTCATTCATTCATTCATGATGGTAATGAAGATATGAAAATTGACAACTAAATGTAACCCTAACCATTCCCAAAGGTGATCCCAAATTGGCACAGAAAAACCTAATATTAGCTAACATTTTTTAGTTCTTTTTATATTCCACTAAGTGCTGGCAATTGTGTTAAGCCCTTTATACACTTAACTCCTTTCACTCTAATCTTCCCGACTTTACCTATGAGATGAAACTGAGGCACAGGGAGCTTCACTGGTTTGTACAAGTTTATACAGCTAGTAACTGGTTGTTAAAGGAACTGACCCCAGGCACTGAATCCCAAATTCATGCTCTTAACCCGCTCTTGATGTAAAGCAGTAATTTTAGCAGAACATTCCAGAAAAGACTGAGGATTATAGAAGTTCCACCCTTAGCCACTCTAGCCATCCAGCGGGAGTCAGGGAAGGCTTCCTGGAGGGGCTGATTTGGGGAGTGACGTTGTCCATCTAAGGTTGTTACTAATATAAGATGTCATTAACTCCTTAGGTGCCAGTTTGATTGAATTACTCATGACCAGGTAGAAGAATCCAAGTGAGTTACAGAAACACAAAGCAGAGGAGGTTTCTACCTTGGGTTTGGTAGAAATGTACAATTTCCTGAATTTATAATTCAGAAAACACTTCCACACATATTTTTTTGATAGAGCTACACAGGACCACCTTTGTGATGAGGGTAGGAGGGTGGGTTATAATTCCAGTTTTACAAATAAGGAAAGCTAGACTCAGAGTTGGCAGCTTTGGTCAAAGAGGCTAATAAACAAAATTATAGAAGAACTGGGAGTATGGTTCTCCTAGTTATTAGCAAACTTCTTTCCTTTACCCGGCTGCCTCCTTTTTTCTGTTCTTGTTGTTTTGTTTTTAGCTTAAAAATGAAGAACACATCAATAATTTAGAGGAAGGGATAACTAGTCTGCTCATAACACTGTCTCTCCAAGCATCAGAATCAGAGGTTTGGAAGGGTTTGGTATGGTTCTTAATTTCATTGAGATCTCAACAAAATCCTCAAACAAGAACCTTGCAAGGTAGGCTGAAGTGAAAGGACTTTGTTGCCTGAAGAGTGGGGTTATAGGGAATGATAGATCTGAATTCTTGCCCTGGGAGAAAATTTTTTTTTTAAAGAAAATGTGCTTTGGATCATACAGAGGTTCTGCTCTATGTGACAAAGAGGTGATAACAGTGTCTGTTGGAAGCCTTTTAAAAGATAGCCATACCACTCTGATCGCTCCACACATCAACCCCAGTGGTCTCTGGCAGCATATCATTCCAAAGGCACCTTTCTGATTGGATGAGTCAGCAATGAAATGGATCTATAAGTAGAGTAGACTGCTATGTGAGTGTTGGGCTGTGTGAATGGTTTAGATTACATTACCATCAAATGGTTCTCAACAGCTCTTGGGTCACATATTCCTTTGCGAATATGATGGAAAACCAAGGTACTTCTCTTTAAAAAATGTATGTAAGCACACACATGTGACATTTTTAACATGGTTTCAAGAAGTCCCTGAGGCCTAAACAGACTACCCTGAGGCCTAAACATAGACCCTCTAGTGATCCACAGACAAAAGGTAAAAATCTGAGTTTTTCAATTGCTTAGTTACACCTACGAGGCATTATTATAAGGTTACATGAATAGCAACTGTCTTTCTTATTCATTATTATGCCTTCAGAGACTAGGAATATGTCAATATTGAAAAACCTTTGGTTGAGCCCTGGCCAGTTTTCTCAGTGGTTAGAACATTATCCTGCAGATGGAAGGTTTGCTGGTTTGCTACCTGGTCAAGGGCACATACCTCAGTTGCAGGTTCAGTCTCCAGTCCCAATTTGGGGTGTGTAGGAGGCAACCAATTGATGCCTCTCATATCGATGTTTCCCTCTCTCTTCCCCTCCTGCTTCCCTTCCACTCTCTCCAAAAACATCAATGGAAAAACTATCCTTGGGGGAGGACTAAAAAAGCAACAACAACAACACACACAAAACCTTTGGTTGAATTAAACTGAACTGTAACATATTTAAGTATTAGTTAGCTATTACTGCATAACACACTACCCAAAAAGATAATGGCCTAAAACAGTGGTTGGCGTCGAAACCAGTTTGGCTCAGTGGATAGAGCGTCGGTCTGCGGACTAAAAGGCCCCAGGTTCGATTCCGGTCAAGGGCATGTACCTTGGTTGTGGGCACATCCCCAGTAGGGGGCGTGCAAGAGGCAGCTGATCCATGTCTCTCTCTCATCGATGTTTCTAACTATCCCTCTCCCTTCCTTTCTGTAAAAAAATCAATAAAATATATTAAAAAAAATAAAACAGTGGTTGGCAAACTCATTAAATGTCAACAGAGCCAAATATCAACAGTATTGATATCAACAGTGATTGAAATTTCCTTTGAGAGCCTAATTTTTCCAACTTAAACTATATAGGTAGGTACATTGTTATTAACTTAATTAGGGTACGCCTTCAATCACACTGTACATGTGCGCCCACAGGTGGTAGTTTGTGGAAGAGCCACACTCGAGGGGCCAAAGAGCTCATGTGGCTCAAGAGTCATGATTTGCCAACCACTGGCTTAAAACAATAGCCATTTGTTTAGCTCATTATTCTGCAGGTTATCAATTAGTACTAGACTCAGCTGACTAGTTCCTTTGGTCTCAAATACATTTTACCTCATGTATGGTCATTTATGAGTCACCTACAAGTTGATTTTGTTGACATATTGGCTGGAATTTATATATATTTAGGGCCTTGACTGGGGACAGCTGTGTTGGCTCATCTGTTGTCCGCATGGTCAGTGACATGATCTAGTTCACATTGTGGAGACAAGGAGAAACCTACCTTCATATATACTGCTGCTGTCATACTCATATGCCTGGCATATGGCAGGAGGCCAGGATGTAACTGTTTGTCTAATATACTTATAACTTTCTGTTATGAGTAACTAGAGACCCAGTTCATGAAATCATGTGCAGGCAGGGTCCCTAGGCCTAGCCTGTGATCAGGGCCATTTTCTGTCCACTTGCTAGTCCCAGTCCCCCTCTGCCATCCCCCCCCAGGTTCGCTGTGGTTCTCCGATCACAGCATGGCCCCCCTTCCCTGGAGCCTGCAGGCTGGGGGGAAGGACCAAGAGGTCGGCTGTTCTGTCCACTTGCCAGTCCCCACCCTTTTGCTGCCCCTCACCTCTGTTTGCTGTGGTACCCTGTTCACTGAGATTGGAGTCTGCGGGTCGGGGGTGGGACTGAGAGGTGGTCAGTGAACCTCATGGTGACTGGTTGAGCTGTTATTCTGGTTGTTACACTTATGGTCATTGGCCTTTTATTATACAGTGGTACCTTGAGATACGAGTGCCCTAACATACGAGATTTTTGAGATACGAGCTATTTTTGCTTTGAAATACGAGCAACAGTTGAGATACGAGTAATCGGATTGGCTGGCTGCACACGACCCACCAGTTTACCTCGACTCGAGCGTCTCATAGTTTCCCACGCCTCAAGGAACGAATTAAACTCATATCTCGAGGTACCACTGTATAGGATACTGTATAAGAATCTGAGGAGAGAAGAAGAGTAATAGGTCTAAGATGCAATGCTTAGATCTGTTTCCCCATCATTCCACAGTCATCCCTAGACTTACCCCATCTCTAAGAGTCTGTGTATTTTCTGATTTAACTTCAAGTTCAGGTGTTTTTCAGGAGGGGTCAGATTGCTTATGACAGTTCTATCAGAATGCAAGCAATTTTAATGTAGGTGGGAAAACAATGATAATAATCATAATAATCATTATAAAAGCGATGTGTTGTTCTTTTCCACTCTTATTAACCTGGATTTTGTTTAAGAGGTTTCCAATTAGCTTCTTGTATCTGCACAGTTAACCTTTTCTGAGCGTTTCTCTCCAGGCTCTCTCTCCCCAAGCCTTCAGCCCTCATTTTGCCCTCGGAGTCTCGCAGGCATAGCTGGAACCCGGCCTCCTGCACAGCTCCTGAGCATGGGATAATTGCAATATAATTAATGAATTAAAAAGAATGAAATGTTTTAAGTGCTTTCAATATTCCCCTTTCTATAATTAGCTACAGGAAACATGTTCATTAACCATCTTGTGCTGACAGCCCCCAGGCCCTGGATGAGCTAGCTCAGCTTCCACTAACAAAGCGAATGGATGACCTCTCTATCTCATGCCTCCAAACTCAATGGGGGAGAGGACAGGCCAAAGCAAGGCCATCATCTGGCACCCTCCTGCCCTTCAGTCTCAGGGCACCTGGACTGGTCTCCTTTGCCAAGGACATTGTCTCTGCCTGTCTCCCCAGGCCTATCTGACACTGTCCCTCAAGGAAGCACAACGCTAGTTGGCCCCTGGTAAGCCTCCCATGACTCATATTGTCATCCCTTTGCCCTCAGCTAGAAAAGAGTGGACCTTTTCATTCACAGTATATTCATGACTTGAGGTTATTAGTGCTGTGCCTTGCATTCAGGGGTAACATCATCTATGATGGGGAGCCTGAGGTTATATCTGGCATAGATGCCAGGGGCTTAATTTTATTTGACCATTGGGAGGAGATAGTTTTATTAAGTGAAAAGTTGGCATCTTATGGAATAGAATTCAAAATGCCCATGGATTTTAAAAGATAAAGGACTTTTAAAAATCATTCTTATGGGCGGGGGTGGTGGGGGGGAGTCTTCCAACTGGGTCCCTAATTGCTCCAGGGCTACCTGAACACATCACTGGAGATACTTGTTGCTAAGTATGGTCTAATGAGCTAGCCCTACTATGGACACTTAGTGTGCAGCCCAGGGCACACTACCTTGGGATTTTCATCAATATGACAGACTCTGAGAGGGATTTTGGGATAGAGCCCCATCCCAGAGCCACATTGGTTTATTTATGTGTGAGTTTCCAATATATGCAAGGTACTGAGCCAGGTCCAGTGTAGAATATGTTGATGAATGATACAGGGACTGCATAATCCAAGATTTATGGACTAGTGGGGGAGATAAGATCGCTGGCTATAAATAACGATGATAGAGACAGGGCTACAGACTGTGAGAGAGGAGCAATAAAAATTGTGTCTATCCTGAGGAGGTGGACATTCTCTCCAGTTGAGGAGATCTGAGGACATGTCATGAAGGAAAGAGATTTTTCTACTGGAACTAGAAGGACGGGCAATGTTTGGATGAGCAAAGATGCCGAAGGGTGGTTGTCACCATATCAATAAATAGTTCTTAGCAGAGACGCAACGACTGAATCAGGGAACAGAGATCTGGCCAGGTTGGGCCATGGTTGGGGCAGTGGAGACTAAATGGTTAGCCGGGGGTGTCACTGCGAGGTCTGTGAAGACTTTCACACAGCACATACAGCGGTCAGATCAATAGCAGGAGTTTAGCTTATGAGAGAGTGGAATCTTTGTGTTTCAGCAGAAGAGAAATGCAGCCAACAGGGCCTGGTCTACGTGTATGGAGTAAGAATGGAGGTAGGAACTCTGGTTTGGAAGTTGGTGAAAGAGTTCATGCACGCAATAAAGAAGGACTGAGCAGAAAACATTGGGTCAAATCCCAGCCATTGCATTGTATACTCCAGAGGACATCAGGCTGCTGTTGTATCTTGAAACAAATTCAAATGAAGGGATATTGGAGAGTGGAACAATTGAGGTGATGTGCAAAGGAGACAAAGAACAAACCAAAAAGACCTGAAAGCTATGAATTTTTTTAAAAAAATCAATCTGTTTACTAGTATATAATGAAACCATCTGGGTATATATTTTAAGACAGAAAAATTGGCAACCAGTAAAATATTTATTGAGGATGTCCTGGGATTATCTGTAACATTGTGATTTGGAAACAGCTTCTGAAAGGCAGGTTTATGGGGGATTCTGATTAGGCAACAGAGCCGGCAGCTGTCAATGAAACAAAGTGAGTTGGGGCTGGTGGATAGTGTAAGAGTTTGTTGGTGTCAGGGCAGGAAAGGACCTGCATGCTGCCATCAGGTGCCTTTGTCTGGGGGTCCTAAGGCAGGTGCTGCAGAGTTCAAGGCAGGCGCTGCAGAGTTCAAGGCAGGCAGTGATGCTCAGCTGATCATAGAGAGAGAGACAGAGGCAATTTCTTCCTGACCCTTAGGCAACTCTGGAAGGCTGGAGCATCTCAGTTCTTGGAGCCCAGGACAAATTGGGTCTTAGGTATTCTTGTTTCTCCAGTGGATCCTTGCCTTCTATGTTTGTTCCTTTGTTTGTACCAAGGACCATCCTCAAGATGATGTGGTCTTTGGATAGAAATGGAAGGTCAAGACTTCTGATCTCACAAAACTGACATGACATGGCTTTGGTGTTAAGCCAATTGGATTAACTTTTTCTTCTTTCTCTCTCCCCTATTTCTTTCTCTCCTCCTCCTCCTTCTTTTCCTCCTTCTTCTTTTCCTCATCCTTCTTCTTCTCTTCCTTATCCTCCTCTTCCTCCTCTTCCTTTTCTCCCCCACTTCTCCCCGAGTGCCTTTTTTCTGGGTGAGAAACATTGAGCAAGTTTCTTGAAATCTCTGAGTTTCAGGATCTTCATCCATGAGTTGATACTATTTGTCTCCAAGGGTCTTTGAGTGAATTAAGTTAGATAGTGCATATAACTCACTAAATAGAGAGCCTGGTATTCATTAAATACTCAACAATGGTTCCTTATATATTTCTTCTAATTGTTATGGTGGGTTTTGATATGTTGTTCTCAGATTGACTGGCCAGCTAGCTCCCAAATATGTTACCATTTCATAATTTTTCTATCTGGTTATTGTCTCACAATTACAACTTCTTGAAATTTTTATTTGTTTTTAAAGGACTCTGTTCTTGGGAAGTGATGTGTAAGTAGTATTACTCAGGATTATTTGGTTGCAAGTAACAGAAATCCAACTGGCTCAAGGAAAAAAGAGAATGAATGCGTGGTCTCTAATAGCATGATTCAAGGATGACTGGAAAAGATCAAGTTGAGTTTTAAGAATCTCTGTTGTGCATGTATGAGCTCTGATTTTTCCCTTGTATTCCATAGAGATGCAATATTTCCTGCCCTCCCCCCTCCCCCCTGGACTTCAGATTTAGATTCTACTGGGTGAGCAACCCTGCAAGAAGAGATATCCACTGGCTTGACATGGTCTCCTGCCCATCCCAAGTAATCCTCCATGGCTAGGTTGGAATTAACTAACTAGTTTGGCCTGGCTTGTGTTCCCATCTTTTGAGCCAAAAGCTATATTAGCCTCTGAACCTCAGGAACTGAGAATAAGAGAGGGGTATTTTTTCAGCATGGTGGTTCTCAAAGTGGAGTCCCTGGACCGGTAACATGAGCATCCCCTGGCACATACCTAGAGATACAAATTCTCAAGCACTATCCCAGACCTGAAAAATCAGAAACTCTGGAAAGAACATTCAGAAATCTGTGACTTTGATGTGTGCTCAAATTTGAGAATCATCGTTCGAGAAGAAGAGGCATGTATACTTTCCAGAAGAAGATAGAAGGATGCCAAACAAGCAGAAACAACACATGCCTATCACAGTTCACATCCTAACAAATCATTATATCTATTTTATTGAAGGGGAATCTAAAGGTCTAGAAAATAATGAGATCAGACTAAGACCTCCTGTCTGATAAAGTCAGAACCTGGTCTTGGACTCAGATATTCTGGCTCCTAATGCAACCCTCTTTGCACTAACACACTGTAAAAAAAAAAGAAAATGGGGAGGGGAACTCTGCTGTGAGGCCCTGTACCAGACTGTGTGGACGGCTCTTTTTTTAAGGAGCTTTTCTCACCTAAGTAACCCATACCCAATAGTGCGTTGCCCAGATGCATTTTCAAGACATGAGCTTCTTTAGTGCCCTACAGGGAATAAGCCCCTGAGAAGTGATGTGTACATCAGGTAGCAGTTTGCATTCCATATCGCCTCTCATTCCAGAAAGCGCCCCCTTGCCCAGAGGTTCTGCTTGGCCAGATGACATAATTATCTGCAGATGTTACTCACTCCAGGGCCAAGTTATTCATATTTTACATTTGAAAACCATCTTCCTTCTAAGGCCAAATGAAATGACCTTTGCAGAATGAACTAAACTGAAGTCAACAAGAATTTATTGAGCGGGGAATATGTGGCCAGGACCGTCAGTCATGTCTGAGCTTCCGAGGGAGACAGCATGGGCACTTCCCCAAAGGAGATCCCGATGCAGTTTGGCAGAGGAGATGAAAACAAAGAAGACGGTTAGAGAATTTGATGGGGATGCTTGTCTTCCAGTTGTGCTGCTGTGTGCCCAGCACCTGGACCTTCTCTGTTATGTTTGGTGAGTTTTCCACCTTTTAAACCTTGATGAGAAGTAGCCTACATTCTACTGTAGGACCTGAAAAAGCCAGTTGTAAACCTTCCCAGCTCCACAGGGAATGAGAGCATGGCAGGCCAATCAGAGGTGCCTGACTGGAGGTGGTGGCATGGAGTAAAAGGGACTGGGGAAAAAGTCATCATGGTAGCAGCAGTGACATGTGCCTGCTTCCAGGACAAGGTGATGAAGGTGTCAGAGGTGGTGCCAGAGCCCTGTTCTGGGGGAGTGGATGATGCTAGCTTTAGAGCACAATGTTAAAACAATGGAGCCCCTTGCCAAAACCGGTTTGGCTCAGTGGATAAGAGTGTCAGCCTGAGGACTGAAAGGTCCCAGGTTCGATTCCGGTTAAGGACATGTACATTGGTTCCGACACATCCCCAGTGACAGGTGTGAAGGATGCAGCTAATCAATGTTTCTCTCTCATCGATGTTCCTTTTCCCTTCTTCTCTGTAAAAAAAATCAATAAAATATAGAAAAAACAACAACAACAATGGAGCCCCCAGTATCTCTTCTAGATTGCTTATGTGCCATCATATTTCTTATGGGTTTTGGTTGTGTGGACTTCTTTTTTTCCTTCCTAGACCTTCCTGGGCTTACATTTCATCAGAATCAGTTTCTGTTGCTTGCTCCATTGTGTCCTGACTGATGACCACTGCCTCCTTTCTGTTTCTTAATACATCCTGCTCTCTCCTACCAGGGGCTTGTGTAGGATTCCTTCTTGCCACTTACATAGAATCTTCTGCTGTGTTAAGCTGTTTGGTTCTTATCCAATCTAAATCTCAGTTTCTCTAGTTGTGAAACAAAGATAATATACAGTCCGTGCTTTACTTGAAATGAAGTAGATGGTAAAGTAATTCCTAGCATTTCTTTTGAAAACCAAATACCATCTCCTATTAGGAACCCTTGGATGGCACAGTTACCTACAAAGTCAGATTCATAACCAGGTTTTGATGTTCTTGATCATGTGACTCATTCCTACTTCTTCAGCCTGACTTCATAACAACTCATTCTACACTTCATTCACATTTCCCCAAGCTCCTTTGTACCTCTGGGTCTTTGTACATGCTCTTCCTTCTGACTTCATGCCTTTCCCTTTCCTATCATTTCTAGTTCATCTGAACCACTATTAATTATCCATTTGAACCCAGCTTTCTCTTCTAAGAAGCCCCACTGACTCAAAGTTAATAATTTTGGATCCTGTCATGGCATTCATGTATGTCAGTGATGGTCTCTTCCACACAGTTTGATGCCCCAGCACCATCTTTGTGTCTGGACCATCATAGGCACTCACCAAATATGTATTAAACCAAACCTTGTAAGCAAACTACTGAAAACTAGACACATTCATCTACTCAACACATGGTGAGTATACAGTATGTTTCAGGTTACATGTTCAAATGCAGCAGTAGTGATGGGGATGGTGATGATGGTGAGGTAGGGGTGGAGATGGTGGGGGTGGTTATAATGGAAGTGGTGATAGCAGAACCACACAGGTGTGTGAAATCTCACTGATGGAAGGGACTTGGTGAAAACCTAATCCAATCGCCTCTACCGTTAGATAAGGCTTCCAAGACCAGCAAAGGCAGGAGATTAAGGCCACACAGTAATCCCTAGCAGAGTAAGAGAAGAATCCACTTCTTGTTCCCTTTAGCTTGGGAATATCACCATCTGCTTTTATGCTTATTATGGTACAATTACCCTGCTTCTTAGCCACTGTGTTCACTCCTATTTTTTATAGTCCTCACTAACATTATGGAGGATTAATATTCTGTTTTCCTCTTTTTATTGTTATATAATGTGACTGCAACTAAGTCAGAGCCTGTTTTCCCTGTTTATTTTTTTAAGATGAGTATACAGAGTGCCTTCCTAATATTTGAAGACTTCATAAATTACAAATTCAGAAATTTTCCATTTCCACGCACCACCTTTCCTGCTGTAGCAATTCTGGAGCCATTTGGTTGTGATTTGTAAATCTCTGAACCTGTAACAGGAGAGTGGATAATTCTAAGAGTGCCTCTAAAAGAAATAGTTTGCATCGTTTGGAACAATGACCCATTCTGTAATTGAATATAAGACCTGAGACAGCAAGAATGAGATCATGTCTGTAAAAAGGTCTGAGCCCCTCAGAGGCAGCCACTCCATAAATGCAAGGTATTGTTGTAGCAGCATTTGTAACACCACATAATAGGAGCGCTCCTGGTTGCGAGAGGAAAATGGTCTATATGGGGTTTCATAAATAAAAGTGTGTGCTTCCTCAATCCTCCCTCATTACACCCAGCTCTGTTCCGGCCCCTGTGCCAGTATTTTACTCTGTGTTCCATCTTGCCACTTGAAATAGGCATGTTCGTGTTGAAGGAACTCAGCAAAACATGCCCTTCACTCAGTAATTTGTCCAGTGTTTATTGAGCGTCTTCTCTGGGCCAGTCCTGTGTTAGGTCCTTGGGAGCATGATGAGGTTTCCATCCTTAAAGTTTTATTCCCAGTTCTTCCTTTAATACCAGAAATCTCTGCCTTCAAGTGACTATTTCCCCCATATTGACACTCTTTCTTTGTGCCGTGAGCTCTCAGAGTTCACGTGTGTGCAAACATTTCACAGCATTTGGTAAGATCCTCAAGGACAAGAATTGTTTTATTTTTTTGATTGTCCTCTCCCCCCAAAAGTGCCTTTGTTGGTGAGAAATTACTGTGATTTAGGAATGAAGGACTTTCATTCAATAAATTTTAGCCAAGTGCCTCTTATGGGGTGGATGTGCACTAAGGATACATAGGCAAGAATGAGAAAGATATGTTCCCTGCCCTCAAGGAAACAAATAACCCTATCTAATAAGACAGTAATATGCAAATTAACCATCACTCTGCCACACCCACACCCACCTCCAATCAGGAGTGAGTATGCAAATTAACACCAACCAAGATGGCTTCGGCCACAGAGCAAGCAGGAAGGAGGCTTGGATTTCCCCAGCAATGGAGGAAGCCAAGCTTTCCACACACCCTGGTGGGCCCAGGCCTCCATTCAAGGCTACAAAGTTTCAATTATAGAAGATAAAAAAATCCCAACAAAAATGGCAGCAGCCATGGAGCTGGAGAGAGCAGGAGGCTAGGTTTACCTCTTGCAAAGGAGAAAGCCAAACTTCTGCAGCCCTGGCCTGTTTTGGCCTCTGCTTAAAGCTACAAAGTTTCAATTGTAGAAGATAAATAAATTCCAGATATCAGGGCCTCCACTTGGGTCACTGGGGGGCATGGCTGGCCTGCAAACCACCACAGGCCCCTTTCCCAGGCTACCCCACACCCCAAGAGAACCCCCACACTGATCTGGGACACCCTTCAGGGCAAACCAGCTGGCCCCCACCCATGCACCAGGCCTCTATCTATTTAATAAAAGAGTAATATGCAGATTGACCATCACTCCAAATCATAAGATGGTTGCCCCAATGTGGTCAAAGATCCTGGCCCATGTGGACACAAGATGGCCACCACAAGATGACCAGTAGGGGAGGGCAGTTGAGAGGGATCAGGCCTGCAAGGGAGGGCAGTTAGGGATGACCAGGCCTGCAGGGGAGGGTAGTTAGGGGTAACCAGGCCTGCAGGGGAGGACAGTTAGGGGGAAACAGGCTGGCAGGGGAGCAGTTAGGCATCAATCAGGCTGGCAGGAGAGTAATTATGGGGTGATCAGGCTGGCAGGCAAGAGCAGTTAGGTGTAATCAGGAAGGCAGGCAGGCGAGCAGTTGGGAGCCAGTAGTCCTGGAGAGGGATCCCAGATTTGAGAGGGTGCAGGCTGGGCTGAGGGACAACTCGCCCCCCCCTCCGTGCACAAATTTTGTGCACCAGGACTCTAGTAAGAATATAAACAAGTAGGAAAGTAGGAGTATTCATAATGATAGTGTATTTTTGTGACTAAACGTAAACCAGGATGAGGGGATTAATAAAATGACGGAGGCCATTTTAGATAGTTTGGTGACATTTGGCAAGGAATCAAGCCATGTGGATATATGGGGGATAGTTATTGTAGGCAGAGAGGAAAGCACATGTAAGGACCCTGAGATTTAGCTCTGCCTGTAATCTCCCAAGATTAGGTGTCAGTCCATCGAGAGTGCAGTGATTAAGGTCTAGAGTAATAGGAAAGGAGATGAGAAGGGTATGTAGGGTCCAGCATATGCAGGTCATTTGGCTGTGCCCAGGGATGGTGGTTGTCCCCTGTGATGCAGAGGCTATTACCTCTCATCTAAACTACCACAGTACTTACTCATTGTTCTTCCTGATGCCAGCATCTCCTCTTTCCATCATCCCTGTGCATCTGACTTTGAAATCTCCGTCCTGTCTTGGGTCAGACCATTCCACCTGCATCCTCAAAACTTCTCAGTGACTCCCTGACATTTGAGTAACTAAGTGCAGCCCAGCCCATGTGGCTCATGGTTGAGCACAGACCTATGAACCAGGAGATCATGGTTCAATTCCCAGCCAGAGCATGTGCCTGTGTTGCAGGCTTGATCCCTAGTAGGAGGTGTACAGGAGGCAGCTGATCAATGATTCTTTCTCATCGTTGATGTGTCTGTCTATCCCTCCCTCTCCCTTTCATTCTGAAACAAGTAAAATATTTTTAAAAAATAATGAAAAAAAAGTTCAAATTGCTCTTATGCTTTTAAAATGTCCTGCAAGTGGATGAGTCTATGTCTTCCAGTCCTGCTCCCCCTTATATTCATCTGCTTTCCCTGCACTCTGACTGCATTGGAACACACGGCATTCCTTAAAACTGTCCAATCCTTTCATCATGTGATTTGCTCAACCTTTTCTCTCCACTTCATTGATCATCCTTCAGGACTTGGCTCAAATGTTACCCCCTCTTCAAACCCAAGTTACAGTTAAGCTCTCTTCACTGTGTGGGTATTTTCACAGATATTTCAAAGACTCTGCCTTGATGAACATAACTTCTATACTTGTCAGGTTCAGAGGAGTTTTGCCAAATGACTGTTGATCTTTGTTGAAAGCAGACAACTACAGAAGCTAACATGTATTGAGAACTCACCATGTGCTTCGACTTGGGCTAGGAGCCTTACACAGATGATCTCATTTAATCTTCACAGCAGTGCAGGAGTTGGTACTTGTCATCAATTGATTGATAGAGGAGGGTACAAAAATTTAGAAAATTAAGGACCTTAATCATTCCCACTTTGAACAAATCCTTTAAGATTATGAAACTCCATTTCAATGGAAGTCAATACAGATTCACGAAAGAATGGAGAGATTCCAAGTGACTGGGAAATAGGGAGTTTCTGGAAATGAAGGTTCTTTAGCTCTGGATGAATTTCCAAGGGCCTTGACAGATGACAGTAAGATTACCATGGATCTAGTCTGGAGGTGGCTAGGTGGTGACCCTTGGAGACTTTTTATTCCCAATTTTACCCTTAAACCCTATATATTTCCCAGACCCATAGTCAGAAGTCCTTGACTTTAATCCTAGTTCTGAGACTGTCCTACCTAGGAAACTTATTCCTAATCTTGAAATAGTGGCAATATTAACTTAATTAAGAAGCTTCAGAGAGTTTTAATTACAAGTCATTCCCTCTCCCTCCTTCTGATAGCATGGACTAAGTGACTATTTTGCCTCCAGCAAGCTTCATGTCTACCACCCATGGACAAGTGACACATAGTCCCTGTCATTGTCAGCGACTTTGTATGGTATTTGAGAAGATAAGACATCCTGAAAACCATAGAACTCATTAGTAAGTATTTGTGGATGACTGACTGAGTTAATTAAATAATTCAAGAAACCTTTGTTAAGGGTTCCTGAGTTTCTAGCTTTGTATGCTGATAAAAGGATGGGAAGATGGATTGTTTTTGTCTGAGGTGACCTGAGAAGGCTTCACTGAGGCGGTGACATTTGAGATGATTCTATAAATTTCAGGCTCCATAGGAGCATGGACTTTGGTTTAATTTGCTTCTACATCCCTAAACCCAAGACAGTGCTTGGCACATGTGGGCACCCTCTATGTATTTGTTCAATGCATGCATGCATGTGATTATAATGGCAAGGTGGTACGTGCAAGTGGTGAGTAGGAACCTAGCCAGCTTTCTCTTGATGCATCCACATATGTGAAAGTCTAGTTCACTTAGCTCTGGACCCCAAGTGCAGTCCTTCACCTCCCTGACCTCAGCTTCATCTTTTGTAAATACTGTGTCTGTACTAGAAGCTTTCCTGAGAAGCCTCACGCCCTATATGTAGAGTCTGAAGTATGGGGAAGGGATGGTAGACTCATGATTTGATCATGCCGCTCAGCCCAGAATCTGCCAGCATTTTTTCCAGGACACTAATAGAATAAGTCTCCAAAATATGTCCGTAGTGTTGGGGGCTTTGGCCACCTCCACCCTTCAGGTTCCTTGGGCCCTGCTCAGAGTGAGCAGATGCTCCTCTTTATCGTGACTCGGTAGGTGGCCTTAGATGAGTGACTGCTCCCCACTGGGCCTTAGTTTCCTTATCAGGAAATTAGTGGGCTGGCCTGGACTATACCCAGGGCCTCCTCCTCGGTCATGCGCTACATCTTTCACTCAAGTCAGTAGTAGTCATCCCCATGACTAATATGCTCTGGGCCTGGACCAGTTCTGCCTCGCAGGGCTGCAGGATGGAGTGGGTTTCTCTGTGGGCTCCCATCAGAGTGGATGCACCCTTCTGCTCTGCAATGGGCCTCAGCATGGACAGCTGCCCACACCAGACATGACAGTCCAGCCCATGAGTTGCAAGTTCAGGAATTTCATGGCAGGTTCTGAAACCTAAAGCCTGGGACTGATCCAGGACTCTGGGTGGGAGGATGGCCTCCCTCAGAAGTCAGTTTCTCTCAGTAAATGGAAAATTCCACTCCACCAGAGAGTTGATGCTACTGGGATCTAGAACAAAGCTTTTGTTTCTGAAAATCTTGAACTAGAGCTCGTTTAGGGAGATTCTTCAAAGTCTTACAGAGGCAGGACTGAGAAACGGTTTACTTGCTTTCTATGGGAACAATTACTTGCCTTCCCTGCTCCTTTCTGCATTTCTCTCAGGAAAGCTACGAGGGAGCTGGAGAGGATGGAGGATCCTCGCATGCACACTAGAATGAACTTGATGAGCCCCAGAGTCTACACCTTTTAGATTCATACCTGTGCCCTCAAATTATTATGTAGCAATGGGTAATCACTGTGGTCTCTCTAAAGCTCCATTACCTCTCAAAAATGGGCACAATGACCCTTAATTTCCAAGGCTGGCATAATAATGAATGAATGAATGAGTGCTTGAGAAATAAAATCATGGAAAGACCAACAGAGTAGCATGGAGGACATAGTAGAGACTTCAGATTCACATAAGCCTAGGTCCTCATTCTTGCTCTGCTCCTTGTGAGATGGCCATCCTTGGACACGTTGCTTTACTTCTTGAGCTTCCATTTTCCAAATGGAAATACCTTACAAGATTGTTGCAGGGATGAAATGAGATGCTAAATGAAAGACAACATGACACAGAGGGGAAATAATTTGAGTCTATGGAAGCTCATGAGGCCTGTTAGGATTATGGGAGCAGAAAAAGCAGTAGTGCTTTAGGTCTAAGAAGAAAGCTTGCTTTCTATGGGCCTGTGCAGAGAGCAGTTATGGATCGACTGCCTTCTGCGAGTCCCCCACTGGGGATCAAGCCCACATCCTGGGCATGTGCCCTTGACCGGAATAGAACCTGGGACCTTTCAGTTTGTGGGCCGATGCTCTATTTACTAAGCTAAACCAGGTAGAGCAAGGCACCCTCTTATTGCCTAAATGCAAGGTGGACCACCCTCACTATTCCACATTAGGGACTTCGCTAGCGGAGAGTAATCTAGGAACCTCTTCCCCTGTGCCCTTAGCCCCCCCACTGTAGTTAAAGACTTGGCTTTCATGAGTTCTGTCTGTCAGTTTTTATGTCTCTAAAACTGCTCTCCCCCGGAAGGAGTAATGCAAAGCAGTGGTTTACATAATCACGCAAGTCCCCTGAGGCACCTGGGAAGGAGCTGTGGGCGGTTCACACTTCAGGACAGTTATTCCTAATGTGAGTCTCATTCACATTTTTTTTATTAAAACAAAGAACAAAAATTCCCTATGTGCCCACAATTTGCTGGGCACTGTTTGAGGGACTGGCATTTTAAAGAGGTAAGGGATAAACATGGGTCTTGGTCTCATGGGGCTTGAGAAGAGTGGAAGAGGGCGGAGCAACAAAAACTCCCAAGCAAATATATAACTACAAATGAAAGTAAGTTCTAAGAGGAAAGAGGTGATGTTATTGTGAACAAGAATATCAAAAGGGATCATAATGTACACTGGGGACGATGAGAGGAGCCTTTTTGCTAAGTTAATGTTTAATCAGAAATGTGAAGAAGGATTGGGCATGGATGGTAGAGAAGTGCAGTGAACAGCATTCCTGAGGTGGGAACAACACATGCAGAAGAGGGAGGAGGGAATGAATGAGGGAAAGGAGAGGGCCAATAGGAATGGAGTGAGGCATTGGCAGAGGGTGCAGTTTGTGAGGATGCCAGAAAAGCAGCAAAGGCCACATCTAATCACTCTAGAGGCCATGGCCAGGATTGGGGAAGTCCCCAAAAGGGTTTAAGCAAGAAAATATCATGACCCAGTTTTGATTTTAGAAAGACCCCTCTGGCTGAGTCATGAAGAACTGAGTCACTAAAACCGGCTGCATCATCTTGAAATATCTTTGTCCCCAGAATAGTGGCCTCCTTGAATCTCATGAGAGTCATGAATTCGAGCTTTTGAGTCAACACCAAGCTGTTGGTACACGTGGATCTAGGGCCTGGAAGGTCACTGGTGTATCTCTTGCGGAATCTCTTGTGGAATCTCCTGCTACTGGCTGACATGCTGCCTTCCTTTCCTTCTGCCACTGGGTGAATCATAGCTTTTGTCTAAAGTGGGTAGACCCTCCTGCCAGCGCCCACCCTCCCCACCAGGGGATGAGGAAGCTCTGCCAGGCCCCCCACCGCCCAGAGTCAGGGACACCACCTGTCATGCTGTGCCTCCTCCCACTCGGACATCTGACAGCCTCCATGACTCGTGAGCTGGTGAAGCACAGATCATCAAAGCTAAAGGGCCTTTAGAAACCAACCAGCTAAACCACCCAGGGAGGGGAAGGGGAAGCCTAAGGACCACAGACAGCAAGGGGCCGAGTGAGGACCGAAAGAAGCCACACGGGAGCGGCGTGATAGTATCTCTGTCATAGGCTAGTGCTGAACTTGGAATTGAGGCATTGTAGGCATCATAAGATGTTCTGGAAGGGGAGCCCAGTGGCATGAGTATCAATTTCCAACTCCAGAGCTGTCCTGCTGTGTGACCTTCGGTGAGTTTTCTTCCTCTTTGGGCTGCAATGTCCCCTCTGTTCCAGGAACAGTGTGGTGTTGCAGGTGTCTGGAGTGTGTGTGAACTCTCACATTGCAAGACTGCAGGACTTGGGCAGGGCCCTGGAAAGGGGCAGTGCTGGTGACAGGGGATGTTTGGTCTCTGTAATTAGCCCTCCTCCCATCAACCTTGAAGGGGCTAAAGGAGCTGTGGCTATCCTAGGCCATCTGTCTCCACAACCACACACATGTGAACGTGCGCCCCCATCACCATCAGCTCAGGATCCTGCGGGGTTCCGCTTATCTTGACAAAACCTCCTCTTCCCTGGCAGTTCTCCACTCACTCTCCCACATCAAAACATGTCCCTGCTGTTGTTCATGTTTCATGTTGCTCAATTACAAAGCTGGTCAATCTTAAGCCACATCCTGAAGAGGATATGAATAGCTAGTGAGGAGGAGGATGGTGATGATGGTGATAATTGTGGTGATGATGAAAGTGGTGGTGATGATGATGATGGTAGTGATGGTGATGGAGATGATAATGATTGTGGTGATGATGGTGATGGCGATGATGGTGATGATGATGGTAGTGATGAGGTTAGCATTGACCAAGCTACCTACTTTACTTGCATCTCTTCATTTATTTTTTATTAAATCTTTATTATTCAGATTATACATTTGTTTCTCTTTTTTCCCCTCCATATCTCCCCTCCACCTGGCTCCCACCCTTCCCTCTACCCTTACCTCCCTTCTGTTGACCTCATCCATAGGTGTATGATTTTTGTCCAGTCTCTCCCTGTACATCCCTCCCCTCTTTCCCCCTGAAAATTATCAGTCAACTCCCTTTCTGTGCTCTGGATTCTATTATATTCACCAGTTTATTCTGTTGATCAAATCTTCAATTCCCTTAATTTTTAGATCCACTTGTTGATAGATACGTATTTGTTGTTCATAATTCTTTATCTTTTACCTTTTTCTTCTTCCTCTTCTAAAAGAGTACCTTTCAGGATTTCATATAATACTGGTTTGGAGTTGATGAACTCCTTTAGCTTTTTCTTATCTGTGAAGCTCTTTATCTGTCCTTCAATTCTGAATGATAACTTTGCTGGATAGAGTATTCTTGGTTTTAGGTTCTTGCTGTTCATCACGTTGAATATTTCTTGCCACTCCCGTCTGGCCTGCATCCTATCTGTTGAGAAATCATCTGACAGTCCTATGGGTGCTCCCTTGTAGGTAATGAACTGTTTTTCTCTTGCTGCTTTTAATATTCTCTCTTTGTCTTTTACTCTTGGTATTTTAATTATGATGTGTCTCGGTGTAGTCTTCTTTGGATTCCTTTTATATGGAGTTCTATGTGCTTCCTGGACTTGTAAGTCTATTTCTTTTACCAGATGTGGGAAGTTTTCAGCCATTATTTCTTTAAATAGGTTTTCAGTGTCTTGCTCTCTCACTTCTTCTGGCATCCCCATAATTCTGATGTTGGTATGCTTGAAGCTGTCCCAGAGGCTCCTTACATTATCTTCACATTTTTGGATTCTTTTCTCTTCTTGCTTTTCCAGTTGAGTATTTTCTGATTCTTTATATTTCAAATTTTTGACTTGATTCTTGTCTTCCTCTAGTCTGCTGTTAGGTCTCTGTACAATATTTTTTAATTCAGTCAGTGTATGTTTAAATTTTAGTTGGTTCTTTTCCATCTCTAGTTGGATCTTTTTCATCTCCTCTTGGGTCTCACTAAATTTATCCATCTTTTCTAGCATATTCTTGAAAAACCTTATAAGCATGGTTTTGAACTCTATATCCAGTTGTTTGTTTTCCTCCATTTATTTTGTTTGTGATCCCTTCCCTTTGACTCGGCATTTTCACTATGCTGGGAGAACTTCTGTGTTGGATTCAGCCTTATGATACCAGACTTGCAAGACTGCAGAAGCCTCTCTATTGAGCTTGGGAGGGGTGGAGTCTCAAGGTTTAAGGGACCGCCTTGCCTTCCAGTCGGCCCCGCCTCCACAGCCCTGGAGTCTCACGTGACTGGGTAATCGCTGAAGCAGTTCCTTGCATGCACGCGATCTTGCAGTGCTTCTAGACTACTGCCTTTCTGGCTCCCCTGTGCTCCGGGACCATATGAGTCTGGGTCCCCAGGGTTTCGCCAGAAACTGGGGTTTAGTGGAGTTAGAAGTGGCACAGTTGGGAGGGTCTGTCTCCCACCCACTCGCGAAAGCCAGCGGCACAATCAGCAGTCGGTCCTCTGCGCGCAATGCCGTGCGCATCACCAGACTTCTGATCTCTTGCAACTCCCCTAAATTTCCATGCACTTCTCCCTTTTCACAGTCCAAACTCCCCCCGTATGAGTTTCAGCTGGATCTGGGGTTTAGTGTTATAGGATAAGGGGTTCAATGCCTTTGAGAGTCTCTGTTTCCCTCCCGCCAGAGAAAGCCAGCCAAGGTTCTCTGGCACCCGCTCTCTCCACGTGCGCGTCTCCGTACCTCAGCTTTAGGCAGCTCCTCTGGGTCTCTGTGAGCCCCTCTCTTTCCTTCTCGCTGTAGAATTTCCACTCAGCCAGCTTTCCTGTGGTTCTGGATGATGTCTGTTCTGTCTTTTAGTTGTAGTTTTGAAATTGTTGTGCGAGGCAGCAGGGTAGGTGTTTACCTATGCCACCATCTTGGATTCTCTCTATACTAGGATATTTCTGAAACCGCATCTCTTCATTTATTAATTCTCCCCACCATACTAGAGTTACACCACACCAACCACAAAAAAATCACCACCACCACCAATAAAAAACATTGGATGCCTGAGAAGTTAGAAGCAAAAAAGAAGGACAAGATGTTGCCAAACATCACCAGATAGTGATGCAGACTTTATTCAGTCTCATCTCTGGGCCATGGTTGTAAGTAACTCATTATACTGATGCAGAGTTCATATGTAAATGCCTCCTCATCCCTGCTTAAAAACGAGGGCTTTGCCAAGACCCAAAGAGTGACATATGGGAGGAGATCCAGTGTGCTGAAGGATTACTGAGGGGAGACTTGGGGATGGACGGGAGATTCACCCAGGCCAGGCAGGCAGCTGCCCAGTCTGCCTGCACTCTGAGCCCGGCCCTGCTTTCTCCTATGGTGAAAGACATGCTGGCCCCCAGTCAGGAGGCTTCGCTTGCTGGCTGCCATCCTCCCTCCCTCTCCCGTCACTCGGTGCCACTCAATAATGTTAATTTGGGTCTTTAAGAAGTGCATTACTTCCATGTGCAGCTCTAAGAGCATCATTTAGATGGCCCCCAGTTCTCCTGTCTCTGCAGAGGTGCCCACCCACAGATGCACACATTCGTACACATGCACAAGAATGCATGCATACATATGCACGGGCATGCACATGGAGGCACTAAACATCAGCTAAAGCGAAAAAAAAAAAGTAAATGATAGAAACACCGTGTTTAATGCTTAGTTTATCTGTACCTAAGGGGAGGGGCCTATTTTGTGGATTAATGCGCAGTGTCTTTGGAGATGGGTATGCAATATGCACACTTCCCTCCAGGAAGGCCTCTCTGTGCCCCGAGGGTGGGTGAGTTTTGGAACTCAGAAGAGGGACAGGTCCTCAGTCGGTGCACGGGGTGCCTTATCCCCTGTGCTTGGTCCTTCGGCTGCAGGCATTGATCCTGGCCTCCTCTGTCCAAGGTGCAGCTGCTCCAGAGGAGCCTTGCGCAGTGGCCTTTTTCACGGAGCACAGATGTGGCAGCCCACCCCCATTCCCCACCAGGGTGCCCGCCAGGCAGCGCCTGCCAACCAGCTGCATCTCCTCTCCAGCTAGGGGCAGCTCAGGCCCCATCTCTTCATCCCTGTGGAACTCTCTCCACACTCCCCAAACGGACCACTTCCCCGCTTCCTGTGGTCTCCTGGGATGACACAGCATGAAGCCCCTCCCAGGCCACATCATAAATGGCAGCTCCCTTCCTGGACTCCTAGCAGAGAAAAAGAAACAGATGCAATGTGGTATCTTTCCTAAGTAACTTGTCTTTTTCCATAAATTTATTTAAAATAAGAAAAGAGCCTAGAAAGTCAAATAGAGCATGGAGGTGGGGGCTCTGTTTTTTGGTCTAGTGATAAGGAATATGTAATAATTAATTAAGACATCATCATGAGGGGTAAGTATAGGAATGAAATGAAATATAATGTAGACAATTACTAAATGCCATGCTTGGCACATAATTAGTGCTTCATAAAACCTGTATGTGAGTGTGTATATGTGTGTGTGTGTGTGTGTGTGTGTGTGTGAGTGTTCATGAGTGTATGTGTATATGAGGATATGCGTGTGTATATTTGTGTGTGTGTGAGTGTGTGTATATGTGAGTGTAAGTATATGTGTGTGACTGTGTGTGTATGTATGTCAGTGTGTGTATGTGGAGGGTGTGTGAGTGTGTTTGAGTGTGCATGAGTTATGTGTGTATGAGAGTTTGTATTTGTGAGTGTACATGAGTGTATGTGTGTGAGAATGTGTGAGATTGTGTGTATGTGTGCGCGCGCATGTGCACGTGGTGTGTGTGGGCCTGTGAGTTGGGACAGAATGGAAAACAGCAGTCTCCTTTTCTCTGAGGCAAGCGATCTCTGGAAGAAGCACTTCTCACCCCTCTGAGGTCCGAGCCCAGGTTATAATTAATAGCTCATCGTCACTCAACCCAGATTTCCTTCTCTCATGCTCCCCCACGCTGGCAGCCTGTGCACTTCACTTATGTTTGGCCTGAGGGGCCATTTCCATCGGCTGAGGTGCCAAGTGCCCCTCTGCTGGCCGAGCTCATTAAATGCACCGCCTGTCCTGGGCAGGTGCTTCCAGAGGCCTCCGTGCTGCGCGCTCCCAGCGCGGCCTGGCCTGGCTGCAGCCCAGTCGGGCGGCGCGGGGGAGGTGGCTGCGGTCTGCCAGCTGGGCTGAGCTTGTTTATACAGTGCTTCACAGCTCAGCCTCCCACGGGATTTAGTAAACATGTGTCGTGTGTTTTCAGGAAGGTTACCAAAATCCTAAGTAACTGCTTGCATTATATCTATTAAAAGCACGCGGGTTTCAGATTAAAGTGCATTTACATAGATGTGAGATTTGGCTCTGACACACACAGGTGGCGAGGTCTGAGGGAGAGCTCTGATCTGCCATAGCAAGGATGGGTGTTCTGCCTTTGCTCTTCCATCCACAATGGGCTTACTCATGTCATAGAACTTTCTCCACTGAACTATAATCACACGGTTACTCATCTGTATCTCCACTTGTCTATGAGTTCTTGGAGAGTAAGAACCATGTCCTGTTCACAAATGTAATCCCAGTGCCTAGCTAGGTACCTCCATTGTAGGTGCTCCATAAAATATGTGGTAAGTGACTAAATAAGCTAATGGATGGATAGATGGATGTTTTTTTTTTCTAACGTACATAGTCCCCCATGTATCAAACAGCAGACGTATCATCTCCTTCATGGAGATGAAATGAAATGAGAATTGCTAAACGCCTGTCACAATACCTGGTCTGTAAAAGACAGTAAGCAAAGACTGGCTTCTTTCCTACATCCACCCACACATCAGTAGATCTTGCAAGAAACCAGTGACCCTTTGGAGCTTGCAGCATTCTAGTTCTTTCTGTGTGGCCAGGATAACCTTTAACCACTGCAAATCTGGTCATTTCACTCGCCCACTCAAACCCAGTCCATGGTGCCCCACAATCAGTGAGCAAAACAGGTTCTCTGTCAACCAGTCATCACAGTTCTGTGTAGCCCCTAGCGTTCTGCCACGGTTGAGTCTCACCCCGTCTTCGTCCCTGGGCTGTGCCCCTCTGTCTCCAGCCACACTGACCCCATCTTACACTCTGGGCTCAGAGCACGCAGGACTGCTTCCCTCCCAGGACCTTCACATGTTGAGCCCCTCCTGCCTGCGACAGTTCCCACCCTGCAGACTAGGTCAGGGCTTCTTTTATAAATGCTCATAACTCCCAGGCCTGTTTTTCTTCATCAAGCAGTTTGCAGTATATGCATTGCGTGATCACACGATGGGTGCCAGCCTTCCACCTGGATTCTGTCTGCTTTGCCCCATCAACTAGCATGTTATCTGGCACTCAAAAAGGAGTCGGTGCATGTATATTGATGAATGAAATCCCAAATCATTCCCAGACCCTGCTCATGCCTCTGCCCTATCACATGCGTTCACCAGCAAAGATGTTCCTATCTTCCTTTCCAGCCCACACTGAGGGATCATCCATTGTATTCCTCCTCCCCGCTGCAGGTGTGTTCACTGGCCAGCTGAAATGGACTCACGTGTTCTGATGGAAGCTCAGCCTACATAAATCCTAGGGAAGGTTTTGATATGTTTTCTTTTTTCTTTTTAATCCTCACCCGAGGATATTTTTTCCATTGATTTCCAGAGAGCATAGAGAAAGGGAAAGACAGATATATGGATGTGAGAGAAACACATAGATGGTTGCTTCCTGCAAGGAGGAGCCTGGTACCGAGGTACGTGCCCTTGACTGGAATTGGATCCAGGATCCTTCGGTCCACAGGCTGATGATGCTCTATCCCCTGAGCCAAACCAGCTAGAGCTTGATACGCTTTTTTAATTCAGATCCCATCTCCTGCCAGGGCACTTGTCATTTCCCTGGCCTATCTCTCTGGATCCCTCCCTCAGGACAGAGCAATGACATCTCAGGAGTCTTGGAAAGTGGAAATGGCAGCTGCAGTGGGAATTATGGAGATGCCAAAGATGGCGCTGCAGCCGTTCCAACCATCATCGAGTCTGTGGCCTTTCGGGTGCTTCAGGTCTACAGGTGCTGCCTTAGGAGGGGTGTCAGACAAAGTGCCCTGAATCCAGCTGTGAGCTGAGTCCGCACGTGAAATCTGAGGGCTGAGCCAGGCAAAGTCAGAACATGCATCCACTGAGAGAAGGGGAGAATCCAGGTGACTGAGAACAGGCACACGTGAGGCCTGGAAGGCAAAGTGTGCACATTCTTAACAAAAGCTCTTTAGGGAACAAAAGCTCTGTTTTTAACTTGGTCTTGAATCAAGTCAGTCACACTAGACTAGAGAGAGAAGTCTTGTTTTCAGGGAACTTTCCTGTCTTATGATGATTTTTTTTTCTTTCTCACTTATAAAGACTGTTTTTGACCTGGGCCCTCGGAAAGAGAGCACTATTTTACAACCTGTTGCTTTGAATCAAAGGATAAAAATGCCCTTGGGATTGGTAGCATAGGTCCTGCAGAGCATGGAGGGAAGGGTGTGTTCAGAGACAGGCAAACTGGAACCCCGGGGCCTCCAGCTGCTTCTTCCTGCCGCTGTTTCTTTGCCATTAAGGGGAAGTGTTGTGTGCAGTATCAACAGGGTTGGTGTGAGGATGAAATGCATAGGACACACCCAGGGAGGCCCTCCGGAAGGTCAGTCCCTTCTCACACAATGCAGATTTGGTGGATCCCTTGAGAAATTTTGAGAAGATGGGGTTTGCCAAATTGGGTGAGAACCATCCTTCAAAGACTTTGTGAGGGGTTTTGTTGGCATCCCCACCATTGGCTGGGGCGGAAGCTTGCATTAGAAAGTCTTTTCATCCTTGTTGCCTGAATTAGACCGGAAATGAAATCTAATTCCAAAGTGGAATGATATGTTATTTTCCTTGAGGAAATTATATAGGAAGTCATTTAAGGTAGACATGTATATCTGGAGAGCTCTTTCTTCAAATTATTCACCTTTGTATCCAGTTTGTCATGGAGACTTGACATCTGTTCATTTGAATTGTCTGAGTTGACATTTTATTTCCATTCCTGCCACCATTTCCCCCCAATCTAGACTTCATCCATTCAGTTTATGGCTATTTTTGAGCATCTAACCATATGTTGTAGGTCTTCAGTGCCTCTGGCTAGAGTTCTGCAACAGTCTCCAAGCCAGCCCCCCAGTGCCAAGTCCTCTTTACTGAGCTACAAGAATTATCTTCTTCAAGTCTTGCACTCAGATTGCCACTGCTCTGTGCTCTATGGCCTATGGATAAAGCTCAATGCTGGCTTCTGACCTAAGTCCAAACTTCACTGATTTGAAGGCCTTCCCTAATCTGACCCCTTCCCACCCATGCAAACATCTCCTAGTGTTACTGCTCATCAGTCAAATAAAAATTATCTTTCTCATATGCATAGTATACATAATCCATAGACACAGACAATAGTGTGGTGGGCCTGGGGGCTGGGCAGGGGTAGCATGGAGGGGTTAATGGGGAAAAAAGGGGAACATCTGTGATACTTTCAACAGTAAAGATACATTTTTAAGAATTAGCTTTATCATCCCCAAGCAAGTCATGTTGAATCATGTTTCTGCTCCTTTGCTTATGTTCTTACCTTCCTTGAAATGTATCCTCTTGTTATTTACCTGTTGTTAAATGAATATACGTATTCATGTCTAAACCCCTATTTTTCCAAAGCTTATTATTATCTTATATAAATATTTCTCCTGTTCTTCAAGGTCAGTCCAAATCCACCCTCATTCAGGGGGGTTTCTAATCTTTTCAGATCATGTTTACCTTTCTTCTCTGAACTCCAAATACATTTATAATTAGTCAAAATTATTATTTTCAAATGATTCATACAGTGCTTTGTCTTGGTGGTGGTTGTTCTGTGCTTTCAAAAGGAAGATGACTGCTGAGTTTAGCCCTGATATGCCAGCTTCTTAAACAGTTACTGAGTGTGGGGAGAACCTTTAAAACTGTCAGGTGAGATGGGAACTTCCTTCTTTTCCTACGCCTCTGTGCATCTGCTCACTCCTCAGTCCTGCCCAAAATATTCATTGCAGTCTTTTTGGCTAGTGGGCAGAAAGCTCACTGCTCATGTGTGGCCAAGGCTTTTGCCCTTTCTTTGCAATCTATGGTCAGTTACTTGCTTCCCTTGTTAATGGCTGAATCAGGGCCTACCTTCTGAGTAGATCCAGCCATCCCCTTCTTTTCATTCATACAGCGGAAAACCTAACTTTGTTTGATTCCCACATTTGAATTTCACCAGACAGTCTCTGATTTATAAAAAAAAAAAAAAAAGGACAAATTAAACTTATAAATACTGCTTTATTTCCAAATCCTTTGTGTCATTTATGAACAGGAAAATGTAATATTTCAAGGAAGGCGACTAACACTTGAGAGTATGACCATGGGTATATTGTCAGCCAATGGCAATCCTCTTCTGTCCATGGATCCCAGCCCTTAATGTGCGGCAGGTTGGGCAGATTGGGAGTGGGATTGTGCATAGTCTGAGCTGGAGACCATGAAATGTTGCCTTCAAGGAACTCGCGAAGGAACCAGGTGATCATGCTTGACATTGGCTTCCCCAATTCAAATAAGACCAGGCTTCAAGCTCATAGAGTCCAAAATGAAGTGCTGGATTTGAAAAGAAAGAAAAAAAAAAGTGGCTCAAAATTAAATGCCCCAAAGCCACTTGAAGATGTAACTTTGACCTGGACTCACAAATGTTTTAATTGCATTTAAGGCAGAGCTCAGATCCACGCCTCCCCCTTTACAAAAACCTTTCTCTGTCCTTGTTGTTAAGATAAATTATCCTCCCACGTGTGTGTGTTGTCATAGCATTTGTTGATATTTCACTATTGGCTTGGGTGTTTGTGATTTAGCAACTTATATTTATCTGGAGAGACTCGTTGGGACAGGGGCTCCCTTAGTACATATTTATATCCCTTACAGCAGTTTGTCAGGTATGGAATGTGAGGCCTCTCCCTCATTCCTGCTCCAGGCAGACATTGATAATCAATCACCACATTCCTTACCATACTGCTTGGAAAAGGCCTCAGAATCCTTCATAACAAAGCTCCCTTAACTCCCTCTATTGATTAATCAATTTTCATGCAAACAGCAACAAACACACACACACACACACACACACACACACACACACAAAATTATTTGCTGTATCTATTTATTACAAGTACCATAGTGGCTTGCACATTGTTGGTACCCAGTTAATATTTGTTGATTTTAACAATTTCCTCACAGGAATATCTAATGAAGGAGGAGACTAGCAGGTGGGGTAAGGGTGAAATGAACTAGGACAGAGAGGGGTCACAACCATTAATTAGTACCTGGTGGCATAGCAACTTCAGAATCTAGGATTGTTGCATAGGGCTAACCATGACAGAATCAGGTTGCAGGCAAGGCCTTCCTATCATTCATAGACAAAAATGTGGGCTGACCGCACAGATTAAAAGAATGTGTAATCCAAGGTGGCTCCAGGGACCTTCTCTCCAGGCCTCACACAATCTCCTTATCATCTTGGCTTTTTATCTCTAAACCTAATGCTTCCTTCTTTTCTTCTTATGGATTTACCAATCCCTTCAATTTTCTTTCCTGGAGAGATTTGCTTAGCTAATTAAAAGTATTCCTACTGGGCAGACACTTGACTTCATGAAAAGATTAGACATCACTGGCCTTATAAAGAAGCTGCCTTTGGGTCAGGTGTTCACTGTACAAGCAGCATGTTGATGTGGAGAGCACCCAGTCACCGCTTGCCTTGGTGGCATGATGTGGGGAGATTAGTCTAAGGCAGAGAGAAATGGAGGCATTGACATCTCAAGCTGGACTTCTTCAATACAGTGAGGGTTCCACGAGAGAGTTGGAGAGCCCCTGGAGTAGGCTTTAGAGTCAGGAGATTCATCCATGAGAGTGAGCACAGGGAAAACAGACCCTGGCACAAGGGGAAATTAGAGATTGGTAAGGAATGCCATTAGCCTAGTTGCGTTTCAGAGATATTTTTGAATCTAGAATTTGTTATCTTTCATCGATTTTGGAAAATCTTTGGCCATTAGCTTTTCCAGGATTTTTTTCTGTGCTGTTCTTTCCTTCTGTGACTCCTGTTACATCATTTGTCATTGTCTTACCTTTTTACTATTTTTTTCTCTATGTCTTTCAGGTTGTATAATTTCTGTTGATTTGTTTTTGGATTCACTGTTATTTTATTCAAATGTGTCAGGATTGATGTTAGGCCTATCCAATTAAATCTTTCTTTTAGATAAATTACTTTTTTGTTTCAGAATGTTTATTTTGAACTGCTTTACACATTCTTTTTTATCCATTACATTTCTCAGTTTTACCTATCTTTTAATTTGTCTTTTTCTGCACAATTTTAAGTTCTTAAAGTCATCATCTACTAATTCCAATATCTGTGGGTCATTTGTGAGTCACCTGTGGGTCTGTATTTATTGACTATTTGTCTTTTGGTTTATAGGCAGCAGTTGCTTGTTTCTTTGCAGAGTTTGACAGTTCATTGCCTGTCACATACTGTGTTCTAAACAATCATTGAAACTGGAGTAAATGTTCTTTTACCCCAGAGACAGAAAATCCTCAGTGAGGAAGAATAAGGGGTTGATGACTTCAATTAGATTCAGTCATGCGTTGGGTTAAGTCAGTGGTCGGCAAACTCATTAGTCAACAGAGCCAAATATCAACAGTACGATTGAAATTCCTTTTGAGAGCCAAATTTTTTAAACATACACTTCTAACACCGCTTCTTCGAAATAGACTTGCCCAGGCCATGGTATTTTGTGGAAGAGCCACACTCAAGGGGGCAAAGAGCTGCATGTGGCTCGCAAACCGTAGTTTGCTGACCACTGTGTTAGGTCACATCTGAGTTGCAACTTTATTTAGTCTCAGTTCATCTCTGGTTTCAAATATCCAAGATCAAGATGTATCTTGTGTGTATTACTGGCCCCTTTCTCTAGTAGAACTTTGAGCCGCGAGGACAATTAAGTGAAGGGAAAATGCTCTCTTTCCAGTCCAGTCCTCAACCTTTTTCCATGGCTTCATGTACTTATTTGAAGTCCTGGGGGGAAGAATTGGTGCCTAGGAGAACTCGTGCTGTTTTGGGGTGTGGAGTCCTACAAGTTTCAATTCATCATATGACAATGAAAGTCATCATTAACTTACCATTATCCCTTCCAAAACCTATGCTTATGGCAGGTTTGAGCCTTCCACCCTCTCTTACCTAAACATAGCAGATGCTACCAGAGAGAAGAGCAGCCAGTATTCTTGGCTCATGTAGGAAAGGCTCAACTCTCCCTGAACTTTAATTCTCTTAGACTTCTTAGTGTCTAGAGTCCTCCAAGGTATTTAAGAGGTGTATGATATTTCCTGATCATTTTAGTCATGGGAGCAATAGTCTGTTTTGAACTTCTCCATCCTAAGCAGAAGCAGAATTGTCTCTGGTGTCTTGATCAGATTATCAGACCTCTTCCTGGAGGTACCTGGGATGCTTATATTTCTTCTTCTTTTCTGAAGGTTGGCTGTAGAGATTTTGGTAGCTCTGAGATATTCTTAATGTAGTAGTTATTGCTGGTAGCACACATCAAATTCTTAGTGCCTTACAATGAATATTTGTATCCTTAGTCATGAACCTTTGAGTTGGCTGTGGGGCAGCTGTTGTCATCTGAGCTTGGCATTAGGCAAAGGATTGAATTCAAGTATGATCCACATGCTGCCCCCTCCTCTTTGGTTATCTGGGGATTGCTCTTCTTACAATGGGTTAAGATGATCAAAAGGACTCTATTGTGTTAACAAGTGTAAAAGCCTCTGCTCATGTCACATCTGCTTACACTCCATTGGTGAAAACCAGGTCAGTATGCCAAGGTCAGCATCGGTGAGATAGAGAAATACATTCCACCAATAAAGGAAGACGCTGCAAAGGTATAGAGTGTGGATGGAATCATTGTTATAAAGGAATTAAAAGTTTGAAAACATAACTCAATCTACAATCTTAGGCAGAACATTAAGGCACAGCTGCATTAACAAGAGCCTGAAGAATGCACTCTCATTCATAAGAGGAATCCCTGACATTTTTTGCATTAACTTTTTTTATATGGAGGACCCGTGTGATAACTCTCACCCAAGAGAGAGGAGAAAAATAGATCTGAGATAAGCCAAGATGCTGACCTTGTCCAGCTCAAAGGATACTTCTCACCTGTTCTTCCTGATTCAGATGCTATGGACCAATGAGTCTATTAAGAAAAGAGAAAACCAGGGCCCTCATGAAACAAACAATTCAATCACACACAGTAGCCTGGAAAACTCATGGAATTGCCGTGGTGCAAACATACATCTCCATCTGTGCCTTATCATTCACCCTAGAAAGTAGTTCTCAAACTTTAACATGTAGCCTAATTTCCTGGAAGGCTCATGAACCTGAATCCTGGTAAGAAATGAAAATCCTAGTAAGCCTGTGGTTCAGTTAAGCACACTCTGCAGATGCTCAGTGCAGAGTTCCTAATGTAGTTGGTCTTGGTTTATAATTTTCATTTCATACCAATAATTTTCATTTCAAGTCCAATAATTTTCATTTCAAGCAAGATTTTTTTTTAGAAGATGCTGATGCTGCTGGTCTGAGGACTACTTCCATCCACAGGTCTTAATGCTCCACAGCAGAGACCGTTCGTAGATTCTCCTAACAACTATGGGAAGGCTTCTTTCATCCTTGAGTTGCCGTGATGTTCTGCCAGTGCTTGTGATGGGCCAAAGGTATTCATTGGGCAAAAATGTGTGAAGCTGTACGTGACCTGGTGGAGACAGCCCTGTGTTAGGATTGTTGGGTTCTGTCTAACCCATTTGTTCCAGGGACCTGTTTTATAAAAAGCCATTATAATGTCTGTGGATCTAGATTCCTCACATGCTAAAGAAAGCTTAAGCATTAGGTATCTTACTGAGTTAGTTGGCCTTTAAGAAATCCTTGATTATATAACTTTATGGTGTTGCTAGTAGTAGCTCAGTGACCTGGGGTGAATTTACTTAAATTCTATAAGTCTCAGTGTTTTCGTGTGTGTGTGTGTGTGTGTTTAAAATATGTTTTTATTGACTTCAAAGAGAGGAAGGGAGAGGAAGAGAAAGATAGAAACATCAATGATGAGAGAGAATCATCGATTGGCTGCCTCCCACACACCCCCTACTGGGGATCGAGCCCGCAACTTAGCCATGTACCCTGACTGGGAATTGAACTGAGATCTCCTGGTTCATGGGTTAGTGCTCAACCACTCAGCCACACCAGCTGGGCTCGGTGTTGTTGTTTGAAATCTGTAAAATAGATGAGATAGGTGCATCTACCTCAGAAGACTGCTGTGTGTGTGAGAACACAAAGAGATGGCACATGCACAGAGTTCAGTACAGTGCCTGGCATGGGAAGTGTTTCACATTACTGTTGGTTATTATTGCTATTTTTAATTATTCATCATATAGAATTTCACACACTACTGTGCATTTGAGGAAAAGGAGAGAGACCATTCCAGAAGAAAGATAAGGGAAGGTTTCAAGGAGAAAGAAGCAGTAGAACTGGGTTCTAAATGACAAGGAAGATTTGATTTGTGGATATTTTAGGTGGGGAGCGAGGGGCGTGGAGACAGGGGAAGCACTGTGAATCTGGACATAAAGTAGGGAAGATGCAGTTTGTGCCTTGTGATCAGAAAGAAGCTAAATTTGGTGGGAAGTTATATCTGTGAAGCAACACAGTGGAAAATAATATAAGCCTGAAACTAAAGCAAGAGAAGGAAGACCTTGGTTTACAAGGCTTAGAATGTGGATGTTATATGGGAAGCAATGAGGAACAATGATGTTTAGAGAAAAAAGTGATTGTTGGGCTTGGTATAATCCTGGCTTCACTGCTTTAGATATTTATGATCTTAGGTGACCACTTTGGCATTTTGAGTTCAGTTTCTTTATTGTAAAATGGAAAATATGTGCGCACGCACACACACACACACACACACACACACACACACACAGTACTAGCCCTGTGCACGAATTTGTGCACCAGTAGCTTGCCAGTAGCTCGTTGCTGCCCTCCAGTAGCTCTCTGCACACTGTCCCACCCTCCTGTAACTCCCCCATCTCCCTCCTCTCATAGCTTGCTTCCCTAACCCCTCCTGTAGCTCTCCACTGCCCACTTGTAACTCACTGCCCTACCCTTCTGCTGATCTGTGATGCAGTCAGTCGTTACACTTCCCGGAGTAACAACCATTTGCATATTACATCTTTATTATATAGGATACACACAAATCATATATACTAAAAGGCTAATATGCAAATCAACCAAACAGCAGAATGGCTGGTTGCTATGATGCTCACTGACCACCAGGGGGCAGATGCTCAATGCAGGAGCTGTCCCCTGGTGGTCAGTGTGCTCCCACTGGGGCAGTATCACTGAGCCAGAAGCGGGACTTACAGCTGGCAAGCATAGTAGCGGTGGCAGGAGCCTGTCCCACCTCTGTGACGGTCAGACATCCCCCAAGGACTCCTAGACTGCAAGAGGGCACAGGCAAGGCTGAGGAACACCTCCCCTCCTCCCAAGTGCACAAATGTTGTGCACTGGGCCTCTAGTATATATGTATATTCACTTCATAGTGCTATTATGAAGATTAAAGAAGAATACAAATGTGAACACACCTTTAGTAGACCCTGAGTTGACGCTTTTTTTGAAAAAATGAAATAATTTTGAAATAATTTAGAGTTACTGAAGAATAACAAAGGTAGTACATAGGGTTCCCATATACCTGCCATCTGGTTTCTTCCCTTAGTGTTCATATCTTATATACTGATGGTACATTTATCAAAACCAAGTAGTTAATGTGCATATCTAGTATGAGTGTGCTTAACTGAACCACAAGCTTACTGAGATTTCACCAGTTTTCCTTTCCACTTTTTCCTGGTCCAGCACCTGGTCCAGGAACATGTTGCAACAAGTTGTCGTGTCTTCTTTTCTCCTCCCTACGCAAGAAGGTCCTGCTCTTCTCTTCCCTTTCATGATGTGCATGCAAGGAATGGTGGACATGCATTTGAAGAAAGCTGTCCAGATATTTTGAGGATTTCCCTGAATTTGAGTTTACCTGACTCTTACATATGATTAGACTAGAGTTAAGGATTCTGGGAAAGAATATCAGAACTGTGTTCACATCATATTGGGGTATATGCTTGGTGGCTATGTAATTTTCACAGCTCAGTGTAAAATGAAAAAAGTGAAGCTGTGTGTTCAAAAAGCCAAAAAAAAAAATGTTAAAAGGCACTAAAATATAAAATTTCCCTTTTTCTCTAATTTCTCTCTCAACTTCTTACATTGTTTTTTTATTTGTCATTTATTTAGTGCCACCCTAAATAAAGAAAAGAACATTTTACATGATGCCATGAATATTATCGTTTATGTTTATACTAGTGACCTGGTACACAAAATTAGTGGATTTTAAAAGAGGATTGATTAGAGAAAATACTTTAATATTACTCTTTGCCCTTTCTCTATAATAGAAGTGTCATAGATGAAAGAAAATTAGTAAAATGTATATGAAAACCTTCCTCCTGTCAGAATCTGGGGTGCACCACAGGACCCAGAGTCAAGTCCCTGCCTACCCATATGCGCCTCAAAATCGAGTGAGACCCAGACCTGGCCCTCTCCCTGCTACCCCTGCATTGGGCTAGATCCAGACCCAGCCAGTCCCACCCTTGTCAAGCCCCGCAGGGGAGGGGGCACAGCCTCAGGTCCCCTGGCTCAGTGCTAGGATGGGGAGTGCGGCCTGAGGTTCCCTCGGCCTGGTGCCAGGTCGGGGGTGTGGCCTGAAGTCCCATGTCAACCCCCACCTGGTGGGGGGCACGGCGTGAGGTTCCCCAGCATGGCGCTGGGATGGGGGGAGCAGCCTGAGGTCCCCTAGCCCAACACCAGGACAAGAAGCGTACCTTGAAATTCCACATCAAGCCCCACAAGGTAAGGGGAATGGCCTGAGGTCCCCTGTCAAGCTCTGCTGGGTGGAGGGTATGGCCTGAGGCCCCCCAGGCTGGAACTGGGGCGGGGGGGGGAGCAGCCTGAGGTCCTCTAGCCCAGCACCAGGACGGGAAGTGCACCTTGAGGTGCCTGTCTAGCCCTGCTGGGTGTGGGACACAGCCTGAGGTCCCCTGTCAAGCCCCATGGGCGACATGGAGGGTGTAGTTTCAAGTCCCTGCTGATTGCTCATTAAGGCTCCTTATGAGAACTTGGCCTCAGCTGTGGGTGAAGCCATCTTTGTTTGGTGTGATGGTCAATTGGCATATACCCTCTTTATTAGAGAGGATTGCGTGATGACAGTTTTAAGGGAAAATATAAGAACATTTAACTTATATGCAGATTCATCAAAATTGCACAGTTTGTATTTTGAAGTTTGCACATGCGTTTTGTTCTTACCCAAAGAGCAGAGTGATTCTACCATCACTGTCTACCTTCTGCTCATTCAGGAATAAGAATAGGCTTAAAGAAAAAGGAATATTGATGGCCTTGTATTTCACTTTCCTTCTGTTATCATTTTTAATGTTAGTAATAAACTGAAGCATGGAAGTAACATGAGTAAGAAAGAATAGGATAGGATTTCTTGGTGATTTACGTTTTATAGAACCTCTAGGTTCGATGCATGAAATTCATGCACAGGGTGTATGTCCCTCAGCCCAGCCTGCACTCTCTCCAATCTGGGACCCCTCAAGGGATGTCAGATGGCCTAAATGGGCATTCGGATATCCCTCTCATGATCCAGGACTGCTGGCTTCCAACTGCTCGCCTGCCTGCCTTCCTGATTGCCTCTAACCACTTCTGCCTACCAGCCTGATCACCCCCTAACTACTCCCTTGCCAGCCTGATTGATGTATAGCTGCTCCCCTGCCAGCCTATTTGCCTCTAACTGCCCTCCCCTGCAGGCCTGGTTCCCCCACAACTGCTCTTCCTGCAGACTTAGTCCCTCCCAACTTCCTTCCCCTGCTGGCCATCTTGTGGCAGCCATCTTGTGTTGACATGGGGTCAGTCATCTCTGACCACCTGGGGGCAGCCATCTTGTATGTTGGAGTGATGGTCAATTTGCCTATTATTCTTTTATTAGATAGGAGGATTAGATAGGATAGAAGCATGGTGCACAGGTGGGGGCCAGCTGGTTTGCCCTGAAGGGAGACCTGGATCAGGATTGGGATTCCCTAGTGGCATGGGCTGGCCTGGGTGAGGGGCCTATGATGATTTTCTGGCTGGCCATGCCCCACTGGCTACCCAAGTGGAGGCAGGGTTATCTGGGATTTATTTATCTTCTATAATTGAAACTTTGTATCTTAATGCATGCTAAGCCAGGCCAGGGCAGACAGAAAGCTTGGCTTCCCCCATTGCTGGAAAAACCCAAGCCTTCTGCTCTCTGTGGCCATAGCCATCTTGGTTGGGTTGATTTGCATACTGACTCCTGATTGGCTGATGGGTGCGGCTTGTGGGTGTCACAGGGGTATTGTCCATTTGCATATTATTCTTTTATTAGATAGGATTGTCTTTCTTCAAAGCAAGTCTGGTTCCAATGGGAAGTGTGACTTCCAAAAGCTGTCAATGTCCCTGCTTGCTCAGTCATAGGTGTAGTACATGTGCTTTGTACTTGCTTTGATTTTTGCTGAACTTCCTTCCATGCATCGTGAGTCCTCAGAACCTTGTGCTCTTGGGGCATCCGCATGCTGTCTCTAAACACGGTGGCAAGGCATGGTGGACATGCATGTGTCTATCTCTTCTGCTCACACACATGCTCTTTTTTTCCATCTGACTTAATTTACAGAACACATATTCAAAGAGAAAAGCATTCAGGATTTCAATATGTCAAAAGCAGAGCTGATAGAAGGGTGGGGCTCCTCGGAGGGTGGAGCCGTGTGTGGCTGCACAGAATGCATGCCCACCCAGAAGCCAGCCCTGCGACCTGGCAACAACCTCATCGTTTACCCTTAATCGTTTGGTTGGAGGGGGAGGAGGCATGCCTGTCAGTTTCCTCCATCGTGAACTTGGGCACCTTTCCCTTGCCACTCTCTACGTGTTAGAAGTGAATCCCTAAATCCAGCCCGTGCTTGAGAGGAGGGGAGTGAATTTACATCTCTGGAGGGAGGAGTCTCAAAAAAATTATGGACACGTTGAAACCCCCACAGTAATTAATAAGCATTTGGAGTAGCCAATGCTATTGGAATTCCATAACTCAAGGACTGATTTTGGTATCCCATGACCCACATTTTGCTCCAGATCTGTGATCCCACAAGGCTGGCAGGAATGTAAAAGAACAAGATAAATCTCCCTGCCCTCCGAATGCTGGTCGCTCACCAGGAAGGAGGGCCTAAGTCTTGAACAGAAGGGACCCTCTACCCATTTTCGTGGGAAAATCTCGCCCTTCATCAGCTAACGGAAGCATGTTCTGAGACAAAGTTGTATGCATAGCATAATTACTGGATGCTATGCATACAACTGTACAGGGATCTTCAAGCCCCCCATCACCCTTGGCCTGTCCAGCATCTCCGCCTGTCCACATTTGCCTCATCTGTCAGATGCTGTCGGCACAAGAAGCTGAGTGCAGGCAAATTATTTCCATGACTTCCTGCTAATTTCAGTACTGCATTCACCCAAGGCTCTCAAAACCGTTAATCAACAGGAATCTGCTAACCTGAGGCTGGGTCACGGAGGGACAGCCTATAGATCTGGGTGGATTGGTGACAGCTGCTGCCCTCTCTCTGAAGAGGATTCGTGTAGATGTCATGGTGCTGGGTGACAGGAGGAGGGACAAGATGGTCTTTTAAGGTCTCTTCCAATCTGGGAAGTCTATGAATATCCCCACCAGCTGAGAGTGATTCTCTATGCTTTATTCATCACGAAAGTGACGCAAATCCAGAGAAGCAGCTCTCTGAAAGCGAGGTGGCTACTAAACCAGGCAGTCAGACACTTAGCACTCTGAACACACATGCTGAGGAAAATCCTTCGGTTTACAAAAAACGGGGGCATTTTAGGTAAAGATGGAAAAAAAAAAACCACATAGTGTACTTGGTAACACATGGGAATAGACTAACTGCTTTTAAGTTTCATAGCAGTGAGCTATGGCTTTCAGGGAAAGCTATTATAATTCTAGATTGTACTAATAGAAGTAAAATCTTTTAGATGAGGAAGGATAATTGCTCTCTATTCCTCACTGATCAGACCTTACCTGAGCCATGTTGTTTCATTGTTGTTTTATCTGGGAGGTTAGGAGAAACTAAAGATTTAAAGAGGAAGGCACTACAGATACTGAAGGGTCTCAGAATCACGCAAATGAAAAAGTCAGGCGTGTAAAGCCTGCAGAACTGGGGATGTGTGGATGTAGGATTGTCAGTGTTCCTGCTTGCTCAGTGGTTGGTATAACACACATGTCTTGTACTTGCTTTGAGTCTCCTGAACATCCATGCATCATGAGTCCTTGGGATCCTGTGCTCTTGGGGCATCCGAATGATGTCTGTAAACGGGATGGCAAAGAATGGTGAGCATGCATGTTGCATGTATCTCTTCTGCTCACACACGTGCTCTACTTATGGTGGGCAGGGGTGGCATAATGGCTCCTATAATGCTCATTGGAGGTGGTCTGAGATCATATACATCTCGGATGCTGAAAAGGGATTTCAACAGCAGGGGACCTATTCTAAATGGAAAGTCTCAATAAGTGTACAAAACCCAGTTTTGTCCATATTAATCTCCAAACCTGTAACAGTTCCAATCAAGATCTTAAGATTGTTTTAAGAGTTTTCAAGTATGTAGCAGAGTTGAAATAATTTTGTATACCTACCACCTGCATTTTATTATTAATACATTGCATGATAGCATTTTTTGGGATACAATTCACATACTATACAAGTCATCTATTTAAAATATACAATTCAATGCTTTTTAGCATATTCACAGAGTTGTACAATCATCCCAATTGACTTTAGAATTTTTAAAAAATATATTTTATTGATTTTTTACAGAGAGGAAGGGAGAGGGATAGAGAGTTAGAAACATTGATGAGAGAGAGACATCGATCAGCCGCCTCCTGCACGCCCCCTACTGGGGATGCCCCCGCAACCAAGATACATGCTCTTGACCGGAATTGAACCTGAAACCTTTCAGTCCACAGGCTAACGCTCTATCCAAGGAGCCAAACCGGTTTTGGCTGACTTTAGAATTTTTTTGATCACTTCACAAAAACCATACCCATTATGAGCCTCTCTTCCTCCCACTCCCAATTCCTATGTCCTTGTCACCATCCCACAGTCCTCGGAAATCAGTCTATTTTCTGTCTCTATAGATTTGCATATTCTGGTCCTTTCATGTAAATGGAATCATACTACTAGTATATATAACCTTTTGTGACTAGCTTTTTTCGCTTGGCAGAATCTGTAAGGATCATCCATGCTGCAGCCTGGATCATAACTTCATTGCTTTTTATTATACAGTAATGCTCCATTGTGTGGGTGTGCCACATTCCATGTATCCTCTCATCAGTTGATGGCCATATGGGTTGTTTCCACTTTTTTGGCTCTTGTGACTAATGCTGCTAAGAACATTTGTATACATCTTTTTTGTGTGGACATCTGTTTTCATTTCTCTTGGGTTTAGATCTGGGAGTGGAATTGTTGGGTCATATGGTAACTCTATGTTTAACCTTTTGAAGAACTGCCAGACTATTTTCAAAGCACCATAACATTTTACTATACTTGTTCTATAAAATATGTATCCATCCGTTGATTGATTTTTTTTTTGCACTTCTAAAGAAATTGCAGGCATCTGTACATTCATTCTAAAGACTTCAGCATTCATGGCATTAACAGGATTCAATATTTACTTACAATTTTTTCTCTTGCTTTTAAATTGACAGGCCAAGCAATGCACAGATCTTGAGGCATGCACTGAGATTTAGCAAATGCATTTCCCTGTGCAACCCAAATCCCTGTCAAGAGATAGAACATTCCCATTATTCCAAGAAGTTTCCTCATGCCCACTCTCAGCCGGTCTCTTAACTCACCCTCTTCCCAGGTACAGCCACTTTCGCTCCATCTAACATTTTGAGCTATCAGTAGTTCATTTCTTTTCGTGGGATTGCTGTATCATAGTGGGTATATACTTATCTTTCTCAGACTCTGTCAGACCTTTTCCTCACAGAAGTTGTGCCATTGTGCCACCAAGAATGGAAGAGAACCTGCTTGTTCCCCGTCTTGGATCATGTCTAATATTAGCAGCATTTTAGCCATTCTGGTGAGTGTGTGGTTACATCTCTTTTTGTGGTTTTAGTTTGCATTTCCAAGATGACTAATGGTAATGAACTCCTCATCATTTGCTCACTGGTCATTTGCACATTTCTTTTGTGAAGAATAGACAAATACTTTGCTAGCTCTTTATTGTGTGTCTTTCTATTGTTGAGTTATACGAATTTTTTATTTGCCCTATATAAAACTCTTTTGAGTCTTTATGAATATTTTTTCCTGTCTATGGCTTGTCCATCATTTTTTTAATGGTATCTTTTGTGGAGCAAAATTTTGAAATTTTGAGGTCTTATTTGTCACCTTTTTTTTTTCTTTTATGGCTATGATTTCTATGAGCTATTTAAGAAAACTTTGCTTATTCCTAATCATGAAAATAATGTGTAGACATTCAGGTTTTTTTTCCTCACATGAATATTCAATTTCTTCACTACCATTTGTGGAAAAGACTTTTTCTTTTACCATTCAATTGCTCAGGTACTTTTGTTAAAACAAAAACAAGATGAGTGTGAGTCTATTTTTGGATGTTCTATTGCATTGACCTGTCAATTCCAATGCCAGTACCATAGAGTTTGGTAATTAGGTCTTCCTAATTTTTTCTTAATTATATCTTTTAGTTTTCAGAATAAAAGATACATGTATTCAAAAACATGTTCCTAATATTTTACATTTCTATGTTGTTATAAGGGGAATTATTTTTGAGTGTTATTTTCCAATTGCATATTTGTACATATACCAATGAAAGTGATTTCTAAAGAAAGCATAGAATCCTACAATCTTGCTAAATTTACATATTGCATCTTGTAATAACTTTTCAGATCCCTTATGGCTATCTTTGTAAAGAATCATGTCATTTTCAAATAGATAGTGTACTTCTTCCTTTCCCATCTTTATGCCTTTTACATCCTTTTATATTATTGAAAATGGTCAGGATTTCCAGTACAATCCTATCTAATAAAAGAGTAATATGCAAATTAACCATCACTCTGCTATGCCCACAAGCCACGCCCACAAAGCCATGTCCACAAGCCAGTCAGGAGGGAATATGCAAATTAATCCCAACCAAGATGGCTGTGGCCACAGAGAGAGCAGGAAGGAGGCTTGCGTTTCCCTGGTGATGGAGGAAGCCAAGCTTTCCACACACCCTGCTGGGCCCAGGCCACCACTCAAGGCTACAAAGTTTCAATTATGGAGATAAATAAATCCTAACAAAAATGGTGGCAGCCATGGATGGAATTGGAGAGAACATTAGGCTAGGATTGCTCCTGCAATGGAGGAAGCCTGCTTCTGCATTCCTGGCCTGTCTTGGCCTCTGCTCCAGGCTACAAAGTTTCAATTATAGAAGATAAATAAATCCCAGATACCAGGACCTCTGCTTGGGTCACCAGGGGGCGTGGCCAGCCTGCAAACCACCATGGGCCCTTCACCCAGGCTGCCCCACACCCCAAGGGAACCCCCACTCTGATCCGGGACACCCTTCAGAGCAAACCAGCTGGCCCCCACCCATGCACCAGGCCTCTATTCTATCTAATAAAAGAGTAATATGCAGATTGACCATCACTCCAACACACAATATGGCTGCCCCAATGTGGTCAAAGATCCTGGCTCCATGTGGACACAAGATGGCTGCCACAAGATGCCCAGCAGGTGAGGGAAGTTGGGAGGGACCAGGTCTGCAAGGAAGGGCAGTTGTGGACGATCAGGCCAGCAGAAGAGAGAAGTTGGAGGTGACCAGACCTTCAGGCAAGGGCAGTTGTGGGGGGACCCAGGCCTGCAGGGGAGGGCAGTTAGGGGCAAACAGGCTGGCAGAGGAGCAGTTAAGCATCCATCAGGCTGGCAGGAGAGTGGTTAGGGGGTGAATAGGCTGGCAGGCAGAAGTGGTTAGGGGCATTCAGGAAGGCAGGCAGGCGAGCAGTTGGGAGCCAGCAGTCCTCGAGTGTGAGTCCTGCTCAGTCCAACATCCCTCGAGGGGTCCCAGATTGGAGAGGGAGCAGGCTGGGCTGAAGGACTCCCCCCTAACCTTCCCCTCCTCAGTGCATGGATTTTGTGCACTGGTCCTCTAGTTTCTATATAATGTTGGTGAGTTTGTAAATTGGATTTGGCTGTTTTTGGAGGGCAGTATGGCAATAATCTATCCACATTTCAAACATCTGATTATTTCTTAGGTGTCTAATCCTACAGAAAACATCGTCACACTATGCAAAGGTGGGTACAAAGATGTTCTCATTGACATTTGGTTTGCTAAGACATCCAGTAGTTTCTCCTTATCTGCAGTCTTGTTTTCCACTGTTACAGAGATCCATGCTCAGCTGCGGTCTGAAAATATTAAAGGCAAAATTCCAGAAATAAACAATTCATAAGTTTGAAATTGCATGCCATTTTGAGCAGTGTGATGAAATGCTGTTCTGTCTGCTCTGTCCAGCTCCAACCTGCTTCACCATCCCTTCCCCAGCCTCTCCATGCTGTATGTGCTCCTGACCCGTTAGTCACTCGGTAACCTTCTAGGTTATCAGATCCACTGTCCTGGTTTTATAGTGCTTGTGTTCAAGTGATCCTTATTTTACTGAAAGGTGCCCCCAAATTCCAAGGATAGGGATACTGCAATGCAGTGTGCCACAGAGAAGCCACAAAGTGCTTGTCATGTGTAGTCAGGAGGACTCCATCCTGGTCTAAGGCTAAACACAGTAATTCACCCCTCTTCATCTCATCAAGGAGGCATTATATTACGTCACATCATCCCAAGAAATACAAGATGTTCTAAGAGAGTGAGACCACATTTATAAATCTTTTATTGCAGCCTATTGGTATAATTGATCTATTTTTATTATTAGTTGTTTTAAACTGATCAATTTTATCATAGGTATAATATATATGTGTATACACACACACACACACACACATACACATATACATATATATATTTCATACATTCAGATTTCAGGGGTCCTTGGAACATATGGGTAAGGGGGGTACTGTATCTGGAAGAATTGCAGTGATCATTAAGGGAGCTAATGTTAAATGTATCCTGGCAGATTCACACTTAGGAATACAAAATACTTTAAAAGGCTGAAATACATCTGTGTAGACCAAAATGAACAGACCAAGATATAGCAGAGCACAAGAGCACGCTGCCATCTGAAAGAATGTGGCCGTGTGTATGTGGAACACATGCATAAACAGAGTCATGAAAAGATGTGGAAAGACAGGGGCAAACTTTCAACAATGATTTCCATTGTGGGGAGAATTGATTATGGCGTTAGGTGTGAGGATTTTAAAGGCAGTCTTTCATTTTTATTTATAATTTAAAAATTGTATTGTAAAATGTATTTTAAGATGAGGGAATTTAAAATGATGGCAAACAATAGAGAAAACAAACCCATCTCAGAATCATAGAATCAAGAGATTATTTCAACTGATCTGACTCTAGGGATAAGGATTATTATGAACTGACACTTTTCCAATAACCTGCCGCTCGCTGATAGCAGAGCTGGAGCTGGAAGAGGGATCTCTCAGTTCATTCATAGCCATGGCCAATATGGCATTGCTTGTGAGCCGCAGGAGTGGTTTCTAGACACTTCGTTGTGTCCCTGTGTTTTCAGTGCGGCCTCAGTTCTTCACACTGTGGCCTCACTGTGTACTTTTGTTCCTCCCACCAAAGGTGACTGCTCTTTCCTGCTTCTTCAGTCTGAGCTTGACCATGCGATTTGCTTCGGGCCAATGGATGCTAGTGATCCCAGGAGTTAGAAATGAGCTTGTTCAGTGGGAATTGTCCTCTTGAGCTGCTGGCATCTCCAGGAATAGAACCTCCCCTAGGTAGCTGCTGTCCCTTCACATGGGGCTCTAGAATAAACAGCAGGGGACCAAAGTCGCCCCAGGTGACAACAGACATGCTGCCTGGAGAAGAATCACCCCAGCTGACCCACAGACCTATAAGTTACTTTTCTATGCCCCTGAGATGTTGTGACTTTTCATGTGTCCTTTATATGGATCAAGTTCAGCCAGCAGACCCCAGAGTACATATGCACACGCAAAAGCATGCACACACACACACACACACACACACACACACACACACATGCACATACATACAAATCTCTGTTACAGTATCTGATCTGGTGCAATTATGAGAGCTGGTTAAGCATCTCTGTAAGGTGTTTTCTCCACATCCATTGCTGGAGCCCAAAGCCTAGAGGGCTGGAAGTCAGGAGGAGAAGATGGATATAAATTTGGGGATATCAAGTTGCAGGTTCAACTTACAAGCATAAGCTGGACCCCAGGAGAACGGACTGAAACCCATGCTATTTCTGAACTGCCTCTGGCCTTGGCGATGTAGGTATTCTGCAGGAATTGGCATCAGTGGTCACAGAGGTAAACATGCACCTGGCCCAAGAGCGGGAGATGTTGAAGGAGGACTCGGGGGAAGGTCAGCTGCTTATGAAATGGCAGCTGCTCCCTTTCCACCCTCCGGAACTGCTGAGGTCTCCCTTGTGCCATATCACACCCAAAATCATACAAGAAAGAGGATTCTGGAAAAAGTGATTCAGACTAGCCAACATGAAACATTTCAAAGCCGTCATAGTCTCTGAGATTCCCATTTAATAGATAAGGAAAGAGCATCCTGGGGTGTGTAGGGGTGTGTGTGGGACATGACTAATACAGCTGATAATTGGTCAAAGGGAAGCTTGAATCAAGTCTGATCAACCACCACATGATTCCCATCCTACAAATTATGAGTTAATCTTTCATATCATTTTTTATCTGCGGCAGTGTCTCATGAGTGAGAGAGGGAAAGGGTCGTTGAGAGACTTGGGCATTTAGGGGAAGGTCGACCTAGGGGTGCAGGAAAGCAGACCTCAGGGAGCAGCCAGAGGGTAGTGGGTTTTTAAGGAATGAGCGAGAGATGGAGAACACACCTCGGTTTCGTCCCTGTGTTTATCCACCATGCGTGATTGATTTGAAGTCTGATAAACCTTGTGAGGGAGGGGCAGGCGAAGGTGACTCACAGCAGGAAGGAACAAGCAGGCCGAGGTTGGGACTGGGCCTGGAGACCTCCCCAGGAACGAGGAAGCACAAGAGCGTAAGTGCAGGAGGGGTTGGTCCAGAGCAGCGGGAGAGATCCACCGTGTGGCAGAGCCAGCGATGAGGTCATCAGTGGGCCTGGGCAGCAAGCAGGGGCCCCTGTGGGCATGGTGGCAGAGTCTGTGGTGATTGCTTGAGAGCCAGCAGTAGGGCCAGAGCAAGAGCTGGAAGGTGGTAGGAGTCCAGGGCTAGGTCTCCCACTGCCACATAGAGAGGGAGGGAGAAGGAGTGTGCACTTCTGTCTCTAACATCCTGGGGCAGGGATAGTGGGGTACACCGCTGCAGGGTAGACATGCTCTGTGGGAGTCCTCACCACTTTGGTTACCACTTTAACTAGCATGGTCCGTGGCATGACACATAGTAGTCACTCAGAGAGCTCCTAGGAATGAATGACTATCAAAGGCTTTGGTACAAAAGACCTTCAGATTTGAAATTCCAGCTCTATTACTAGTGGGTTATAAATCCTTGAGCTGTGTAAGTGATCCGTCTTGGCCTCCATCCTTTTATTGTGGCCTCCGTTTCTGTCTGTAATATAGGAATACAGTGTTACTCGACCTCTAGGTAAATGCTGAAAATGCAAGTGGGAGGGGATACATACAACATCTGGGTCATCATGGATCCAGTTCCAGAAGTGTGTTATTTTCCTGCCTTTCTGGTTAGAATCACAGGTCAGTGGCCGGAATATAATCAAAAGACACAGTTATCAAAGCCTGAGGTATTACGCAAGGGCTTGGGGGCATGAAAAGCACCCCCGTGGAGGCGAAGGAAAAAGTGGGGTGAGGGCTAAGTTGCCTTTGGAGCTCCTGAGGGTTAATGAAGGACTCAGGTACATGCCCTTCCCCCACCCCCAGGTCAGGCTGGCTCCAGCTCTGGAGCAGTTTGGGAGCAGGCAGGTCTGTGCGGGTCCCATGCTCCAGAGCTGTCTGCCTTCGAGCCAGGGCTCCAGAGGAGGTGGCGGTGGCTGCGGCAGGCTGAGTGGAGGATGATGCAGTGGGGCTCGGAGCAGAGAGCAGCTAAGAGACTGCCTGGTGATTTACAGCCTTTAAATGGCTCTCCCCTTCTGCAAAACTCTTAATTTAATAGACAAACATCTTGGGATAAGGGCTCACTAGAGACAGAACTGATGGGATAAATGCTGGAAGATTAAAGACCTGCAGAGGGAAGTACATAATTCTATTATGAAAAAGAGAAAGAACTTTTTCTGCCAGGTAGCCTTCCCATCCCCTCCCCCCAGTGGCAAACCCGAGACTGACAAGGGAGCCAGGATAGTGACTGTTTTAGGGAAACCGACTCAGTAGTCGTGCTTAGTGGCTGCTCATTGTCCCCTCACCTGACTATTTCGCAGGTGAGGAAACCGAGTCACCAGGAGTTGTGGTGTCTCCAAGGTTAGCTGTCAGCGGGGTTGGTCCTAAGATTTTGGCGTTTGGCCACTTATTCCCCTTGTTTCATCTCGCACACTGCCGTCCCCTCAGTAACTAGCAGAGTTCACACACATAGTAGGCTCTTCATAAAAACTTGATGCAGGAAAAAAGTATTTGTGGGGCTTTCAGGAACAGCCCCTGGAAACCCACCGCTTTCCCCTGAGCAGGTGGCTGAGGTTAGTGTGTGGGAGTTGACTGTTTTCGTCCTCATCTCTTCAGTGCTGCTTTCCATTTGAATATCGCCACTTCCCACCAGCCCGTTGCTGGTCTCAGAGTTAGCTTTCTCAGTCCCAGCTACCTGGCTCTAAGCCAGGTGTCAGAGCCTGGCCTGCACATAGATGTTGGAGAGCCACCGGAGAGGTGGGCTGGCTCAGGTCAGACAGTTGATCACCTACACTGACTATGAGTAGGATGGATGTGGAGTTGGAAAGCGATCCCAAATCACGAATTTGATGTTGTCATGTGAATTTTTCAGTTCGAACTGTGTGTATAGACTCCAGATAAAATATATCCGAATTGGTGGGGATGATAGAACACACAAGATTAGGGGAACTGGAAACATTGAGTATATAGAAAACCCAGAGCAGGCTCTTTGGAGAGGAATCTGACCTGGCTATAACCCACAGGGGTTCCTTTATTTGTATTTAAGTATTGATACTTTGAGTCTTGATCTGGCAGTAAGAGTTTAGGAAGGAATCCCTCTAAGTTCACATACAGACTTTGGTGGACATTGATCACCGTGATATTCCAAAGTTCAAGTTCTATGTACTTTGACTGAGTGCATGACCTAGAGCCATTTATGTAACCTATTTAATGTGCAGTTTTCTGTTTTATGCAGTGAGCGTGACTGTAATAGTGGGTCGGGAGATTAATGAGAGAGCAGAATGGCTGACCCACCCTGATGCTCAGTGGGAGTTAGCTAATGTCATCCCTGCATGTGGTGAGGGGCTACTTTAGTTTTTGTCTCTTCTCCCTCCTGCTCATCAAAGCAACCTCAGAAGGCCCTCACTTTTGGCTCTCAGCCCAGAGCTATTCTGAGGAAAGTGCTGTACATACCCTCCGAGTTTTAAAATGGGTAGTCTCATTTCAAATACGGATACACCTTCTGGCATTTGACTTGCATTGAGAATTTAATTTGTCTTTATAACTTGGCGTTCCCTATCATCAACTTTTGTCTAGAAGATTCTCTTTTTCTCCTGTGGATTTTCTTTGATTTTTTTTTAGAAACCAGGTTATTTTGTTCATTGATAGGTGACAGGTATTTATTGAGTACCGATTATGTGCTCGATGTGGTATCTTTTATATAACTTACAATGTCTTATCTTTGTATACTATAGTAATTTTGAAGGTTAATAAAAAATAATTCAGGTCTATGGCCATACTATCCTGAATGCACCTGATCTTGTCTGATCTCAGAAGCTAAGCAGGGTCGGGCCGGGTTAGAACTTGGATGGGAGACTGCCTGGGAATACAGGGTGCTGCAGGCTTTTAAAAAATTTAAAAAATAAATAAAAAATAACAATTCAGATTATAATTATGTTATATGTAGACTTCATTCTTGATCTCAGTTTGCAACACGTTAGCTAACAGCAGGAGTACAAGGAAGGTTTGTTGCTTAAAACCTTCGATGGAATGGAGTTTAGAGGAACAGCCAATAATAATAATCAGGATTCAACAAATGCTTGGTAAGGGAGAACACGGGGTCAAATCTAAGTAGATAAAATTAAACATGGGCCATTCTCAAGTATTCACTTGGGTTCAAATCCCCAACTCTATAAATATGGGCCGAGGATGCTATTGTTTAGAAAAAAGACAGGTTAAAAGCCTGAAGTTGTAGCTTTATTTAATGGTGGCATGAGTCAGCAATGAGCTTTGACTGGAACCAAGAACCTCAGTGCTACTACAGGCTAACCTAAGAGTAATTTCATGCTTGGTGGCGGTAAGTGATAACTTTCTCTTACTTAACCTTGGTCCAGCCATATCTGCAGCCCTGAGCTTAATCTCAGTTTAGGTTCAGTGATGATGAACCAGAGTGTGGCCACATGTAGGAGAGGAGGAGGAAATCAGATGCCCAGAATGACTGAGGGAACTTTAGATTCTTCCCCGGAGAGGGGAAATTGGGGAGAAGTCACTTGGTAGCAAACATCTGAGCACTGGCACAGGAAGATACTAAATGTTGGAATTGTACAATAGGTAGAAATTGCAGAAAGACCGAGGTCAGCTCAATATGAAGAGTAATTTCCTAAAAATTAGCTTTCTGCTCCAGCAGTTATCTGCCTTTTCAGTCATGCAGCCAACCGGTGTTACAGAGGGTGTTTGGGGTTATAGAGAATGTGGGAACAGGATTGTATAAAGTCAAAGACCATACCTTAGACATTTACATGCATGATATATCTATTTGTCAAACGGAGAATTAACAGCTAGCAAAATTGCTTCTTTGAGTAACTGATACGCTTAATTTTTAAAAAGGCAAATTTTCATTACCGTGGGGAGATGGATTTTGAATGGGTTAATTAAAATTTTTCAATCAGAGGAAGGATGGAGAAGAAAGGTAATTCAGCAAAGTTGAGGACGTGAGTCATATTGTGAAGTGTGAAAAATAATAAATAACGCTGATTATACACTTAAATAGAATATTTTAGAATTTATACAACCACTCGGCCCCATGAGTTGTGATCTAAGCATCACCAACAAAAGTGATCCAGGATGGTGCTATCCTGTTACTGCTTCCTTTTAACAGATGAGGAAACTAAGGATCAGCCTGGTCCACGAATTAGCTATGATGGCATAAAATTGAGTTTCGAAGATTAGATGTTTTGCGTGTTTTTCCTCCAAATTCTAAGTTAGAAAAAAAAACACAAAAACAACTCTGAAAAGGCCCTTCCTCTGCTGCCAAGATGCCCTATGTTGCCTCCTACCTGCTGGCCACCCTCCGGGCAATGCCTCCCTCAGCACCATGGACACCAAGAAGATCCTGGACAGCATGGACACTGAAGCGGATGAGGGTTGGAGTAACAAGGTCATCAGTCAAAACGTCAAAACATCGAAGATGTCATCATCTCAGGCAGTGGTAAGCTGGCCAGTGTTCCCAGCGGGGCTGTGGTGGTCTCAGCTTCCCCAGGTCTGCAGCCCCTGCAGCTGGTTCTGCCCCAGCTGCTGCAGAGAACGAGGAGAAGGAGGAGAAGGAGGAGGAGGAGGAGGAGGAGGAGGAGGAGGAGGAGGAGGAGGGGGAGGAGAAGGGGAGAAGGAGGAATCAGGTGATAATTTGGGATTTGGCTTGTTTGATTAAGTCTCTCATTCCCCTTTTCTCTACAAATACAACTCTTTTTACTTAAAAAAACAAACCCTAAAAAGCAAAAAAACACCAAAAAACTACCACACCAATATGGGACTAGAGAAGAGAGAAGTTCTTACTTTTAATATGGCACAGGCTGGAAACGGAAGTAATTCAAGACCTGTATTTTAAATAAAATAAAAATGAAGGTATCATTCCAAGCAGGAAAAGCCGAGAAACCATAAGGAGAAAAAAATGAAGGAACTTTAGTTAAAAAAGTCCACACAAACAAAAATACATTCATGTGGTGGCTGTGCAGGGTGGAGAGCACAGCCACGAGGGGGCTGAATTCTGGACGCTTGTCCTGGACTCGATGTGGCCAGCCCATGGTGAGGCTGGAGGAAGGGCAAGAGCAGGGCACTTCCTCCGGGAGCGAGGCATGGCTGCTTTGCTGTGGTGAACAGTTAGCTTTGGGAATTACACACTAGGGAGGCAGGTAATTTATTTTTTTTATAAATTATGAGCACTGAATTGAAATTGAAAGGGGAAAACGGCATCTGAACTGATTAGGAAGGAGTAACAGGGGAGTGCCTGCATGGGGCCCATGTGACCAGAACTAGTGTCACCACCTGAGGAGGCCAGTGTGCTGGCCAAGAGCTTTCCAGGATGGTTGAGCCTGAATCCCCCACCCCGCTCCCTCGCACCTCCCGGTCCATTATTGTAACCCACATCACAGTGTGTTATAACGATCCCCCTCTGCCTCCTGTTCTGCTTCAGTGGGGGAGCCAGCACTGGGCCTCAGCAGGCTCTGGACACCCAACAGTGGTGAAGACCAACACTATACTGCATTGTTGGCGCCTGAAGAGGTGAACTGTGAGAAATGAATTTCTGGCATTGCAGGTGGAAACACTGCAGGCCAGAGAAGAGAACTGCAGGTCTGAAGGAAATCAAGTGTGGGGGGAGCATTGTAAGGGGTACGTACTCTGTGCACTGTTTCCTGTACAGATCTTGTTCTCCTGGAGCTTGCCATCCTATGGATGGAGCAGACAGCCAGGAAGTCAGTAGGGCAGTTATAAGCCCAGATATACGAAAATGCTACAGGGAAAATTCAGGGTGGGGAAGGCTTCATAGGAGCCTGGAGCTTCAGGGCATTGTTCCTGATGCCGTACAGTCTGTCAGGGCCAAAGTCAAGGATAGCTCCTCAGTCTGCTTAATGGCATGCGGTCATTTCTTATGCAGGGTGGGCGAAAGTAGGTTTACACTTATGAGTATGCAAAACAGAGTTCATTCTTATATTATTTATTAGTTATTGTATTATTGTCCATACAAACAACTGTAAACCTGCCTGCATTTTTTGCAATAACTTTTAAAAGTTCTCTTAGCCAAGGAGGTCATGGTTTGATTCCCAGTTGGGGCATATGCCCGGGGTTGTGGGCTCGATCCCTAGTAGGGGGTGTGCAGGAGGCAGTCAATCAATGATTCTCTTTCATCATTGATGTTTCTATCTCTACCTCTCTGAAGTCAATAAAAATTCATTTTTAAAAAATCTCTGCTCTAAACTAGGGATTTTTAAGAATTCTGTGGCTCATAGGTCCCTTTGAGAACCTGGTAAAAATATGTATTATCTTTCAAATGTATATACACTGAGTGGCCAGATTATTATAATCTCTGAATATATAATTTGCATATTAGCCTTTTATTATATAGGATATACACTGAGTAGCCAGATTATTACGTGTTCAGAGATCATAATAATCTGGCCACTCAGTGTATATACCCAACATGTAAACTTGGACATAATTTAGGGGGCCAATCATAGATGTCTAGGTTTTGAATTTTTGTTATGAGCTCTTTTTTAAGTAACTTCATCGACTCCTAGCTCTCCTTTCTTTGGAATCCTTCCTAACCTGCATCTCCAGCTCAGCCATCTCTCTTGTAATGCAGATGCTGGGCAGCTGTCTACCAGACAGCTCCCTAAAATTCCACCGGGCTATACTAATTTAGGATGTAGCAAAAGCCACACTTGGCAAACAGTTATGTGCGCTGGGGTTGGAGGTGACAGTAGCATTGAGGGCCTAGGAGAGCAGATTTATGTTGATAGAAATCTTGGTGCACAGGTGGAGGTGGCTAACAGGCAGTCATAAAACATGTGCCTGGTGTTCAGGAAAAAGCTAAGAAGAAAATGTCAAGCTAGAAATTGTTAGACCGCGAGTGGTAGGTTAAGCCCTGAATCGAATGTTATCATCACAGGGGAGAGGATAGAACGGAAAGAGAAGTCTAGGGGAAGAAAAACAGAGGAAGAGGAAGGAAAAGGGGGAAAAGGAGGGAAAAGCAAATTAAAGGGAAAGAGAGAGGGATCAAAAGGTACCCCTGGGGAACATAAGTATTTACAAAGGAGCAAGAACCTTTGTAGAAACCTAAAAACCCTAGGTATAAATTGTTTCAGGGAGGAAGTTATCAGTACCAATGGCAGAGACATCAAGTAAGAAAAGAAGCCCCAGCTAGTTTGGCTCAGTGGATAGAGTGTTAGTCCTTGAATTGATGGGTCCCAGGTTCAATTCCGGTCGCAACCAATTGATGTCTCTCACATCGATGTTTCTCTCTCCCTTTCACTCTCTTTAAAAATCAGTGGGAAAATATTGGATGGAGATTCACCAAAAATAAAAATTATTTTAAAAAAAAGAAAAGAAGCTAAAAATGTCTATTGAGTTTTGCAATTAGGTTTCAAATGAATTTTTGGCAGATGAGATCTGATGTTATTGGGTTGGAGAATGAATGGAAAATAGGAACGTAGGAACAGTCAAGGTAGAGGACCTCTTCACACACTCACCTTCAAAGGACCGCAGAAAGGGGAGGTGAAAGGAGAGTGTGGCTCTAGGCGTGGCTGCCGGGGGAGAGGTGGTTATTGAGAGGAAGACAAGAGTCAGGAAGGAGCGTTAGGCATCTCAGTGGAGTCCCAACAGATGGAATGAAGTCTTAGAGGGCTGTGAAGAGAGAAGTTCAAAGACATGAAGCAGAGAGGAATCTTCGGTAGCTCCGGGTCCTGAGGTGTAGGAGAGAAGGGAGTAAGCACGGATGCAGTTACATTTGCGGGGAGGATAGTGAGGCGGTGGGTCGAGGAAGCTTGACTGAGATCCTCATGTCGTCTGAGCGGCTGGAGGCCCCTCTCCCTGTCCCCCCTTTCCAGTCCCTGCTGGGCCCACCGCTGCCTTTTGTGGGGAAGGCGCTACATTTGCAGGGCTGCTTTGAAATAGCCCTGCAGTCTGTCTGGGAGTCACTGATTCACCATGAACTCAACCTTTTTAGAATACAACCTTTAAAGAACGTATAAACTTCAGACATTGAAAACAAAGGGGAAAAAAATGTTTTCCCTGGTGCTATTTGCAAATGTCATTGTAGGGCTGAGGAGTCTGGTTGGAAAACTGTGAGCCCTGTTTTCCTTTCTGGGGACCACTCTAAAGTTTGAAGAGTCATATGCAACCTTCTGGAACTTTCCTTCAGTCCTTGAAGGGATCGAGCAAGCCATGATTTCTGATCCTGCACTTGCTGTCACTTCCTCTCTCTGGGTCTCAGTCTCCTCGATTGAGCAGAGTGACACTGTGTGTGACCATCTCCAAGATCTCTTTCAACCCAGAGGAAGATTCTAAGACTTGAATCCATAAAAATTACTTGGTACCCAAAGTTTCCATGGAGTGGCACAGTTAGCTATGAATCATATTTCACAAGATGGATAAAGGAGAGGAAATGAAGGGATGGAACCCTGAGAAAGAAAGATGATAGATAGATAGATAGATAGATAGATAGATAGATAGATGATAGATAGGTAGGTAGATAGATAGATAGATAGATAGATAGATAGAAAGAAAAAGAAGGTGTTGGATCCTGACCTCATCTTCCCAGGAAAGTCCAGCACTTTTTCAAAGCCCTCAACACAGAGAAACCCTGCCATGTGCCGCTGACTCACAGGGGCAAATCAAAGCTGGTCTTGTATCTGTTTCTTCGCCATGACTGAGAAAGAAAGAAAGCTGAAGGCAAAAGGGATAAGTACACAAAGAATCAGCTGAGGGATTAGGACAAAATGCAGCTGAGAAAGCCCAAGGAAACCTACAGATCCTTTCTCCATTTCCCATCATTCCAGGGGGCTTGAGGTGGGAACCCAGGACCTTACTACCCCTCACGGAGTTGTCCTCCATGTCCTTTCTTCCACTTCAGGAGGAATTGTGAACAGGCCCACAGGACTGTGAATTAGTTGTCTGATGATGTAATTTGAAATCTGATTTGGCAGCAAAACAAACTGAATGGTCCATTTTGTTCATTGAAATGGGAATCAAATATAGTTACCTTTCAGGATAATTTTAAAACCATATGGTATATGAGAAGTTTGCTGACATTGGAACCCAGTGGAACTGGATTTGAATTCTACCACCTTTCCCTAATCTGCTTATCATGACTATTTTGTCTTTGTTTTCCTCACATCTCCAACATCTCTCCCTGATGTCTCATTCTTCGCTTAGACTTTGTTACCTGTTTTATCTATGTACCCCACTTTCAGTACCAGCCTACTGGAATTTGTGTCCACACACTTTGCTTTCCCTCTTGTTACTACAGATTAGTTGTTCATACTTTTCTCTTAAGAGCCACTTCTTCCTTTAGATATTGCCCCTTCTTCTCTCCCACCCCCCTCGTCCAACCTTTGCTCAGGGTCACAGCTCTTACAATCTAGAAGCATTCTGGCTTTTCTGAATCATCCCCTGGCTACCACCACTGGATAACTTGCCAATTAACATAAAAACACGCGCCAATCCTGCAGGCTCCTATGGGGACTCACTCTCACTCTTCACTAGTTAGCCTTCCCTCTTTCCAGATGCTGCAACCTCTGTTATGACCTCTATGAGGTCACAGTCCAAGAGGAGCAGCCAGCTCTCCCAGGACACGAAAAGATGGCCCCAGAGCAGGCTGCAGAGCAAGCTCCAAGTTGGAATGGGTTTGCTGTTGGTGGCAGGGAGCTAAATATTTCATCTTCATAAAATAAACATGGATTGTCTCGTCATGAAATATACATAAAAATGTTTAAACATGTTAATTATTAAACCAATATTGATTCATATTGGATGAGGCATTAAGGGAAAATTAGCTAATGTATTTAATATCTCCTCCACGGTTGACTAGTATCAGAATTCATCATATCTAATCACCAATAATCGTAAAAGTGGCAGGCGATATTTATGATCAGGGCTGAGTGAGTGCCGGGCAGGAAGTGACGGCGATGGAGGAAATATGAGAGTCTGAGAGACAGAGCCTGTCAGATGTCACAGCCCATCCTCTGAATTTCAGACATCAATCAACGGTGCCGTCACATCATCAAAGTTTGATCAACCTTTCATATTGGGACAGTTAATGAATATCACTTGGACCGGGCTTCTCTCTCAGAAATGACATGGGGTGGCAGATGCAATGGAGAGGCAGGAGTGAATGGGAGCAGGGCTTAAAACCTTGAATTTGAATTCTGTCTCACTGCTCTTCTACGTTTGCCTCTATTATCCATCTGCAAAAGGGGGTACTAATATCCACCGGGTGTTGTTTTCTTTTGATCATTTATGTGTTAGAATCTTTTTTTAAAATTCTCGCCTGAGGATATATTCTCATTGATATTTTTCTTTTCTTAGAGAAGGAGAGAGGGAGGGAGGGAGGGAGGAAAGGGGAGGAAGGGAGCGGGAGGGAGGGGAGGATGGAAGGAAGAATGGAAGGAAGGAAGGAAGGAAGGAAGGAAGGAAGGAAGGAAGGAAGGAAGGAAGGAAGAAAAGAGGGAAGGAGGGAAAGAAGGAAGAGAGAGAAACAAACCTCTATGTGAGAAAGAAACAAGGATCAGTTGCCTCCCATACATGCCACAACCTGGGAATGTCCCTGACCTAGAATGGAACCTGCAACCATTTTGGTGTACAGGATGACACTCCAATCCGCTGAGCCACCTGGCTAAGGCTATTGCGTCTTACTCTTATCTCACTAGCTAGTTTCCAAATTCCTTAAGGGAAGAAACCTTTCTCGCAGTATTTTTTCCCCCATGTCCTGAAAGTAGGCTAACTTAGTCATTTGAAAACCTGCTCTGGAATAGGAGAATATCTGGACCTGAATTCCAGATCTTGAGAAAGTTACTCTTTTTCTTTGTAACTCGATGTCCTCACCTGTAAAATAATTCACTTACCACATAGACTTGCTATGGATATGAGCTGTTACGATGTATATTATTAAGTGGTAAACCATAGCATGTAGGGGCTGTTAGATCTTTGATGATGGTTATTCCTCTATTTTCCTAAAGCGATGATAAAGAACTAAACAGTTGGCAAATATTCTGTGACATTCAGTAGATTTTTTTTAAGTGAGTCATTTGTGAACTTTTAACACTGGAAGTAATTTTAAATATCAGCCACGGTGAGTAACTGCTGAGTCGTGCAAGCAGCTTCTGGCAGCTTCTGCTTTCCAGAGGGCCACGCCTTGGGAAGGACTGTGCCTGATGTGCCAGCGAGTTCTTCCTCCACCCCCACAGGTCCCAGTGCGAGGGCGGGAGCACGTCTCCTCGTGGGAAGATGTGCTTGGGAAGAGCTACGTAGAGCCCCACCTCTGCCACCAAGTCACCTAACCTCTGTAGAAAAGAGAGCAAACGAGGTACCTTGCAGTGTTATTGTGAGAATGAAAGGATATGGAACAGTGAACACAACCACATTTTGCCAATCTGGACAGATCAGATAGCATAGCTTCTCCATTTTGAGATATGTTCTTTGTGTTGGTCATTTTTCCCCAACATTTCTAAAATTGGGATATGTCTTACAGTTAACATGTACATTAATGTAGCGCTTCCCTCCTTTCCCCAAAGAGCGCTCATTAAATCTGGGGTGTGTGTTATCATTGGAAATGTCCTCCAGAAATGGTGGAGCAGTATTATTATTCATCACACCATAATTGAATAGACCCCCCCCCCCTAAGAAACGGTGCTGACTTACCCTAAATCACCTACTCTGGGGTCATGTAGTTGCTAATAACTGAAAACAAAACAAACCCTCCCCCCTCAAAAAAAAAAAAAACAGAGAGAACTTCATATATTCTTTTATTTTCTTCTGCAGCAAGGTATATTGACTTGCTGTGGAACATTCCTCAGCTCCGAGGTGGGGGGACAATGGCAGGCACATGGACATTTCCCAAACGCGTTTTCCTTAGGCCCGCTGTGCCCTCTGGGAAATGGCCTCTCGTTGTCTATCAGGACCCATCAAACCCCAAGATTGAAAACCTCATCAGCAGCATTCCTCAGCTACCAGATGTCACACAGCTGCATTGTAAATTGTTATCAGAACTCAAAAGAGAAGATTGTGGAAGCCATGAAGGCATATGACATAGTAAACGGTGCATTTAATTTCAACTTAATGTGAGAGATAGAGTGCGTTGGATAAATATTATCCGATCATTAAAAACATATTTATGGGAGTTTAGCAACTTTGTCAGGGATGTGTGACTAATAATACGGAGTTGTGAGGCCCCCAAAACATATTTGTCTTCATCGACTGGTGTTTAGTTTGGATTATTGACTGTTAAAATCAAAAAGAAAGTTTTCACTTGAGATTTTTGCATTTCATTCGTGACAGATTTATCTTCATCTAGATACTCCTATTGGATACCCAGTTTGCCCCTAATAAAGCCCCCTCAGAAAGAATCATAGAATTTCCATATTGGGAGAGTTCTGAGAAGTCCAATTTCCTTTCAGCATTTTTTGGTTCCAGTGGTATTATCTGTTTTGAATTGCAACTACATTTTCTGAGTAAATGTAGTTTTGCCACACTGGGGAAAATTTGGAAAAGAAGAAGACAAAAAAAAAAAAAAATGTCAGCTATATTCCCTTCACCCTGACAATCCCTTCTCTTTCATTTTCTGTGTATCTCTGGGAGGGTTAAATAAATTAATCCATGTTAAACATTTAAAACTAGAACACAATGAACAGTTCATAAGTATTAGTATGTTAAGTCAACTATGAATATTCTGATACATATTTTCCCCCAAAATGTTGAAACATGTCCTCAAGGGGGATTCTCATAAAATCTCATACCATGCATGGCTCAGACCCTTTTTGATCATTTCTTGTCAAATAATCTGTTACCTCTTTAGACAGATGAGTCACTGGGATGACTTTAATTATTGGGAGTTTCTTCCTCATGTTGAATCTGGATGGGTCTCCTACTGAATCCCATGCAATGACTAGGTTCTACCCTTGTCTTAATGGAAATTCTTTCGATACATTGAGTTTCAAAGCATGTTCCCTGAGACAGTAGTAATTCCCCTATCCAAGCCATTCAAGTCATAATGATTCCACCTCCAAAATGCCTCTTGAGTCCACCTACTTGTCTCTGTTTTCATTGCCACTGTCCTAGGCTAAGCCACCATCACCTCCAGCCCTGGTTATAGCAGTGACCTCCTAATTGATTTTTACATCTGCTCCTGGTCCATGGCCACCAGTCTGGTCCTATATCAAATGCTAGACTGACCACAAAATCCATCTCTGCAAAGCCCTATATAGCATCACTGAATTGTTCACGGTGATCTTCTGAGCCCCACCTGAACTTTCTCTTCTCTCTTCCCCTTGCTCCCCACAATCTAGCCACATGACCCTTTCTGGAGAATCCCAAGCTCTTCATGGCGTTTGTAACATGGTGCCCTTGCCTGAAAATCTGCTCCCTTCTCGTATCATTAGCCTGGCCATCCTCTCCTTATCCTTCCCGCCTCTCCTTCTATATAAAATATGCTTCTCTGTTTATCATTTCCCCTCAAAGTGCTCATTTCCCCTCAAGGTGCTCATTAACATTTTGTAACCATACATTTATTTCTGTGTTTATTTGTACAATCCCTCAATGAAGTAGTGATTTGCCAGCTCAAATGCACTTTTGGTAGTCACACCCAAAGCAAGTGCAAACAAACCATGGTCAGAGATAATTTACAATAATCTCTTCTCTGTTCCTAGAGCTGGAATAAAATAACTACAGTGAGGTTTTCTTGAGCGTTGCTATGTTCCAGAACTGTCCTCGGCATTTTAAATATACACTTGTAATGCCTAAAAGTTGAGCACTTATACTGTCCCATTTTACATGGAGAAGGGACAGTAACGTGCCCAAGGTCACACAGCCGGTAAGTGGCAGTGTCTGGATTTGAATCCAGGCTAACTCTAGCGACCAGGTTTCTAACACCACACTAGAGAACATAGATGTTTAAGAACCTTAGCTTTGTATGGAAGACTCACAAAGCATGTGAAGTATTCTGCCTTTTGCACATAACCATGAAGAGAAATCATTCATTGATGCAATTAGGGTAGAATATTGAAAGGGATGTTAAATGAACATTTGAAGGTAAAGTGTTGTATGATTAAAGTGACATGTTTATCCCAAAAAAAGAAAACATAAGGAAATCAACATGTCAATAAATGAAGCACACTGGTGCTTTGAGAATGACTTTATGAAGAATTGGCTGCAGTAATATATATGTGCAGTTAATTATTATACAGTGTGTTCATCTGTGTGTGTTTGTCTATATTCATACACATTTACCCCCTGTATACATACAGAAAATAATGCAATAATTAATCAATAATAATAAAAGAATAAACTGTTTCATGTGCTCACAACTGTATACCCCACCCTGTCTGTACACTGAGTGACCAGATTATTAGGATCTCTGAATGCATAATAATCTGGCCACTCAGTGTATATCCGATATAATAAAAGACTAATATGCAAATTCTCCCCTCTGCCAGGAGTTCGACCAGCAGGCAGGCTGGCCAACTGCCCATGTCCCCTCCCCCTGGCTAGGCAGACCCCATCCAACACCCATGCACGAATTCATGTACTGGGTCTCTAACATAAAAATACACTTAATGTGTTCAGAGATCATAATTATTTGTCCACTCAGTGTACATAGATATGGAGATGTTAAAAGAGCTACTAAAAAGAAGAAACAAGGCTCTTTTACCTTTTTTTAAATAGCTCTTTTGCTATTTACAAAAGTACCACATACTTAGTGCTGAATTGATCAAAGTGTTTTTCCGATCTTTGGTTCTCATGTGCTACCAGTCTCTAGGGAGGGAAGGATTGTTATTACGTGGGGATAAGAGATCAGCGGCCCTGAGTGGGAAAGGAACTTGTCTGAAGTGAGTTAAGTGAGACACAGCCCCAGCTCTGAGGCCACAGTCAGGGATAATGGTGCAGGGCAGACCTCGGAATCTGCGGAGCAGTAAATCACACGTATGCTGAATCCTGGACCTCTTTAACCCTTCTGACCACTTTCTTCGTCTGTATCGCTGGGTTTTTAAAAAATAAATCTTTATTGATTTCAGAGAGGAAGGGAGAGGGAGGGAAAATAGCAATATCAATGATGAGAGAATTATCGATCAGCTGTCTCCTGCACACTCCATGCTGGGAATAAGCCTGAAACCCAGGCACACGCCCTAATCAGAATCGAACGGTGACCTCCTGGTTCATAGGTCAATGCTCAAACCCTGGCCAGGCTCTATAGCGACTTTTAATGCCTACTTGGCAGGACTCCCGTGAAGATTGATTCAGACAATGTCTGGGAGGCACCTGAACCGAGTGTAACATATATTATCTGCTTAACATGTGAAGTTTTTTTTTTTTCCCCTACCCACCATCCTGGCCTCTTTCCCCTTCTCTTCTGGCGCCTCATCCAAAACAGCTCAATTGAGATGATGTAATGCTTCAATTGCCTGACCCGGCCCTGCTGTGGGATCAGGGCTATGGCCTTGCCTGATAAAAGCACCACATAAATACAGCTCCTGGAAATGCTGACATAACCCCAGTTACCAGCAGGTGACGCCTTGGAAGGAGGGAAGATGAATGGCTTGGTGTCAGCTTATAACTCTAGAGGGAACTGGACGTAGGCACAGAGTCCTCTCCTGGCATCTCTGAACTCGCGGTGTTAGTTACCCCAAGGCCCATTGCATCACCTCCGCAGAGAAAAGCTCTCTGTGGACGGATCTGTCTTAAGTTCCCCCACAGTTCTTTCCTTCTGACCCCTCTTTATTTGCCGGGCATGTTTGGAGAGGTACAGAAAGGACAAGGTTTGGAAGTGCAGGTCCCTCCTTTGTAATAATTTGCTGGCTCAGTGACCAAAGACAAATGGCCTTTTTTCTCTAAGTCTCAGTTTACTCCAAGAGCGGGGGACAATTGCCTGAGTCAAGGGCTTCAGTACGATTCAGACTCAAAAAGCTTCCCCTGGAAGAGAGGGTGGGGTGTGGTGTTCTCTTCCTCACGTAGTTTTATCAGGAGGGTATCCAACTGGGGTGACCCTGTGAACCCAGATCCTCGGGTCTCTCTGGGTAAGAAGTGGGGACCACTGTCCCCAGATAAATGAGCATACTTGGGTCCTTTGGGAGAGGGCCTGAGGGCCTCTGACTTTGGATCCTACCCTCCTGGGTAGGCCTGGACTGGGTAATGCAGACAAGGCCTCTTGAAGCCACACTACGTGGCTGCAGCTAGCTCATCCTGGGACAAGGATCATGCAGATGGGAAAAGCCTGACCACCTGGCAGAATGCATTCTGTCTTGAGTGTGGTGCAGGTGAGTAATAAGCCAGGAGCTAAGGACCAGACTCAGCCAGTGCCGTGCACTGTGGATGGGGAACAGGCCCTGAGTGGCAACCCCCCCCCCATAGCAGTGGAGAGACAGCTCTGCAGGCAGCCTGATGAGGTTGCAGCTTTGACTCGCTCTTCTTAGCCAAGAGCCTTGGGAGAGTTGTTTCACCTCTTTGGTCCTCCATTTTCATTTCTGTAAAATGGGACTGAAGAGGCATCTAACTCTTGTTTATTAAGATATGTGAATACATATCATCCTTTAGAGTATCGTTTGCATCTAGGTTAACCTCTCAATGAATATCATCTCATAACTAAGAGCTAGCACCTACTGGCTGGGCCTTGGGTACCAATTTCTGGGGTAAGCCCTTGACCCACATTGCCCTCTTTTCTTTTAAAAAAATCCTCACTCAAGGGTATTTTTCCACTGATTTTGAGGGGGAGTGGAAGAGAGAGGGAAAGACAGAGAGAAACATGGGTGTGAAAGAAACACATTAATTGGTTGCCTCCTGCATCAGCCCTGACCAGGGCCTGGGCGGGGAGGAGTCTGCAAATGAGGTACATGCCCTTGACCAGAATCAAACTCAGGACCCTTTGGTCTGTAGCTCGATGCTCTATCCATTGAGCCAAACAGGCTAGGACCACATTGTCCTCTTTATTCTTTTTTTTTTTAATTGATTATTTACAGAGAGGAAGGAAGAAGAAAAGAGAGTTAGAAACATCAATGAGAGAGAAACATAGATCAGCCGCCTCCTGCACACCCCCTACTGGAGATGTACCCTCAACCAAGGTATATGCCCCTGACCAGAATCAACCAAATCGGTTTCAGCTCCTCTTTATTCTTTACAGCAACTCCAGAAAGCTGGCTCTGTCCTTCCCATTTCACAGATAAGGAAGAGGAGGTTAAGATAAGAGAGATGGTATCACCTGTCCAAGGTCATGTAAACCCACTTCATCTTGGTCTGATTCCAAAGCCTTGGCTTTGAACCTCTAAGCCATATACAGTGGAAACTGATATGTTCACCTAGAAAATGCTGATAGTAACCATCTATTGTTTTAAGTCCTTTACATATATTCGTTTATTTAATCTTCACAACAACTTTTGGGCATGGATGACATTATCATTCCTATTTTTTAGATGAGGACATTGAGGGGCGTGGAAAAAGTAATCTTGAAGGTTTTAAAAAAAATCTGTATTTAATTAAACTCAATGCTTCCTAAGGGTTTTCACTGGAGGGCTTCTCTTTTAAGTTTCTTTGTAAAATAAAGCCTCCCATGACAAATATGTTTTGCAAATTCTGCCCAGCAAAGCCCCCTCTCAGAGGTTCTTAATGCATATTTGCATAGCAAAGGGATGGAGGATCCCTGGAGGGAGGAATCTTGTTTTACTTTGTTTAACCCAGTGTTTCCCAAAAGGATTTGACCAGGGAAGCCTGCCACCCCCCTGGCTCCTGCCTCACACTCCTATACATCTGTCAACATCTGTCAACATTCGCAAATCCTTTCAGCAAAGTTTATTCTATTTCAACTGAACCTGCGTTCATGGAAGGTCACTCTGCCCCCATCCCTGTCACTGCTGGGCTTTAAAGGCATTGGGGTGAGCTCTCCTTCTCTGCACGTTAATAATCACCTTGGTAGGAGAGAGAAATGTGCATGGTAATGATCTAGAAAACCATCCAAATCACTCATTTAGATGTTTGATGGCAAAGATGCTAGAAAGAAGGGAATGTGGTGGGATGGAACAGAGCAGCTTGCTGGAGGAAGGAGTCGGGCTGTCTTTTTCGGCGGTTCAGGATGGACACCTCAGCCTGCTCTGCAAAACCGAGGCTAGCCCACTCCTCGGAGTGGAATGTCTCATGCTAGCAGTCACAGTTCTTCTCGCAGGACCTCCAGGAGGGGGTGTGCAGGAGGCAGCTGATCTATAAATCCATTACTTATTGTTATCATTAGGATTGTAGTTATGGTTACTAAATTAGATAATTACAGGATTATAAAATCTGAGTATCTTGAGCCAGTCCTGTGTTTGATATCCTCCATGATTTTTCTAGCACCACCTCAAGCTTGATGACTCCTGCAGGCTTCTTATTCATCCTCCTCACTTTGGCCACCCACACTTTTTGATTAATAAACCCTCTAACAAAGGAGCTGTGTGAATCACACAACCACCAACCATGTTCCCCTTTCTCTTTTTAGTGTTCTTCTTCATCATCCCTGTTGCTCTGAACTGCCGTCACTTTAGAACCAATGGCCATTCCATGGAACTCAGGTTCCTAATTAATCCCCAACACTTCCAACTTTCTTCTTGAAAACTCTGGCGCATACATTGCTCTATTTGGTTAGGTGATCAGAGAGGGTGTGTACACCCACCAGTGGGCCCAGCAGAAGCAGCCAGTGCTTGGAGGTGGGAAAAAGCACACCTAGGAGAGACTGAAGAAGGAAGGCCAGACTCAAGGTCTAGGTGTGTATTGCCCAAGGCTGGGATCCTGACTTTGATAAGCTGCTGAGTTCATAGAAACATCTCACCCTCTTTCTGTGTTTCCCCACTGTCACCTCCCTGCACCCCTCTTTATTCAGTGGTTCCAATGCAGCTACTTTCTTTGGACAGATGTTCATCCTCTGACCTTTCTGTGGACACTGGTGTCAGATCAGGCTCTGCGATGGAGCTTTCGCTACATCCTGTCGCATCTTCTCCTTGTTGAGTTTACTGACTCCAGTGTCCTTTGGAACTTTGGCACTAAATGGCCAAAACTTAGGACCGACATACATGGCTTACAATTCATAAAGTATATTTATGTATTCAATAATTTATTAAGTATCTACAATACAGCCTGTTTGAGATATATATATATATATATATATATATATATATATATATATAGTCAGTTACTGAGTGCCTAATATGTACTCTGCTGAACACTAGAAATGTGAGTGAGAGTTTCTACCTTCAAAGAGTCATCAGCTGGAAAGGTAGCCCATGTTTCTGACGTGATTTGATACATATCCTAATGTAAATGATATCATTTGAAATAGGAAGATAGCAGAGAAGGATTCTGTCAGGAATGGATGTCCAAATTTATGTCAGAGCTCACATTCAACTGTGCAAAGACGGTGGAGGGGAGAATGAGTGTCAAGAAATATACACAAAAAGCCCAAAGCACCCCCTTGCTTAGGGACCAGAGAGTGGAGTGCAGTGATGAAAACAGAGGTTCTGCAGCTCATTGCTGGTGTTCAGACCCCTCCTTTGCTGTTTATCAGCTTTGCCATCTGTAACTGGGGATGATCAGACTCACAGTTCTTGGGAGCCTCAGTTTCTCTTAGTGGCCATAACAGTAGTACTAACCTCATAAGGTTGCTGTAGAGAATTACAATGAGTAAATGCATATAGCACTGTTAGAACGGTGCCTTGGCACACAAGTTTTGCGTAAATGTTAGCTAATATAATTAAACTTAAGAATGAAAGAACAGTTCTGACTATGGACCTGTCATAGTTCTAGGGCTGGGATATTGCAGTAAGACACACAGCATATATTCCACTGTGGGATGATGGAAAATAAAGCAATGGCTAAAGGTAATTTCAGGAGAGACCAAGATGATGGCATAGGTGAATACCTAAACTGCCTCACACAATAATTTCAAAACTACAGCTAAAAAACAGAACAGACATCATCCAGAATCACAGGAAAGCTGGCTGAGTGGAAATTCTACAACTAGAAGGAAAAAGAGGGGTACACAGAGAATCAGAGGAGCTGCAAAAAGCTGAGGTACGGAGACACGCTAGTAGAGAAGATGGGTGGCTGAGTGCCTGGCTGGCTTTCTCTAGCGGGAGGGAGATGGAAACTCCCGACTGTACTGAACTCCAGTTCCAGGCAAGACCCTGGGGTCCCAGACAGCCCTCTGGACTGTCAGGAAAAGAGAGGAGTGCACGGAAACTTAGGGGAGCCACGAAAGGTAGAGTTCCGGAGGCGTGCACAGAGAGGACTGCAGCAATTACCAAGGGACACTGAGACCCAGGGGCCTCATAGGGAAGGGCTGATGGGAAGCCAAGGCTGTCTGCTCAGCCCTGAGACTCTGCCCCATCCAAGCTGAGCACAGAGGCTTTTGAAGTTTTGCAAGTCTTGTCTCATAAGACTGTCTCCAGCACAGAAGTTCTCCTAGCATAGACACAGCTGATCCTCACAGCCAATTGGCCTGGAGGTCAGTTCCCCCCAGTAATACCAATAACCATCAAGACTTAACTGCAACAAGACTGTGCACTCAGTTCACAAAGAAGTGTACCAAGAGTATCCACCTCAGATAACTGGGGAGGCAGAGCTACTGGGCCACATAGGACACCTAGCACACAAAGCTACTCTACCAACTCAGGAAAGTAGTGAAAATGCAGAGAAAAAGGAACAAATCACAAACGAAAGAAATGGAGGAAAACAAACGACTGGATATAGAGTTAAAAACCACGGTTATAAGGTTTTTCAAGAATTTCCTAAAAAGGCTGATAAATTAGTGAGACCCTGGAGGAGATGAAAAAGGACTAACTAGAAATTAAACATACACTGACTGAAATACAAAATATTATACAGAAATCTAACAGCAGACTAGAGGAATGCAAGAATCAAGTCAAAAATTTGAAATACAAAGAACCAAAAAACACTCAACCGGAAAAGCAAAAAGAAAAAAGAATCCAAAAATTTGAAGATAGGGTAAGGAGCCTCTGGGACAACTTCAAGTGTACAAACATCAGAATTATGCGGGTGCCAAAAGAAGAGAGCAAGATACTGAAAATCTTTTTGAAGAAATAATGACTGAAAACTCCCCCCACCTGGTGAAGAAATAGACTTACAAGTCCAGGAAGCACACAGAACCTGAAACAAAAAGGAATCCAAAGAGGACCACACCAAGATGCATAAAAAGTCAAGTGAATTAAAAATCTGATGAACAGAATAAACTGGTGAATATAATAGAATCGGGGCATAGAAAGGGAGTGGACTGACAATTCTCAGAGGGAAAGGGGTGTAGGAGGTGGGAGAAAAGACTGGATAAAAATCGTACACCTATGGATGAGGACAGTGCAGTTGGGGGGTAAGGTGGAGGGTGGGTTGGGAACTGGGTAGAGGGGGAGTTATGGGGGGAAAAAAGAGGAACAATTGTAATAATCTGTACAATAAAGATTTATTAAACTTAAAAAAAATAAAGGTAATTTCAGATGATACTGAGTGCTATGAAGAAACACGGGGTTCATGATGGAGCTGCTGTTAAGGTTGGTCAGGGAAGTGCTCCCTGAGGAGCTGCTGTTTAGGTTGGTCAGGAAGGTGCTCCCCGAGGAGCGGGCATTTGAGGGAAGACCCCGATATTGCGGAGAAGTAGCCATTTGAAGAATCTGAGGACAGAGGGTTTTAGGAAGAGAGACAGCAAGAACATAGGCCTGAGGTGAGAACAGACTTTCCAGGTAGATGAACGAAAAGGAGGCCAGGGTGGTTCAGGTGGACTGAGTGAGGTGGGCGGAAGTGGTAGGAGATGAGACTAGGGAAGTGAACAAGAGCCCAGGCGGCGGGGCTCATGGTGTGCAGTGGGTACTTGGCATTTATCCCCATCATGAAGCCAGCTAGCTTCAGAGTCCAGGGAGAAATAGGACCAGGCTCAGCAGAAGACGGGCCTGTTTCTGAGTGTCCGAGTTCACTAGACCTAAGGATTGAGTACATTCTTCTCCTTATTTGTTGAGCCACTTTGAACCAGTGGGAATTCTCTCTCCCGCTTCCAACACCAGGCCCCTTCTATTCATTAAAGCAAGACTATCAGGAGCCATTGCTCTCAGTTTAGCCCTGATTTTATGCTCTAGACAGGGAAGAGAGAGAAGGAAATTATGGTTGAAATAGAACCAGGCCTTTCCTCATTCTGTAGCCTTTGTTGCCATCCCATTAATTTCACCAAGTGTGGCGGAAGGGAAAGAGCTGACCTTGGAAGGTGTTTGCTTCATCCATCAGCCAGGGTCCTGGCAAGCAACAGATGCCACACTTAAAGGAGTGATTGAAGATGGCTTAATGGGAGGGTTGCTGACACAGGTGTGGGGAAGGTTAAGGGCACCACCAAGGGCCATAAAGCAGCCAGGAGATAACAACCAAGGGGAGCAGTTACCACCCCAGGCCTGATGGAACAAGGGCGGGGTGGGAAGCAGAGGAAGTCTTCGCATAGGAGAGGACTGCCTAGCAGAGCTGTGGCCTGGACAGACTCGGGCAGCTCCTGCAAAAATACAGCCCAGTGAGGACAGAACAGGGAACACAAATACCTGGACCCTGGACCGATCTCTCTTCCCTCCCTGATCTCCTGCTCCCCACTGGCTGGACCCATTAGAAGTTAGAAAACAGGAGAGCCACGGGGTGCAGAATACTGGCTCTCAAAGATATCCATGTCCTAATTCCCGAATCTGTGACTATGTCAGGTTGCATGGCCAAAGGGACTTAAGGTTGTACATGGAATTAAGTTGCTAATCAGCTGACCTTAAGATGGAGGGAACATCCCTGTGTTAGATTCTGGGTGGACCCAGTGTGACCAGAAGGGTCCATAAAAGTGGAAGAGGCGGGCAGAAGAAGAACACTAGAGAGATGGCAGCATGAGAAGGACTCCACCAACTGGAAGTGTCTGAAGGGGCCGAGAAGTACAGCTGGGAGTTGGGAGAAGCAAGGACATTGATTCTCTTCTAGAGCCCCCTGAACGAGCAGATACCTGCCGACACATGAACCTACAGACCCATTTCCGAACTGTGAGAGAATACATTTTTGTTGTCTTTAGCCACTGAGTTTGTGGTAATGTGTTACAGTAGTAACCACGAAAGACTGATTGATATAAAAGCCTACCTAATGCATTACATAAAAGGGCAGAGTAGGATGGGCGAGGTAGGAAGTACCTGAGGTACAAAGAATATTCTGCACACCTGGGTTCAAGTCTAGGTTCTTCCCTTACTATCCAGCTGTGGTCAAGCCATGTCACCCACCTGAGCTTCTGGTGCTTGACCTATAAAGAAAGGCCCATCCTGGCTCCTTCCTGCGCCTTGCGAGGATCCAATGGCAGAATGGATGTGAAAGTGTTTTATAAACTAATGTCGCGTCGCATAGATTTAAGTCTTCTGCAGTCTAAGGACCACAGGGAAAATGGTCCAATGTGAAGTCGCTGTTTTAGAAATTCCTGAGTTTAAAGCTTTATACCTCTTGCTTACATGATTTCCCCATTATGACTTTTTTTTTTCACGTGAAAAATTAGGACATGTCTCTAATGCTTACTTTCCCATGGGGCCTGGAGCCATCCTGGCTGGCTATAAATCTTCTCTTTCCATGTAACGATTTATGGTTCTTGTTGGAAAAGATAGGTTGCAACATGCATACGCATAATCATGCACCAGACGCACTTGCATGTTTTAGAAAATGAGACTGCCCCTGGGAGACGTAAATAGGGAGTTCATGACTTTTTCATCACACGTTCCAGGAGCAAATCTAACACTCTCATGTGCATACATACGCCACAGACATTCATGCCAATTTGTATATTCCCGATAAAGGGCACCTAAATAATTGAACCTGCTGGCCCCTTTGAAGCACATGCATGACAGGGTCATAGATGCACATAGACCCTGCATTTCCCTCACCATCCCTGGGCCCACCATGAATTTTGAGGCCAAATACATGCTTAACACCAGCCGAAATGTGTCTCCTGGATGGCAGTCATAAGGAAAAGTCAAATCGCTTTTCATGACTTTCAGAATGGCTTGAGGAAGACAAGTTGGTTTGTGTATTAAATTTATCTGGAATTTACATTTTGATTGGCCAACAGTCTGGGCAAATTCCACAGTAACCTATCGATCTGACAGAGACATTTGACAGCTCCGAACAATTGCTGAGATGGCTTTTAAATCCCAGCCAGTGAGAGCCGGGGACATCTTCGCAGAGAGTCATCTCCTTCCTCTCCCATCAGCTTCCCACCTCCCCAGCAGCCTTGGGGTGGCTTTCAGTAAAGCCAGTAAGCCAATGGAGACGTATTTCCAGAGGTGCAAGATGAAGTTCTGGAGTTTGTCTCCACTGTTCTCCTTCCCTTTCCCTTCTCTTCCCCTGCCCCCTGACCTCTTGCCCCCACCCCCACCCCGATTTCACCCCTGATCACACTGGCAGGCTCTTTTCCTCCTTGTGAAACCCACAGTAGTTTCAGGCTCTGCTTGCTGAAGACAGATGGAGACAGTAAGTATGTCTCCAAATGACCAGGCTGGCATCTTTCTGAAATGCTCTCTCATCTCTGTGACCCCAGCTCTGGATACTGAGCCAGGGATTACCCTGGTTTCTCTCCTTCTGTCTGAAACATAATCTGGCATCCAAATGGTTTTTTTTTTTATCATTCCCAAACCATTGTGACTTCTTACACTGTGTATCTGTACCTAATCATTTCTCACTTATCATACCTGGCTTGGATTGCTGTGGTTTAATTTGATGAAAAATCACCATCAGCTACTATGTTTAGGATATTGCTAAACGTGGAGACAGGCCTTCTAGAACAATGGTTCTCAAATGTGGTACCCAGCTTAGTAGCCATCAGCCTCACCTGGGAACTTGTTAGATAGGCAAATTCTCAAGCCATACCCAAGACCTGATGAACCAAAATCCTGGGGGTGTGTTTTAACAAAACTCCAATGTGATCCTTATGCAAGCTAAAGTTTGTGAACCAGTCCTATAGTGTTTGAGGCTTATTCACAAAAGCTGGTATTGATTTCTGTAGTCAAGGTGGCAACACGGTGCTAATGGAGATTCAAGAGGAAAGCTTCAGAAACTCTAGAAGGCAAGGTAGGGAGAATTTGGAGGACAACAGAAGAGGTCCCTATGGTGTGCTGAGAAGGATGGTCTAAACTAGCGCTTGCCAACCGGTGGTCCACTAGTGGTCTGTGAGGTCTGAAAGATTGGTGACCGCTGGTCTAGACATGACAGACCAAGGGTGGGAGCTGGAGAGAGTGGGTAGGAATAATGCCGGCATGGCAGATATCTAGCACTGGATCTGCCTTGGCTTATTCCCTGCCTGGGGCAGATATTACTAATACATCGCAGTACTTTTTCCTTTGGAGTGCTGTAATGGTCTCAGGATCTTTCTAAGCACACTTTTCTGGGTAGCCAATAGTAAACAATTAAGATACCTGCCTCTGTTCTGTTCCTGGAGAAGAGCCAGACACTAAAGGCATGTTCAGGCAATAGATCTTTTATTGGGGGGACTCAGAGGAATGAGGTCTGGTAGGTTCTCAGTTACAGAGGGCCACGGATGCCGACCAAGAGTTTGAATTTATTTCCACATGCAATAGGGAAGCCATTAAGGCTTTGATCCAGGAAAGGTACGTGATCAGGACCCTTGAATGATTAGTCGTTTTGTCTTCCTCTCCCTTTGGATAGTAGTTTCCAAACGTGGCTGTCCATTGAAATCACTGGGGGAGCCTTTAAAACCCCTGGTGGCAGGCCACACCTCAGACCAATTATATCAAATCTCTGGGGGTGTGATCTGAGCATCAGTGTGTTTTTAAAGCTCCCTGGGTGATTGCAATTGGCAGCCAACTTTAAGACCCAGTAGTTTAAGTTATAAATGCATTGCAGTGGGGGTTCTTTATTATCCATCCACCCAGGTATCTTGCATCAATCTGGCATAGGAATGATTGCCAGTGTATTAAGTCAGCATCTAATTGGTTGCCGAGATGTTCAGTTACCTTCCATATAGAATTGCCTTCCTTTATCTAGTGGGGAGGTTTCGAAAGAAGCACAAAGCAAACATCTTGAAATCACAGCTACATTTTCACCCTAAACTTAGTGGTTCCTGGATGAGAAAATCGGTGGCCCCAGCTTTCACCAGCCTTGAACAGGCCGTGATTCTCTTTCTGTCCTTCTGAAGTGGCTCATGGAGAGTGAGAAATATGGCAACATGGGAGAAAGGGCCTGACCAGTTGAATGCATGGAATGAATGAGCACATGGAGAGGATTACAAGGATGGATGGGTTAGGAGGCTGGAGGGGAGGACTCAACCAGGAGCCAAAGGTATTTCCTCTGAGTTGTCTTTGCCTGGTTTCTCCCTTACCCGGAACCTATCCCCAGATCTCTTGGTTTACTGCTTAATTACTCAGCTCTCTTTCAGCATAAACTACCAGTTTCTTCATGCTTTTTTTCCCTAAACAGATGCTGATTTTCCCCCTTTGCATCTCTCACAGTGGTGTGGAACCCTAAGTGGGTGTTTCTCAGATCTCCTGTTGTAGAAAGTTGGTGCTCCCAAGAATGCCCTTCCATGACCTTCACCTCTGGGAGCACCTTCCTGTCTCCTCCGGATAGATCTGGTGTCTCAAAGCAAGGACCTGTATCAAAGCTCTTATTCCATTATAGTCAGAGGACTTTCCCCACTTTCCTCTCCCTTTCTTGCTCCTGACTATAAAAGCCATATGTATAGCTTTGCACATATACTTAAAAAACAATGGAGAAAAGGACTTTAAAAATGTTGCGGCTCCTCAGTGATTCTGTTTCCCAGATGAAATCACTGACAGTGGCTCCATGTTTGGAGTGTTTTGCTGTGTGTGTGTGTGTCAACTTAGTTGAGGTCATAATTTACATGGAGGGCTGTTGTCTATTTTTGAAAACGTGATGTTAATAAAGACGTTTTAAAAAGGAAAAACCCTCCCCAAGTCTCATTTGCAGTGCCTACATTAATTTCCATCATATGGAATGTACCACGATTTTAAATCAGTTCTTCCTTTCTGAGTATATTTTTGCTTCTAATTATGCTATTATTCACATGTGCACACATACGTCTCCACAATGTATATCTCAGTGTATTTTTAGTCCGGGGTGCAAATTAGCCTCTTTGAATTGTATAAATAGGAATACTGCTTTAAAAGATTTCAATATATTTAACTCTGGGTACAATGCTGGAATTGCTCTCTCAAAAGATACATATTTATGTTCCCAATAGCAGAGAGGTTGCTTATCTTACAGGAGGTCCCTGTTTAAAGGAAATTTTGTTCCCTCATTTTGCTAATTTGAGAGGTGAGGATAATAGCTCAGTGTTTTAATTTGAATTATTTAATTGCTATTGAGGTTGCCTTTTTAAATCATGTTTATTTAGTATTTATATTTTCTTTTCACAAATTGCCTCTTGTGATATTTTATGGCCAGTTATCAATTGGTATCTGAAAGTTCTCTATCAGTTTCCTTTATGTCTTACAGAGGGCTCTTATTCTGTTATTTTGTATAACAAATTTTCCGGTTTGCCCCTGGAATTTCAATTTTGTCATTAATGTTTGCAGATTATTTTATATTTTTACATAACATCTAATTCTAATTTTTATTCTCGTGGGTAATTTCTGCCCTTCTTAAGTTAAAATATCCTCTTCCCCTTTGCTCCTCAATGATAAATTCTCACTCTTGTTTAATTTTTTTCTCTCTTTATTGGCTAAGATATTACATATGTGTCCTTATCCAGCCATTGTCCCCTCACCCCTGCTCATGCGGTCACCCCACCGGTGTCTGTGTCCATTGGTTAGGCTTATATGCATGCATAAAAGTCCTTTGATTGATTTCTCCCCTTTACCCCCACCCTCCCCTACCTTCTCTCTGAGGTTTGAGCATCCGATCGATGCTTCTCTGTCTCTGGATCTGTTTTTGTTCGTCAGTTTATGTTGTTCATTATATTACACAAATGAGTGAGATCATGTGATATTTATCTTTCTCTGATTGGCTTATTTCGCTTAGCATAATGCTCTCCAGTTCCATCCATGCTGTTGCAAATGGTAAGAATCCCTTCTTTTTTACTGCAGTGTAGGATTACATTGGGTAGATGTACCACAGTTTTTAATCCATTCGTCTGCTGATGGACACTTAAGCTGTTTCCCAATCTTAGCTATGGTGAATTGTGCTGCTATGAACATAGGGGTGCATATATCCTTTCTGACTGGTGTTTCTAGTTTCTTAGGATATATTCCTAGAAGTGGGAGTTCCATTTTTAGTTTTTTGAGGAAACTCCATACTGTTCTCCTCAGTGGCTGCACCAGTCTGCATTTCTACCAGCAGTGCATGAGGGTTCCTTTTTCTCCACATCTTTGCCAACACTTATCTTTGGTGATTTGTTGACGATAGCCATTCTGACAGGTGTGAGATGGTACCTCATTGTTCTTTTGATTTGCATCTCTCAGATGATTAGTGACTGAGCATGTTTTCATATGTCTCTTGGCCTTCCTTATGTCCTCTTTCAAAAAGTATCTAAGTCCATTCCCCATTTTTTTTGGGGGGGGGTTGTTTATCTTCCTTTTGTTAAGTTGTATGAGTTCCCTGCAAATGTTGGAGATTAAACCCTTATCGGTGATAACATTGGCAAATATGTTCTCTCATGCAGTGGGCTTTCTTGTTGTTTTGATGATGGTTTTTTTGTTTGTTGTTGCTTTTTGTGGGTTTTTTTTTTTTTTGCTTTGAAAAAGCTTTTTATTTTTATGTAGTTGCATTTGTTTATTTTCTCTTTAGTTTCCATTGCTCTAGGAGATGTACTGGTGAAGACATTGCTTTGGCATATGTCTGAGATTTCCTGTCTTACGTTTAAGTCCTTTATCCATTTTAAGTTTATGGTATAAGTTGGTGGTCTAGTTTCATTTTTTTGCGTGTATCTGTCCAGTTTTCCCAGCACTGTTTATTGAAGAGACTGTCTTGACTCCATTGTATGTGCATGCCTCCTTTGTCCAATATTAATTGAGCATAGTGATTTGAGTCGATATCTGGGTTCTCTATTCTATTCCATTGATGTGTATGTCTGTTTTTATGCCAGTACCAGACAGTTTTGAGAACAGTGGCTTTGAAATACAGCTTGATATCTGGTATTGAGATCCCTCCTACTTTTTGCTTCTTTCTGTGGCTATTCAGTGTCTTTTTTTAAAATTTTTATTCCAGATGAATTTTTGGAGAGTTGGTTCTAGGTCTATGAAATATGCCGTTGGTATTTTAATGGGAAATGCATTGAATCTATAGATTGCTTTGGGTAGTATGGTAGGATGGACATTTTAATGATGTTGATTCTACCATTCCATGAACACGGTACATTCTTCCAATTGTTTATGTTTTCTTCTATCTTTTTTTTTTCAGTGTCCTGTAGTTTTCTGAATATAGATCTTCTATCTCCTTAGTTAATAATTTTTGTTTTTAACATTTTTTAAAGTATTTAATTAGTTTATAAATCTGTAGCCTTAATGTAAACAGGATGGGTGAAGGCTTCTCTAGACTTACAAAACTTTTACCCCTTTGTATAAGGGCCCCATAACCATGCACTAAAAGTAATTTTCCCACACAAATTTGTGAAACATTTTAAGGATATATTACATTTCTGAGTGTGTGTGTATGTGTGTGTATGTAGACCCATTCCTATTTTTTATCCATAGACAAAAAAATAGTTTTATGCCAAAACTATAACATTTTTATTATGTGTGCTGTACAATATAGGAGTGTAAATTTCCCCAATAATTCTTATTTTGCCAAACTGGCCTACCTCCTTTTACCTGCCATAATTGTAGATGGGCTTCAGAATCATCTTGTTACGTTTCCAAAAACCTGGTCAAGATTTTGAATGGAAAACAGGATAAACCTATAAGTTAATTTAGGAAAAACTGATCTCTTTACATTATTGACCCTTCTGTCCAGAAAAGCTGCTTATCTTCCTATTTAGGCAAGTACTTTTTACATCTCACAGTAAAGTTTTGTGGTTTCTTCATAAGCACCTTGTATATTTCTTGTTGAAGCTACTTATAGGCTCTGTAGATTTTCTGTGGTTGACGGTGAATAGGTTAAAAATCATATTTACAAGTACTTATGGCCAGTAAAGAAAAACACTATTATTTTGGTATATTTACCCTATAACCAGTCTCTCTGCTGAGCTTTCCTATTAATTTTTTTTCATTTTTAAAAGATCTTTATTGTTGAAAGTATTACAAATGTCCCCTTCTCCCCACATTGACCTCTTCTAGACCGCCCTTTCCTATTAATTTTAATAGTTGATTCTCTTGAGTGTTCTAGATATCAAAATATCATTTTTTTTTGCAAATAATGGTAATTTTGTCCCTTTGTTTTAAGCCATTGTTACTCTAGCAAGGCTATCTTTATGGCAGAGACTGGAAACTGACCCTGCGCAGCATAAGGGAAGTGACTGCATCTGGTGGGGGTGGTAGAGGCTGTTAGTGAAAGGACAGACCAGACAACACCATGGAAACAAGCCTACAGCGTGGTCTCATGGGAACTGGAGCTAGGCAATCTATGGAAACCAAAGCCACGCTCGCTGTCTCTTCAGAGTTACATGATATTTACCTCTCTCCGCTGGCTTCTTGAGGCTCTGATTTCTCCTTGTCTCTCATTCCCTTTCTTAGAAAACTTGGTTGGCTGACAGAGGCATCTATACATCTAAACTGTCCTAGTACTGACACGAACTATGCACCCATGTTCTCTCCAATTCTGTTTCCAACAGCTCACAAGAGAAACTCCGTTAGCTGCTGGCCAGCCAGTGGGTTCGCTGCCCTTGGTTCAGGGGCCCTCACCCGGTCCTGGCAGCGCTGCCAAGGTGGGGGCTGGGCCCTGCAGTAGGAACATTGCCTCTGACGTCTGTAAATCCTGTTTGGGGCAAGTTGTGCTGATGTCAGACCGTGAATGAAAGAGCCGTTCAACCTCTCTGCTCTTGGAGCGGCTTCTAACCTCTAAGAATGATCTGCTTCTAGAAATTTTGAGTGAAATTACCTGGCAAAAATGCTCTTCGGGATCAGCAGCCTTCGGAGAAGTGATTCCTTGATAACTCTTTCAATGGCTCCCGTAGCCATTGCTCCAGTGATACCGGGAGTACATCTCGGTTCGTTTCTTCCCTGGACCATGGCCTCCTGACAGCCAGAACCCTGTTTCCTTTGCCTGTTTGAGCCCAATTCCAGCCCAGGGCTTGGCCCTGAGCAGATGTGTGGCCCGGTGGATTGGAGTGATTTGAACCAGAGGTGGCAGAGACCATGGAGTCAGAGGGCTAGAGTGCAAGTATTAATTCCGGTTTTTACTAATTGGGAGGAGTCAGTCAGTTGCTTCTCTCATGAGCTTTGCTTTCAAACATGTCCTGTAATAAAGTCTGGGAGGACTGTGTGCAGAGGGGGACCTCAGAAATCTCCACCTTGCTTTACCATTCTGAATGAAACTTAGGTATAAAACTGGATTTCTACCAGGGAAATAATAAAAAACAACAACAACACTTTTCAGAATTCTTCATTAATCCTTGTGGAGTCAGGGTAGTATCAGTAAACAAGTAAATAAAGTAAATACGTGAATTAGGTTTTATTTACCCTCTTACGTTGGGAGATAATAATCTGTTAGTTCAAGCCCTGAGGCGTTGCCTTCTTGAGCTACCTGTGTGAGGTCCGAACAGTTTGCTTTACTATTTTGTGAAAATTCCTGGCACAGTATCATTGTATGTGCCTGCTATTTTAGTGGAGGTTAAACGCCTTTTCTTCTAGCAGTTCACTGTATTTGGACATTTCAACTGGACCCCTAATTCATGCATTTCCTGAAGACCCTGCCTCGGTGTTGACATTTCTTGGTCAAATTGGTAGGAGTGAGTGTGCACATTCGTAATCTCTTCTGAGTTAGGGCTGTTGTACAAGGGCCATATACACTGCTCTGGGTCTTGCATGAGGCCTTTGTTTTCTCGATTCCACGCATAGTTTGACTGATTGCTAGCAATCTGTGGGGAAGAAAAAGGAAGAAAATGGCCTTCACTCATGGGTAATTGGGTGTCTTCCTTGCGCCCTGCTGATGACCAAGGACAGTTCCCATCAAGAACACCTTCATTCACAGAACTCAGCAGTTCCCTGCATAGAGTCACAAGATCGGGTCTCAGGAAATTCCAGTTGCTAACGTGCATTTCAAATCTGAAACATGAGCCCTGATTGCAATTCTGAAGATATTTTCATTTCGCCTCAGGCCAGGATTTCTAATTTAAAAAAAAAAATAATAAACCTGTCAAGGTCTGCAAGAAAGGCTCTTAGATATTCTGGCCAATTGTTTATTTAAAAATCCAATAATGCAATTTCCTCACAGCAGGAGTTAGAAGGTCCTCTCCTCTCTAGGCTGAGTATCCCAAGAGTGGATTGTAGCCAGATGCACGGTGGTGAAACACAAGGGTCTTTACCAAAGGGATCTACTTTGTGGGCCCAGGGCAGGAGATCTTAAATCTCTGTCCAAAATAACTATGTGTATTGGAAGTAAGACAACCTGGGTTTAATCTCACTCACTATCCATGTGACTTGGACATAGATAATTTCAATACAAAATTTAAACCTTAAGTATAGAATTTTAAATTTGTAATAGACCTGCCAATCATCTTCTCAACCCCAGTTATGTATAGCCCCACAGCAGAGAAAAGACCTCTCTGTGTGCTATATAACCCAACCTGTTGATCTTAACCCATTGGCCCAGAGAAGTACCACTGACCCACTGGGCCTGTCAGGCTGTATCTCTCAGAAATTTGAAATCAGTTAACTTTGGGCACTGGAGCTGTAAGAGCCAGTTACTAGAGGCTAAAACAACTGTTTTGGAATAGCCAGGTGGACTCTGGTTAAAATGAAGAAGTTGGTCCTTAGACAGAGACTATAAGATATAATAGAAGCAGAAATGAGAAGAGAGAGAGAGAGAGAGAGAGAGAGAGAGAGAGAGAGAGAGGAGATACCCAATGAGATTTTTGTTTCTATGAAGCCTGTAAATTGAGTTCTGTAAGAGTTCTCACTTTCTTCTTGGTTTTCTCTGGGTGAATTTTTACCACAGAAAACAACTATAAGAGAATTCCATAACTTTGTATCTGAGCAGACTTTAGTTACCTCTTGTCTTACTAATTCATTCAATTCACACATATTTGTTGAAGATGTTTATGAACCAAAGTCTCTAGTAGAAGCTGAGAAAAGTCAATGAATAAGACAATGACCTCATGGAGTTAAAATTTAATGGGGGTGGGGAGTGGGGAGGGGAAAGCCCAAAAGCAAGATAGGAAAACAAAACTTATAAATAAACAAGTAAAGGACGGCGCATTAACAAATGTAATAAATGAAGAAAGGGAACACGTAGACTTCTGAGGATTAGGTTGATGAGACAGACCCTTTTATTTATTTATTTATTTATTTATTTATTTTTAAAATACATTTTATTGAATTTTTACAGAGGAAGGGAGAGGGATAAAGAGTTAGAAACATCAATAGAGAGAAACATCGATCAGCTGCCTCCTGCACAGCCCCTACTGGGGATGTGCTCACAATCAAGGTACATGCCCTTGACTGGAATCGAACCTGGAACCCTTCAGTCTCCAGGCCAATGCTCTAGCCACTGAGCCAAACCAGTCAGGGCGAGACAGACCTCTTTTAGAAAGAGTGGTCATAGAAACTCTCAGAAGAAGTGATGGTAAAGCTAAGATTCAATGAATGAGAAGGCACTGACTCTGCAGAGAAGTGGAGAAATTGAGTTTCAGGCAGGATTTATGTTGGTGCTTTCAGTGGAAATGAGCTCAGGTATAATGACCCCCAGTTTCATGCTTTGTGCTTTCTCTTTGTGGGGAAGAAACAGTACCAATTCCGAGCCATATAGAACTGGATATAATTACGTATTGGCTCTGCTATGGAATCATGAGCAACTCAGTTCATTCCTTAGAACCCACTTTTCTTATTTGTAAATGGAGATAAGGGTGCCTGACTGGCAGGTCTGTTATAAAGTATAGCAATGATGTATACAAATATCTAACAGAGAAGGCAATAAATAGTTGCTCTTGCTATTTATGACTATTATTTCTGAGTCGGCATTCCATCAAAATGCAGGGGCAAGAGGTAACCTAACTTTTTATCTTAATACCCTGGGAAAACAAAACAAAACAAAACAAAAACCAAATCTATAGTGAGCAGAAGGAAGGGACATAATAAAGATTAGAGAGAGAAATAAAAAACCATAAAAAATAGGAAATACAGAAAATGAAACCAAAACTTTGTTCTTTGAAAAAATCAGCAAAACTAGCAAAATTTTAGACTGAGCAAGAGATAAATAGAGAAGACTCGAGTCAATAAAAGTGGGCTCAGCCAGAGTGGCTCAGTTCAATTCCTGGATTGTGGTTCAATTCCCAGTAGAGGCATGTGCAGAAGGCAACTGATCAATATTTCTTCTCTCTCTCTTTCTCTCTCTCTCTCACTCTCTCTCTCTCCCCCTTCCTTTCTTCCTCTTTCCCTCCCTCATTCCCTCCTCCTCTCTCTCTCTTTCTCTCCTCCCTCCTTGCTCTAGGCATATCCTTCAGTGAGCATTAAAAAAATAATTATATTGGGAATTAAACGAGCATAACTACTTATTATACAGATATAAAGGGATTGTAATTGTAAGGAAATACTATGAATAGCTGTATGCCACACATTAATAACCTCTAATAAATGAACAAATTCCTAGAAAGACATAAGCTACCAAAACTGATTCAAGAAGAAATAGCAAACCTGAATAACAAGAGCTCAAATTAATAATGACAATAGAAGCACATAAAGGAAAAGCCCGTGACCTGATACACTAGTGAATTTTAGCAAACTTAAAAAAAAATTATTTTATATATTTTTTCATTTCTCTTTTTAAAAAAATATAACATCAATTCTTTACAAAGCTTCTCAAAAATATAAGGGAAGTACTACCTAATTTATTCTATAAGACCAGTATTATTCTGATACCAAAATTAGAAAAATATGTCACAAGAAAACAAAACTACCAATATTTCTTATAAATATAGATGCAAATATCCTTTTAAAAACACTAGCTAACCGAGTCCAACATGATATTGTTTATTCACCATGACCAAGTAGAATTCATCTCAGGAATGCAAGATTGGTTCAACACAGGAGAATAAACAAAAGCAATATGCCCTATTAATAGGATAATGGACAAATAAAACCACATGATAATATCAGTAGACAAAGAAAAAGCATGTGACAAAAATACAATAGTCTTTCCTGGTCAAAGTACAACCAGCTAGAAATAATTCCTCAATCTGATAAAAGGCACCTACAAAGAACCCCACCCCTAACAGCATATTTAAGGCTGAGAGAGTTCAGAGAGAAGGAAAGAAATATTGAGAAGAACGTGGACACATTGGAACACTCACAAGTGGTTGTTGGAAATTAAAATGGTACAGTCAGTTTGGCAGTTCCTCAGTGACTTGGGTGGTGGGATGGGGAGTGACTGCTGATGGATATGGGCTTTCTTTTGGAGGAGATGTAAAAGTTCTAAAATCTATCATGATGATGTTTGCACAACACTGTGACTATCCTACAAAACACTACACTTTTTACTTGAATTGGGTACACTGTGTGCTCTGTGAATATTATCTCAATAAAGTTTTTGGCAATATAGGGGCAGCAGTAGCCTCTTAGCAAAATTGTGGGACTGATTATCTGTTTGAGTTTGTGTTAATGTTGCAAATCATCCTACATTATTCTTCACCACCCTAGACTCAAAAGTGCCATGCTGTTTATAATTGGGAAGGGAAATATTCTCTAAACGGATTGGGACATTCCTATGCATGATATCCAATAAGCAAGGAAAATTCTTAGGTATCGGTATCAGGAAGTTCCCAAACAGAGTGGAATTTTTTGTCTTTTTGTTTTTCAAATGTTTTATCTTTTCCAAATCAGAGAACGCACTGATGAGGATGGTACGTATCATTTTCTAGGTAGGTTACAAAGTTCATAGGGACAAATCTAACATTTGAAACCAGGTGTGTTTAATTCCCAAATCCATATTGCTAAGCTTTAAGTATGCCTCTTCTTAACCTGCATATTTGCACTTTTGGTTTGTTTTTCTGCTTGCCACATTTTTAAGTACATTCTGATAATTAATGCATCCTCCTTGTAGAAAACCTAAAAATCAGAAGTGTGTCATAGGTGGCATTTTGTGAATAACTGGGATTTTGAAATGAAATGAAATTGCTAATTAAAAAATGGTAGTTATTTATATTTATGACTCTTAATGGATGCTTGTGATATATTAAGTGAAATATGGGCTATACAGTGATGTATTTATATAACGTCTTTACATAGATTACATTACTAACATATAAAATATATGGATATAGAATATTTGTGAATTACATATTGAAAATATTTGTGAAGAGAAGGTCTCTAAGTACTTACATAAAAACTAGAGGCCCAGTATATGGAAATTTGTGCATGGAGGAGTCCCCTCAGCCTAGCTGCACCCTCTCCAATCCTGGATCCCTCAGGGGATGTCCGATTGCTGGTTTAGGCCTCCCCTGATGGCCTGGTCACATGCAACTGCCCCCCCCCCTTTCCAGCCTCATCACCCCTCACTGCCCCCCTGCCAGCCTGGTCACCCACAGTTTCCCTCCCTCGCCAGCCTGGTTGCTCCCAACTGCCCCCCTGCCAGCCTGGTCGCCCCACGCAGCCTGTGTTCGGTCCTCTGTTTGGTTGTTTTGGTCATGATAGCCCCTGGCTTTTTATATATTAGGATGCTAACTGGCTCTGAGTGGATTTAGACAATTATTTTTTGTTTCTCTGTATTTTCTAATTATTTAAATATGCTCTTCCTTGACTTCTGAACTCGTCAGATTTGACTTGAGTCCCTGCAAGTTAGGCCCTCCCAGCTAGTAGACTGCTCTTGAATCCTCCAGTGCTCTTGGGCTTAGCCTGCCTTCCATTAACCTACAATTACAGATCCTGATCTCAACAGATAAGAGGGACTTTCCTGTAATGGGAGCAGGAGGCGTGCCCAGTGTTACACAATTAGTAAATGGACTCCAGTCACAGTGGCGTTGCTTTTTGGAGTGAAAGAGCCTCGCGGTAAGCTTCAGAATTACCATTCCACATGTTTCTATGCAGTTCTTGCTTTTTTTTTTTTCTTCATTTTGTTAGACTTTGAGATTTCCCCCTTTCCTTATCATTTCCTTCATATTTTTAGCTGTCACTCTTTGTGGAGGAATGACAGCAACAGCAACCACAAATCAAGCTTTGGTCAGTTAAGTCAGTTTGGTTAAAGGGGGAGGGGAGTGCTTTAGCTATTTGGATTTACAAAGCCTACAATGCGTTCATCTCAGAAAAAAAGAGAACACATTGGCGATATTAGGATAGTTTCATCTCATTTTAATTATTCAGAACAATTTGGAAATCCAGGAAAAGGCGAGAAGGCTGATGGCAGATTCATCCGTTTTTGTTAATGATTATAAATTACATTTCTCAGAAAAGACAACACATATACACCCATTCTCTCCAGAGAGCTCAGAGAGCGACATTGCTTTTCCAAGGAAGGTCATTAGAGTGAGTTTTTCTCCTTAGGATAATAGATCTCAGAATGCCAGAGCAGAAGAGGCTGCGAAGTATTGAATCCAACACCCTTATTTTTTTCGATAAGACACTGAGGCCAAGACAGAGGAAGGTGCTGACCGAAAGTAACAGCAAATCAGTGGCAGAGCCAAGAGCAGAACCGAGTCTCCCCTTGACTTTTGGTCTGGGGCTCTTTCCATGAACAGGGTGAAGCAGTTAAAGGAAATGGTCAAAATTCCCTAGAATAAGGCACTAGGGGACAGTGTGGACTGTGGTGAACTGGAAAGAACCTGATCCGCCTCCGTGCTGGGAAACCTACACACATCTGCAGAATGGATTGGCTCTCGGCGCTCAGTACGCATACCCTTGCACACCCAATATCTCCGGTAGAAACTCCAGAGCATTTATAAATGGCTTACGCTATTTACACTTTAGTGGATGACTTCATGGTTTTAATGAAAGGGCTCTGGAGATTATTTAACTCAGGCTCCAATCTTGTGCAGTCATCAATCTCAACTCCAAGCCTTTCAGTGATGCGGAACTTGCTCTCCTATGATTTAGCACATTTGATTCACAGACAGCCTTTGTCATTAGAGTTCTCCTTATCAAAACAAAACAAACTTCTCCTTAACTCGCTCATCCCGGTAAAACTGTCACCTTGGAAGCCAAGCAAGAAGGAGTCTCATCCATTTTAAGCTTTTGAAATACATGCAGATGGTTTGCATGCCCTTCCCCATTTTCTCACTTCCCCCCAACCATTCTTGATATGGGTGGTGAGTATAGCATTTCTGATAGTCCATCATCATGCCTAAAATTAATCCAAGGTACTAAAGCCTTCAAAAAGATGTCAAAAGACGTGGAAGAAAGGTTCAGAAAGGAAACACGGGGAGGGTATTTGAAGTTAATATTAATAATAATGACATCTAACATTTGTCAGAATCTCACAACACGCTAAGAACTCTGCTGAAATCCTCACTTATATCTTACCATGTTCCGTGTTATCCCAATAGATAGGCATTTTGTCCCCATTTTATAGATGAAGAAATTGAGCCTCAGGGAGGTTCAGTGACCTACCTGCGGTCAAGGAGCCCCAAAGTGTTCGAGCGAGGATTTAAATTACATCTGTTTAATTCCAATTTAATTTCTCTGGCCTGCCTTTCTGCTATAAAGTATTGAGAAATGTACTGAAATTTGAGTCAAAACCCTTGGGGACAAAATCTACCACTGCCTGCTGACCTGAGCAATTTATCTCGCCTCTTTGAGCCTCTGTCTTCTGCATAACTTTCAGTGCTCTCTCTTCTTTTCTATTTATAATGATCTACTTTCCAGATGAGAACTGGACATTCTTCTATTAAGAACTTTTTGTGGTTCCCGTTGGCTGAGGGACAGAGAAGGGAAATGTGTAAATTTCTCTGCAGGAAACCAGGGCCTTCTGCTCTGCGCTCCTGCCCACCTTTCCAGCCTTTTTTTTGGTAACACTTCCTTCAAGCACCTTCTAAGTACACTTAATTTCTTGCCTCCAGCAAACTTGCTGACACTGTCTTTCCTTTGTGCTTTGCTCTCTGCCTTGAATGGCTTTTTCTTCCTGGAGAAATTATATCTAATTTTCAAACTGGAGCTCAAATTACCACCCCACTCATACCCCCCACTTTTATCGTGACCCACCAGCACTAACCCATTTTCTTCTGGCTTCTCTTCACTGCTTAGTCAGTACGTATCTTTATCGTCCCAATCCCCTGTGCTGTGGCCACCATATAACCCCGAAACTTTCCGTATTGGACTCCTAACACCTAGTGTGGTGGTCTCGGAAGGTTGGGTCTTTCAGAGGTGGTTGGGGCATGAGGGTGAAGTCCTGGTGAATGGAACTAGTGCTCATCTAAAAGAAGTTGCACAGAGCACCCTCGACCCTCCCACCAGGTAAGGAGGCACTTAGGTCTGCATCTGGGGAGAGCACCCTCACCCCACCACCCTGGCACCCTGATCTCAGGCTTCCAGTCTCCAGAACTGTTGAGAAATAAATCAATTGCTGTTGTTTATAAGCTGTAACAGCCCAAATGGACTGTTTACCAGCCACTTTTAGAATATGAATTTCTGGAAAGCAAGAAGCATATTGTGTTCATTAAATTTTTATTCGCAACCTATAACATGGTGTCTTGCACATAAAAAAAAATAAAGTTAGAACTTAGAACCTACTCTCAGCAGGTTGCAGTGCCTACTACGTGCTGTAGTACTCGACGATTTCTTTTACCAAGGAAAAGAAACACACCATAGAAAGACTGGGCTTCCTTCCTTCTATCAATTAACATTTTATTAAAGGTAATGAATTCTATTTGCCACAAAACAACGGCCCTTAAATGACTTTCATTCGGATAGAGCGATGTAGTTCACGTTCAGAGAGCAGAAGATAAAATCAGGTACCCTACCATTATTGCCACCGCCGTCATTATAGTTACGATGATGAATATGAGATTATTATTATTTTTATTATCTTTAGCAAATGAGTTTTCTTGCTTTCCCCCGGAGCTTCCCGGAACATTTCTCATGTGTTTCCAGCGCCCCGTCTTGTTTTGACACTTCTGCCAGGGAGCTGGGTGGTGAGGGGAGAGGGCGCGGAGGCTGACCTTGGGCTCGGGCAGGCCCGCTGGCTGCAGACTGCCCCGCGGCTGCCGCCACCCTTGTCTCTCCCTCCGCTGCACTCAAGGCCACCATTGATCAGCTCACTGAGCGCTTTACAGCTGCAGCCTTGGACAGGCCTTCAGGGAAATTGATTGCAGTCGATTCCCAGCAGATTGAGCCACATCAACTTGTCTCCTACCCCCCCCCCCCCGCCCAGTGAGCACCTTGACTTCCCTTTTTAATTACCCCGGGAGGCCTCCTGCACAGTGGCCAGGGCACAGGTAGGAAAGAGAGAGAGAGAGAGAGAAGGAGAAAGGCAGAGAGGGAGCGGGGGGAGAAAAGGGGGAAGAGAAGTGGGGGTGCTAAACTGAAATAACTGTCCCCAGAGCGGAGTGCTTTCTTAACTTGTGCCAAGAAACCGGGCCACATTTGTTCCTTGTGAATTTAGTATGTAGATTAGTAGAGAATTTGATGAGAGACTCAGAAATGAATTTGAGTTCGAGACTTAACTCAGCCAACTCATTTGGTAAACTTGGCAAGGTTATTTCACATAGCTGGGACACAATTTCACATCTATAAATGAGAAAATTGGTAAGACAACCTTAATAACTATAAACATGCATAAATCTGAATGAAACCTTCGCTGCTGCTGCAAATATGACGGGGACAAAGGCGGTGGCGGCTGCTGTCATCTCTTGAGCACTCAGAGGCCCTCAGCCCCTTCTACGCTTTACATGGTACTTTTTCCTTATTTTTGTAAATAGTCGCTCTATCAGAGAATGGAGGGCAACTATTTTCCTTCATTTCCTGTAAGTGGACCTTCAGGCTAAAAAAGTTTAGGCTGTTGTCTAAGTTTACAATATCAGGGGTCAAACCCACGTCTCTCTGCAGGCAGAGCGCTTGTCCTGTGTTGTCGGTATAAAATCCCACTCACATCAGTCTCCCGAACCGCATGGTTAGCCTGCAGCTCTGTGGATGCGTAGGAACAGGAGATTCACTCAATACAGGCACTTTGGCTTGATAGCCACGCGAGGCAAAAGTCCCTGATCGATTTCTTTCTCACAACAAAAGGAAGTTCTATGCCCCTGGTATTTATCTCTATAGCCGCATTTCTGCTGGAAGATAAACCGGAAGTGTGGAATGATAGCTGCTTCTACCATGTACATTGCTCTCACCCAGGCTTTAGAATCATGCAGTGATGGATTCTGATGGGGCGAGCAGCAGACTGCCTGCCTCCTGTCTCCCGGGGCACTTGCTGAAAACATTTTCTTGGTCCCCTTCCAGGATTCCTAGGGCAGGGACCCAGGACACCGCATTCAACCAGGGCTCCTGGTGATGGTTAACAGCACTAATGTTTGGAGAACTGCTGGGAATGAAAACCCGTGCCTCAGCCAGAGCTTGAGTTCAGGGCAGTAAATCAGCCTCCCCTTACCCCAGTGTGACAAGGATTTTAGCATCTTCCTCTCATTTTATGTGACTTGAACTCTGGTTTCCTTGTACATACTATTCAGTTTCATTGAGGAGAATGTACCCCACCCTAGAGGGTGAATCATTTTTTTCCAGAGTTTACATATGTGAAATTTGCAGCATGTAACTTTATAACATGCCCAGTATGTCTTTTTTCCTTTAAATTTTATTTTTCAATTGTAGTTTACATTGAGTATTATTTTGTACTAGAGGCCTGTTGCATGAAGATTCATGCAATAGGCCTTCCGTCCCCTGGCTGCTGGCACTGGTTTTCCTCTGGCACCTGGGACCCAGGCCTTCTCTCCGACCACAGCAGAGAAGCCAAGCATCTTCAGCTTCAGTCTTCAATCTTTCCTCGGGCCAGAGCCTTCAGTCTTTGCTCTGTGCCTCAGTGTGCAAATTATCCTGCCATATTTGTTGGGTTAATTTGCATGCTCACTCCTGATTGGCTGGTGGGTGTCACAGAGATATGGGAAATTTGCATATTTCTCTTTTATTAGTGTAGATTTGTTTCAAGCATAATAGAATAGAGTGGTTGGACAATCATATAGTTTACAGTTGTTCCCATGGTATTTTCAGTTCCCACCTGATACCATACATAGTTATTTAAACATGATGGACTATATTCTTTGTTCCCATGAGTGTTTTATAACTACCAAATTTGTACTTCTTTATTCCTTCACCTTTTTCACCCAGCTCCCAGACTCCCTTCCCTTCTTGCAGCCATCAGTCTGTTCTCTGTATCTAGAATCATGATTTTTCTCAGCCATTGGGCTTTTCCATTCTCCTTTGCTGGTTACTAGCGATGGATGCAAATGTGCTTAAATTCTGGGTTAGGTGAGACAGTTTTCAGAGGGCTCCTTAGAAATACTTTTATTCCTCATTTCATAAAAGAAACTTACATAAGAGAAAGTTCTTTTGCTTAATCCCTTTCCTTCCTACTTAGGGCACAGACCTCTGATGATGTGATGTTTGCAGGTGCTACATCTGTCTTGCACCTGTGAGCTGACCAACACAAGAATGTGAAGCCACCCTGGTGTGAGGGGCAGAGAAAACATGCAAAGGGTCTATGTTCTTAAAGACAAGTTTAGAGCCAGTCAGGCCACCCTGAGGTCCTCTGACTCTAGTTAACTGTATGAACAACGAATGTACTACGTTAACCCACTGGAGGTCAAGATCCTTTATTGTAACCTCCAAAAATCTCAGCTTTCTGTGTTCTCTGTCTTTCCCTGTAGCATTGGTTCCCCTTAAAATTTAAGGAGAAAATTTCTTTTGAGGCTTTACCAACCTCGCGTGCTAACTGTCCATTTAACTGGGAGAGTTCAATGAAGAGACTGGATCATGGGCATCTGACTCTGCTGTCCAGTATCTGTTGTCATAACTAACTTTTGGCAGATTCTAGATTGCCGTAAATTGATGGTAGGATTGGTCCTATAGATCAGGGATCAAGAAACTATGTCCCTTGGTTAAATTAGACCCACTGCCTGTTTCTGTATATTAAGGTTTACTGGGCTACAGCCATGTAATGTATTTACCTCTTAATATGTGGTTGCTTTTATGCTACATTAACAGAGTTTAGTGATTGCCACAGACACAAATAGTCCAAAAAGTGCATATTCACTATCTGGAAACGTTTGATGATTTCTGATGTAGGTAATCAAGTCGCTGATCAAAGAGAGAATCTTGTGTTTCATGCTGGTGCTTTCTTTACTTCTCTGTGTTGTAGATGCCAGATGGGGAGGAGACCACACAGCCATCCCATTGGAAGACTTGAAGAATCAGCCCTTCATTCTCATCCACAGAGAAAGATAGCCCACTTCCCTGCAGGTAGAGATGGGGGAAGGGAAATGACTGCAAGCATAACCAGTATTTCTTCCCCTAAAAGAATCCCAGTTCCCCTCCAGGCTTTGGTTAGGCAAGAGGGTAGAGAACAGTAAGACTCAAACCTGGATGCTGACCGGAGAAGTGGCAAAGCCCACCAGAGACATGAGCACAGTCAGGAGTGAAGCTGGATCAGTTACGGAGATTCAGAAAGGGATGGTACCTTGAGTTGAGTAGGTGTGGCTCCTGGAACTAGAAGCCAGAAGCTATAGGTGTGGAGAATCAGGAGTGGTCAGGCGGTCCAGCCCAATTCTGATGGTTTGTAGGTTTGGAGTTGCCCTTTACCTTGCTATTACAGGGCGTTCTAGGGCCATCCTCACATACAAATGGCGATTGTGAATTAAGTGGTAACTGATGGGGGACCTACGTGTCTGGGTAGCATGAGAGAGACTATTTGTACCCCATATTTTTTCTTTAAGGGAAAAATCACCAGGTAATTTTTGTAGGCACCCAGATAAATATCATGTTTTAGGCAAAAGACAGGTTGTGTTTGAAAGGGCATTTAAGGCCTCCAGAACCACGTGTGAGGCTTGGTTCAGCTGTGCAGCCTGGGTCACAGTGGTACCTCTGACCCTGCCCTCTGGTCTGTAAAATGCAGCAGAAGGGGGGTATTGATAAGGTATACATGCACGTGGCATGACATTCAGAAACACATGTAAAAAGTGCTTTCTACATTATAAAGCGCTGTGCAAATGCGAGGTGTGACTGTTATTATTGAATATGGCTACATCCTGATGGGCCTGCTGAATGAGCTGGCCGGGAGAGATCCCCTAAAATAGCTGTCTGAATTAACCTATTGAATGGGGATAATTCGCGACTCTCTTTAAAATCTTATAGAATGTCTGCCAAAACGGGCTCATTCTGCTCAGTGTAATTGACACTGAGGTCCTTTTGACAGTCACTAGTCACCAGATTCAACCTCCTCCAAAGACCGCTCCCTGTAGGGGATAATAAAGCAGTAACACCTGCGTGGCTGTGCATGCTCATTTCTCTCCTCTTTAGGGGGGAACACGCATGCAGCTTGGCCACCTAAAAGCTCTAACATGCAAGTCACAGAGCTATGAAGCTGTTTGAGACCAGAAGGGCATCCATGGGTACGAGGATGCTCATGGCAGCACTATCCAGAAAACTGGACATGATACTGATACCCCAAACAGTTGAAGGATAAATGCCCAGCTGGCATGTCTTAGTGGTTGCGTGCCAATTTGTGAATCAGGAGGTCACTGTTTGATTCCTTATCAGAACATGTGCGTTGGTTACGGGCTCAGTCCCTAGTAGGGGGTGTGCAAGAGGCAGCCAATCAATGATTCTCTCTCATCATTGAGGTTTCTATTTATCTCTCCCTCTCTATTCCTTTCTAAAAATCAATAAAAATATATTTAAAACAAAACAAAAGAAAACAAACAAAAAAAACAGTTCAAGGATAAATAGGTTGTAGGGCCCTGAGCAGGCTGCACCTGGCAGAACTACAGGGTTATGCTGACCAGGGTATCATGCCCGAGGTGGTCAGCTGAGGTGGAGAGATACCAGCAGCATCTGGGTCATGGAGGTCAGAGAGTCACAGAAATAAGAAGAATGAACACGGTTGGGCATTTTTGACTCTTGGGCAGAAATAGTTCACTCTATTCTCTATTGGGGGTTCCCGTCTTTCTGAAGAAATTTTTTGAAATATTTTCAAATTTTTAATCAGCTGTTAGGATTTAGACACCGCCTTTAAAATAACACATCCATCAGGTTTTGAACTTGAAGGGTGTCAGCTGATTCTCCCTCCTTTTGCTTTTTCACATGTGTATTGCCTGCTTATGTGCACAGCACCAACCCTATCTCTCCAGGTCTGGAGTGCTGTGATATTTACTCAAACTCATAGACTTTCTCTGTTGAAGCTTTGCACATGGCCAGGCCCATTCAACACAGGACCGTAAGTAGTTCAACACGAAATGCTTATGAGAAGAAATGATCTGCAGTTGTAGACAATGGCATGGATGCATCATACACATACATCTTGAGCTAAAGGATAGAGGGACAGGCGATTCCATTTTTATCAAGTACAAAAATCTCAAAATAACCCATGTCATTGAACACATGAACACAGGAGTTATGTGTCATCAAATACACTAAATCACAATGCTAGTTCCCCTCAGGGTAATAGGTGCTAGAAGTAGCAGTGAAGGGGTCTGCGGGTGTTATTCATATTCTCTTTCTTGACTTAGTTCACAGATATATTCAGTTTATACAAATTCATCAGACCATGTGTTTATGACATCTACTTTTCTGTGCATGTTATACTTAACTAATTTTTAAAAAATAAATAAGGAGCCATGGAGATAAGATAATGAAGTTCTTGAGCAACTCAGCCAGGGACTAACTGAAGCACCTTGGGGGAGTACTGTTACCTGACTGAACCTCAGGTAACTCCCTTTAAAGCATTCTCTCATTTAATCCCTACTCAGAGCACAGTGAGTACAGTCTTATATCATTTACCAGGTTCTGACTAAGTGCTAGGCACTATTCCAAGCTTTTATTCGGATTTAATGCATTTCATCCCCATAAGAGCCCTGGGAGAGAGGCGCTATAGTTGTCTCCAGTTTATCAATGAGGAAACTGCAGCAAAGGGAGATGAAATAACTGGTCTAATAGTAAGGCCGCACTGTGATCAAGTGACTGAGCTGGGATTCGAACCACGGCAGCCTGACCCCAGTGCCATTCTCACGCACATTATGTTACATCACCATTCGGGGTATTTTTATGCCCATATCACATGAGTTCGTTCAGCAGTCAAATCACTTGTTCAAAGCCAGGAAGAGGGAAATACTCTGGCTTGCGTGATGATAAGGTTTATGCGCTCCCTCACTCATCTGTCCGCTAAGGCATCTTTCCAACCATGACTGAGAACAAACAAAACTGCAGTTGAATGTCTTAAAGGCCGAAATGAATAGCAGTAACTATAGCAAACATTTACAGAGCACTTATGTGCTAGGACATTTGTATGTGTCACATGTATTGCATGTGTTAACAACTGCTAAATAACCTTTATGGAAACCTATCAGGAGAAGTACTGCCTTACAAATGAGGAAACTGAGTCTCAGAGTTCTTACAAAACTAGTAAGAAATCCCAAATCAGGCGTTGGGCAGCTGAGCCACACAGCATGCTATTATCCTGCCGCTCAGCCACCTCTCAGCCTTAAGGAGGCCGATCCCAGGAGCTGAAACCCCCTCCCGCACCCCCTATCCCCAGCTACTTCTGTGCACTCAGCGGTGCCCTGGGGCCGTTTCAAAAGCATTCCAAGTCTTCATCACTGCAAGGGATCCTCAGGTCACCTTTCCAGAGCAGGCTGCTGCGCAAATTCCTTCCCCGGTTAGGAGAGAGCCCGGGGCCTCCGGAGAGCAGGTGCTTGCGTGTCACCTGCATCTGATCGATCTCAGCCGCCTCGGGGAGAAGCACAGTCTGGTGGGCTCCTTCTCCCCACTGAGCCTGGCGCGGCAGCCCGAGGAGCCAGGGGCCTGCTCGCAAAGGGGCTGCAGGAGCCCCTCTTCCAGGAGCAGAGGACTGAGACATGGCTGCCCTCCCTACAGGCCTCGGGGATGCATGGGGCTCTGTTATGCACCAGGAAGGCCAGCAGCCCAGCAGCGCTGCCACGACCAGCCCTATACTCACATGGCCGGCAGCACGAGGAGCTGAGGAGCTCCCTTTCCATAAATGCCTCCACTCACAGTCTTATCCTAGAGTCTGAAAGCCTCCCCACCCGCCTCAGAATCAAGTCTTTGGGTAAAGCACGAAGTCTTTGTATTAATCAGGAGCTGACAAGTAAAGCAGCAGCAGAGGCAGGAGTGTGTGTGCCTGTCTCTGTCTGTCTGCCTGTCTGTCTGTCTATAGGCAGGCCAGTAGAGTGGATCTTCTAGAGCAGGATCTGCAGTCTGTTAATAGGATTTCTTTTCCTCTTAAGGCCTTTTACCTGATTAGATAGGGCCAACCCAGATTATGGAGGATAATCGCCTTTAAAACCCACTGATGATCCATGTGAACCACATCTACAGAATACTCTCATAGAAACACCTAGGTTAGTGCTAATTGCATAATTAGTCTAGCCAAGTTGGCACATAAGACTTACCATTGAATTCCTCCTGGTATAATGGAAAGGTTAGCCAGATAGGGGCTATGGCTCTAACTTTTTGGGCCAGTCTTTTATTCTCTCTCCAAAACTCAATGTTAACTTCTCTAAGTGTGGGGGAGAGGGCCGGAGGGAGAGTAAGAAAGTGAAGCATGAGGAAGGCATGAGAGTTGTCCTTGGATATTTGAAAGTGTTGGTCATGGAAGGAACACCCAGGCTGCTCAGAGGGCAAGACCAGGGCCATCCATGGAAGGAAAAAAATGCAGATTTAAGCCGCATAAAGAAAGTGTGCCTCACAATGAGATTCCACTGTAAGAGGGGCTCCTTACAAGATAATGGCCCCCTTGTTCCAGGAGGAGTTTGAACAACTAAGGGAGGCTTTATCAGGGGGAGAATAATCTAGAAGACATTACATTTTGGACTAGATATACGTATCCAAAAATACCCCTTTCAGTGTGACTATTCTCTTTTTCACCCCAGGACCCTCCCTGCTGCCAAAGATTGTCAACTAACTTGCTAAGCAACATAAAATGTAAACATGTCCCGGAAGAAGTATTATTACTCATTGGCAGCCATCAGATGCATTCTCTAGGTTTATCCGCAAGATTAACTGTCTATCACCAGGGTAATCTCTAAAACCAATTTAGATACTCTCACCAGCAAAAGCGCTGAAAGATGCAGCACAGTAACATTTTCTATGCGATGGGGAAACCTGATTTAGTAACACATACGCGGTGACTGCTGTATGTACCACATTGCTTGGTGCAACGACCCGGTGTGAACTAGGCAAGACCTCGGCCTCAGGCATCACCGTGGCACAGTGAAGTCCATGGCATGTAACAGTTGTACTGTGAGAACTCCAGTTGGATGAGACCACAGTTGGGGACAGATTAATTACAAAGAGGACCAAGAACTCCATTTTCATGCATGGACAGTTTTAGCTGAGGTGGAAGATGGGACATCTTGGACAGATGTATATTCTGGAGAAAAGCGTGATGGATGGAGCCGAGAGGTTGGTAGAGTCAGGGTTAGTAGGTATGTGCTGAGCTGGATCTGGACATAGTGAGAGAAAAAGATATCTCAAGGGCTGTGGGAATAATGATGTGGTTCTTTAGAACTGGGAGAGAAGATAGGGCCTACAATGAGGGGAGGGGGGCTTGAGAAAAAAAGCGGCAATTCCTATTTTTTAGAAATTACCAAGGGACAGCCTTTTACTAGGTTTTTCCTTGCTATCTGTAAATGCCTGTTATCTGAAGACTAGAGGCCCGATGCGTGGAATTTGTGCAAGGGACTTGGCTCCTGCCACTACAGCTGCCTCTGCCTTCACCCACTCCCTCCCACTCTCTCCTACTACTACCCCCACCTCCCCAGCTTCATCTGGAAGCTTATCCGGTCTAATTAGCATATTAAGCTTTTATTATTATAGATATAATGATCTTGCATGTGGCCAAAGACCCCTGTGGCCTTGGTTACCTCTCAGAGCCGTGGTTGTCCAACCTGTGAGATGTGTATAATATTCCCTGCTCAACAGACTGGCACGGATGCTACTTTGTAAGCTGTGCACCTCTGTGCAAACATTCATGTGCTCAGGGACAGATACTGTTAGCCCAGGGGGATTGTACAGCAGCTTGAGACCAAGTTCAAAATCAGCTAAATTTTGCCATCCAAAAGAGAGTGGTGTCAGAGACGTCCACCTTTCAGCCATCAAAGCCATGTGCTGGGTGTCTGTGGAGCATGTCAGCTGCTTGGATTGTTCAGTGTGAAATTTAATTTGGGCTTCTGGGTGAGCAGGGAGGAGGGTGTGAAAGATATGACACTAGTTAATTTCATGTTTTACAGGCCCAACAACCCCGAAAGTACATTTCTCGGCGAAAACTGAAAATGTGCAGGCCACTGCATGCAATGATATGCAGTCCAGGGGGAAAATGAAGATAGTGAGAGAAAGAAAAAAAACACACACACATAAAGAATATATCATTTCCTGAAATCAAATACACTCAACAACCTTCCATCTCAATGGGTTAGATTGACAGGCAGAGAGAAAGAGGCAAAAGAGGGTGTCTTTTAACTCTTGCCAATACCTTTTCACATAACTGCAAACACTCCTTAGCTTGACCTTCGAAGCCCCTAGGGACTGTCCTAATCCATCTTGCCCAGGGCATATCTAGCTTTTATATTACCCTGGCTTAAAATCTCCCTTGCCTGCTACCAGAATATAGCATAAAACTTACAACTCCTCATCATAGGACAAATGCCCTCCTGGTGGCATGCCCCTTCACCTCCTGCATCCATCAGAGCTCACCCCCACGCCATGCCTGCTCCACCAGCAATGTGGATTGGTGGGTTCTCCAGTCTTCTGGCTCTTCCACATCTGTCTGCCTTTGTGTGTGTAAGTTCCTCCTCCTAAAATCCCTCTATGTTTGGATCCTTCCTTGATTTCAGAGAAATTCAGGCCATACAGGGAGCAGCTGACAGCCAAGAGTTTGCATCAAGTAGACTTGACACTGACGACTCGATACACTGAATGCTGGCTTCCGTCCCATCCTACTGCACAACCTTGACAAGCTATTCACTATCTCTGTCAGCTTCCAAAAGGGATGGAAGAACAAATGCGCACCATCTTTCTGGGTTGTTGTGGGGATTCAGTACAGAAAGAATGGAAAACAGTGCCTGGGATATGGAAAATACTCAGTCAATGGCTTATTTTCATTATTATTTTAGCTCAACTATTACCTCCTCTACAAAGCTTTCTTTGAGTCCCACATGCAGACTTAGGTGCTGTTTCCATCATTCCACAAATGATTCAATTGCACCTTGAATGTGCATCAATGACTGCAATTACAGCATTGGATGTTGCGTTTAATAGTCACTTGTGTACTCCCCCATTACATTATGTTTGTGGGTACACAGATCAAGTTTGGCTCTCTCTATAAGCCCAGTGCTTAACCAAATGCCTAACCCAAAGTAGCGATTTGGTACATATTGGCTGAATTAATGAAAGGTAGGATGAATGAATGACCATATACCTGGACCATCCTGCAAAGCCTAGATCCAGTGCCAGCTGTCCTGTGATGTTTTCTCAGACCCTCTCAGTAAAGCAAAAAGTCCTCTTCTGTGGACACATCCCTTTGCCAAAACCCTCACCAAATTATGATCATGTGGTGAATATCACTTAGGAGGCTCTGTGTCTTATTCATACCTGTCAGGCCATTAACAGGAGAATTGGGACATGGTAAGAACTCAGCATATGTTCTTCTTCATCATCTTCCTCATTCTCTTCCTCCTCTGTGTTATTATTATCCCCAGGGCGGCTGACATATGAGATTTTGCCATTAGGATAGGGTAGCCACGGGACTGGGTTTAATGCCCAGACCTAATATACAAATGCAGATTGTGTCAGAAGCCTCTGAAAGATTGTTCATGGAGGCCACACAAAATCCACAACCAGGATCAGCTGTAAAAAAAAATAAATAAGAAAACAGAACGTACTTTTCCAAGATGGGTATCTATAAGCAAGAGGCCTGTGTGAGCTTGTGAGAACAGTGTCATAGGCTTTGGTTCTGCTCGGGAAGCTGTCAATTGACTGAGAATTTTGGAACAGAGAAAGGCTTTGGAACCATTCCAGGTAAATAAAGCAGGAGGTAAAAATAATTGTTGGGTTGGTGCATGTATATTTGGAACTATTTGTAGCATGTATTTGAATGTGAGGGAAAACAAGCCTAACACAATTTAGTGTGCATCTATTCCATGCCAGGTACTGTTCTAAACACCTCACATGTATTCGCTCATTTAATACAACAATACTACAAGATGGGCATCATTCCCATTTGAAAACAAGACTCGGGTACAAAGAGTAACTTGCTCAAGGTCAAATGGCCAATAAGTGGTGAACCCGGGTTTGTACCTAGGCAGCGGACTCTAGAGCTGAGGTTGTCAGTGTCTGTAGAAGAGGTCTTTCTGTGTGTTAGGAATAACTGAGAGGCATGTGTATCGCACACCAACTATTTGTCAGGCCCTGTGCCAGGCTAATAAGGTGACACCTAAATAAAGAGGATGGCACAGTTTTGCTTTCAAGCTGGTGACAGAACAGGCAGACTTGAAGGTGGATATTTAGGAGTTTAATTCAGTTTAATAAACTATTTTTATCATTGATTCTGTGCTTGACACTATGCCTGGCCCTGGAAAATAAGGAGTAGGACATGACCGAGGCTTTCAAGATGCTCAGAGTGTCAGAACATGGTGAGTTTTACATAAACACACCGAATGTCACATGCCCCTTGGGTGCTGACTTCCTCACAGTGGAAACTCAGAGCCTACTGTGTGAGCCCATTGGGTATTACTCCAGCCTCTGAGGACCTTGTTTTATCCGTAGAAGGAATCCCCTTAAAAGTGTGTCTGTTTTTGGTCCACGTATTGGTATTGGCTCCACCTCAGTGGTTAGGACTTTTCCAGGCCCTTGGCCACGGACCCTGCCTGATCCTATGTGGTTAACCAGGATGCTAAGGAGCACACCAGTTACTGTGTGCCCTGTGCCCAGCCTCCCCTTCAGACAACACTACCCACTTCCACAGTCCTGTTTCTTTGGGGCAGACCCTCATTGCATGAGGTGCAATCACCTGACATAGAAGGGTTCGTGCATTGGCTGGTAGGGAAGCATGACCTAGCTTGTCCTGGGAAGGTGAGTTGCATCTATCAAATGTCTTCTTGGAGCATTCAAGCTGGAAGGACAGAAATGGTTAGTTGGAGGCAGACAGAGAAACAGACGCATTAGGTGAGTAGTGGAGCACTTGGGCAAGAATTTGGAAGGTGGCATTTCTGCATTGTCTGCCAGCTTGCAGGTGGGATAACCAATAGTCCCTGGATTTCCCATTGTGGATCCCTGAAGAAAGTGCCCAGATTTTATTTAGCTCCAGTGGCTTACTCTCCCTAGAGCCAGGATTGGTGGACTGGACAACACCCTTCCAGTTCTAGAGGGTAGGCAGATCAAAGGAGACAAGTGCCAATAGGCCCTTTCTGGGCGCCTCTGTGGATAGTTGTTGACAGATGAACATCCTCCCCTGCGCACGTGCACACACACACACACATTCACATTCATATACACACACAGACATGCGCACACACACACACACACACACTCATACACACACCATTCCTCCTTGCTCTGCTCCAACCTCACTCCAAGCCATTCTCTCTCTAATGATTTCAGCAGGTGACTAGTCTAGTAGGTTTATTAGGTGTTCGCTCCCCTAAAGACAGCAAAAGCATCTTAAGAGGGCTGTGTAGGAGCAAAATAATAAAGTATTTCTTGAGCATCTACTGTGAGCTAAGGATACAGAGATCAAACCCATGCCCCGGAGGACCTCCCAGACTTGCGAGAGAAACAGCAGATACACAGTTACAGTCCAGGGTGCGGGCAGCTTGATGGAACAGACCTGGGGAGGATAGGTGTGAGTACATGTGGCATGGCTGGTCAAGGAAAGTTCTCAGCGGGATGACAAATGAGCTAAGCATTTAAATGTATTAGAGGTTCTTAAAGCAAAGGACAGAAATGGGTCAGGATATTGTTAGGGATGGGAAGAACATATGCAAACACTCGAAGTTGCAAGAGAACATGGCTGCTCTGGGAACAGCAGAGATGAGCTGCAGAGAGGGGCAGGAGGGAGTTTGTAAAGGAACTATAAGAGCCCCTTGGGGAGCCTTCCTTTCCTGGGTGCTGTGGGCTGACTGGCAGGGGGGATGTGCATACCAGGTTTGGGATAGGACAGGTCCTGGATCAGGGGTGGGCACCTGGCGAAGTTCTGCGGAGCTGCTGAGTGTAGAAAGAGGGACTGGCTTGGTCCGAGATGGTGCATGTGCGCCTCTTGCTGGGGAGGCAAGTGTGCGAGCAGGTGGCTTGAGGCCAGCCAGACCGGGGTCAAATTTCCGCTCTGCCATGGCCTGAATGTATGCTGTGGGGCAGCCTGCCACTTCCCAGAGCTCTCGTTTCCTTTTCTGGGAGTTGAAGAAGGAGCCTTGGAAATGTCAAGTGTGAAAGGCCTTGATGTATGTGAAAAGGCCCTTCATATGCTGCCCATTAGTTATTGGTTAATTTTAAGTAGGTGAAGTGGTTTGAGTGAGGGAATGTGTGTGTGTGTGTGTGTGTGTGTGTGTGTGTGTGTGTGTGTGTTCACACATAGATGAAGGAGGTTTTGTGCAGTTTTGAGGGTGAGCCTGAGAAATAGCTGGGAACCAGGTGTATCTCCCAGGTAAGTAAAACACTCTCCTGAGAAGCCCAGTTCTCACTCCCCATATAGCCAAACCACCTGCCCTCTCAAGAGGATCTCTTAGACCAGTGGTTCTCAACCTTTCTAGTGCCATGACCCTCTCATACAGCTCCTCATGTTGTGGTGACTCCCAACCATAAAATTATTTTCATTGCTACTTCATAACTGTCATTTCGCTACTGTTAATGAATCGTAATGTAAATATCTGTGTTTTCTGATGGTCTTAGGTGACCCTGCTAGCGGTTCTCAACCTGTCCTCTCTCCCCTTACTCCTTTCCCCCTCTCTCTTCTCCCACCCACTCTCTACCAGCAGAGGTCTCCTAATATCTTGGGTTTGGGCTGAATGGTGTGCTCCCCCATTCTCAGGGCCTCTCCACTTCCTGTGCTCCTCCCTGGAGCACCTGTTCCTGCTCACTTCACCCAGCTGAGTCACACTCACCTTTCATGCCACACAGCCATCTCTTCCATCCCAGAGGCCTTTCCTAACCCTTCAGCCCACACTCTGGCCAGCTTACCCCAAGTGTAAACTCTCACTGCTCCCTGCCTACTCCCTCGCAGCAAGTACTTGCTTATACACAGGCGGTCCTCGGGTTACGTCGGAGATCCATTCTTACAGCACGGAGTAGAGAGTTTGTAAAGGAAAAACGCGATTTTCACGGTAAGTTGGGACCCACCTACATAAGCACCATGTCACTCACATGGAGCACACACACAGCAGTAATGAAGTGAAACAGTAAAAAAAAAAATTAAAAGGGAGATAGAGATAACAATTCCTGACTTTTACTTGTGGTAAATAAATAACAAAAAACATAAAGCACATATAAAAAATAAATAAATGGGAGATGGCCATGTAACCATGAAACGACGTAAGTCGAGTCCAACGTAACCCGAGGACTGCCTGTAGTCAGTTCTGTGATTTTTTTTTAAGTATCTTTCATTCTCCAGTGGTTGTCGCCATAGTGGTTCCACTCCCAATGGGCACTTGACAGCGTGTGGAGACAGTGCTGGTTGTCACAGGTGGTGTGTCTAGTTAGAGACAATGCCACCTCACATACCCTGTAGTGGCCAGGACAGGCCCCTCCCAAGGAAGAATTATCCGGCCCAAAATGCCAGTGATGCCATGGTGGAGGAACCCTACTGTGAACCCTGATGGAGACCTTGACTTTTATAGTCAGCCACATGTCCTGCATGGGGCCACATGCACATTGTCCTACTTGTAGTGATTGACATACACACCCCTGCATCCATCTGTGAACAAACCATGCTCACACAGACCGCCCTCTCAGTGGTCATGCCTATTCTTCTGTATACTGGACTCTTAGGTTATGAAGCCACATAAAGCTACATCTTGCATGCACCCAGCTCCTTACACCTGATGTACAGTTCACCTCTCCCTCATCAGATAAGTCCTCTTAGCAATCTCCCCCAACCAACCCAATGCCCACAGGCACACAGGCAGCTACACATGTGTGTGTGCACCTGCACAGGGAGCTGGCACGTTCCCGCTCACCTGTACCTCTGCTCATGAGACCCCCCGACTCCACAGCAGAGGCTCTGTCTTTCATGTCACAGGAAACAGGCTCGAAACAAGAGGCCACACAGGCACATGGACACATGGGCCAGCACAGAGGCGCAGCAGGCAGGGCTGGGGGCGCGTGGCTCAGTGCGTGAACAAAAGCTCCCTGTGACCCCATTCAAGCCATGGGACTGTGGCAGTGTGTCCCCTTAAAGCTAGATCTGAAACCAGACATCAAGCAGAGGCATCAAATCCAGCTCCTATAAAAATCTCATATCTCTCTCTCTCTCTCTCTCTCTCTCTCTCTCTCTCTTTCTCTCTCCTTTCCCCCTCCCTTCCCCCTCTGTCTTTCTCTCTCTCTATTATTCACTCACATACACACAGCTTTACAAATTTTCTTAAAAAAAAAAAAGGAGGCAAACTTCAGAAACAGTTTTAATCAACATCCTGCCAGTGTGGGCTGAGGGTGAAATAGGATATTAATGCTTTTATCTCTGCTGGGGACATGGCTGACTTCACCACCGATCCATCCGAAGCCGCACCCCAGGTGTGTTCCCGCAGCATTTCTGCATTAAGCAGCTGCCAGACCAGGTCTAACATCCTTTATTATCTCAGCAAAGCCGCACGCTCCGAGTGGTGGGGCCATAATGAAAAGATCCAATACCCCATTAGCACAGCTAAATATTTGACTTCCAAACTCAAGTGGAAAATGAAGCTCTGAGCCTGGAGAGGAGCGGGAAGAGAACCCAGCACAAGGCCCTCCCTCTCCCAGCACTTGACAGTGTACAGAGCCCTGCAGATGCATCTTTCCAGAGTTTTCCACCTGGTGTCGGCATCCTCCTCCCTCCCTCCCACTGAGGGACTGCAGCCAGGAGAGAGGAAGCGACCAGACCCTGTGTGGTCCCCAGGCAGGGGTGGTGGGTACAGCACGTGCCACAGTAGCCTGGAATCCGTGTCGGTTCCCTTTTCTTCCCCTCCCTCTGGCCCCAACATTCAGTGTTATATTGAGAGAATTTTCTAAACAGAAAATGCGTTTTCAATTTCAGATGAGGAGGAATCTACCTTCCGTCTTGCCTTCTTGCCTTCCTTCTGTCCTTCTCTTCCAACTCCACCCCTCCCTTATGGCCACCTACTATGTGCCAGATCTGTGCTAGATGCTTGGCAGGGAGCATTGAGTAGATTGATGCCGTCCCTGTCGCCAGGGTGCCACCCCTGTCACTAGATAGGAAGCTCTGTCTTGCACGAAAGACAAGGCCATTTCTAAATCATAACAGAAAGTGGAGGAACAGACATCAAGGACTGGAAGAAATAAGGGGATGCAGGGGTGAATTATAGACATCTTCCTAAGAAAATGACATCAAAGCCGAAATTCAACTGGGAGTCAGCTATAAGGAGAGAGGGAGGGAAGACAGAGTTTCCTTGAAGAGATAACATGTAAATGCGCAATGGTGTAAGGGTCGTGCTGCCTTGAGTCCTGAGAGCAGTCCATTGTGTCTGGGAGGGGAAACTGGGAGTGAATTGTCTAGCAAAGGAGGCAGTGGCCAGAGCCTCAGGGGTTAGGGGACGCAGGCTCCTGTGCTGACACAGGCGGGGTTGGTGGTAGCTCCCGGAAAGAACAGCACTTTCTCAGGTTTTCCTGTAAGAGGAATCACCAAGGAGGGCAGGTTCTGATTTAACAGGAGTAAGAAGGCCTAGATCTCTTGTAACGTAAGGACCACTCGCCACATGAGGCTCCAGAGCCACTGACATGTGGCCGCTTCAAATTGAGATGTTACCTGAGCAGAATCTACACATCAACTCCAACTGCGCACTGATAGAAAAAAATAATGAAAAGTGATCATGAGTAATTTTTTATTGTTTGCCTGTTGAAATGATATGTGGATGTGTTGGGTTAAATAGACTATGTCATTAAGATGAAGTTCACTTGCTTTTACTTTTTGAATTTGACTACAAAAAACTTAATGACATAAATTAATTACATATTTTGGGTCTATTGATGGAAATAATGATGATTAAGATGGTTTCTCCCTGCTTCTTTTGACTTTTCTAAAAGTGGGTGCTAGGACATTTTAGGTTACATGTGTGACCCCCATCATATTTTTACTGGACTGCACTGCTTTGGACTTCCCAAGGCTTATTTTCTCATTGATCTTCTAATATGAGGGGGACCCTCCTACCCTGAGACCTGTCTCCGCTGTTCCCCTTCTTAGAAGGACCACTGGGCTATGAATATTAGCCAACTAGTTCATCAGAAAGTGCTGGATCACCTTGAGCAGGGTTTCCTAACTTTGAAGTCATCAAATCATGGAGGAATTGATGACCTAACCCCAGTTGGTTTTGATTTACACACTTCACCCCAGGTAATTCCAATGTGAATTCGAGGTTCAGTACACTACTGGAATATTAACACTGAAGGGGAATTTAGGTTTAATCCATTCTTATTTTCTAAGTGATTAAAACAAGGCTCAGAGATAGGTGTTTAGTTAAGGTCACACAGCAACCCAGGTTTATCGATCCTCATTACTAATCCATCTCTCCCTCCTAGCCTAGAGTGGATGTCATTCACTGGGGCAGACCAGGTTTCTCCTTCAGTGGCATTTGCATTTGAATACCGCTGTCATCCAGGAAGGAAACACACAGGGGTTCCTGGAGAGGTGGCCAAATAACCTCCAAATATGACCACTGCTCTGAAGAATGAAGCCGCCAAGGCCATATGCCAGGTGGATAAATGCCCGAACGGTGTTCACACGCATACCTTCACATGCAGATGACACACGCAGGGATGACTGTATGTTTGTTTATTTTTTCTTGATTATTTATTTATTTTTAATTTTTTGTGGTTAGACGATCATATATTTTACAGAGTGGTCCCCCTGATATTTCAAGTACACCCCCCTCCAGCCCATACATAGCTATTACAATATTATTTTTTCCTCCAGTGACTTTTCCCTGGCCACTCCCACCCTTCGGCACATAACCTTACCCCTGTAGTCTGTATCCATTGGTAATGTTTATATGCACGCATACAAGTCCTTTGGTTGATCTCTTACAGCATCCTTCTCCCCTGCTTTCCCTCTGAATTTTGACAGTCTGTTCAATGCTTCTCTGTCTCTGGATCGGTTTATGTTGTTGTTTATGTTGTTTATTTTGTTCACTGTATTCCACAAATCAGTGAGATCATGTGGTATTTTTCTTTCATTGACTGGCTTATTTTGCTTAGCATCATGCTCTTCAGGTCCATCCAGGCTGCTGCAAATGGTAGGAATTCCTTCTTTATTATAGCAGTGTAGTATTCCATTGTGTAGATGTACCATAGTTTTCTAATCCACTCATCTGCTGTTGGGCACTAAGATTGGGAAACAGACTGTTATTCTGAATTGTGCTGCTATGAACATAGGGGTGCATATATCCTTTCTGATTGGTGTTTCTGTTTTCTTTGTATATATTCCTAGGAGTGGGATCACTGGGTCAAATGGGAGTTTTAATTTTTTGAGGAAACTCCATACTGTTCTCCACAGTGGCTGCACTAGTCTGCATTCCCAACAGGTTCCTTTTTCTCCACATCCACACACAGGGATGACTGTATGTTTAACGTCATTAGTAGACCATGTAATAAAAAACAGAAACCAAAACCAAAAAGCACAAAAACCTGGGGCTTTTCATGAACACGAGGCTGCTGGTTGGAAGGCCCTGGGTACCGGGCATAGGCCCTGCCCTGGACTCCTGACACTGCCATGCCTTGCGGGCTGCCACCTGGTTTGCCAAATCCTTATTTTGGTTTCAGCTCAACCCCCAAGCTGCTCTCTGCAAGTCTCCCTCTGTTTCCGCCCCTGATCCCCAAGGGACCTGCTCCAGGATAATCTCCTGAGGAATTTCAGTCTCCAGGCGCTTTGGTGGCAGCACTGCCCGTGCCCGCAGGTGAAGGGCCTCCGCCCCTTTCTCGGTGGGCTCCTACTTTAAAGTTTGACAAAGCATATTCAGAGAACTCCTCATTCATTCCAATTTTCCATAAACACCCTTCTGGGCAGGAGAGAGGCTCGTAATGTTGTCTAATGCCTCCTCATAAATCAGAAGCTGTTTGAGGCTGACATTTGATGGGACAGTTTGTGCCCGGGGTGCATCCTTTCAGTTTCATGAAACTCCAGGCCTGGGAAGGGCTTTTGACGTCATTGCGTTTGATCTCCTTGTTGTACAGAATGGGGAGCCTCGCCCAGAGGTGAGGTGACTTGGTCAAGGCTATCAAGGCAATGGCGGAGCAGGAAAGAGAGTCCGATTTCAGGCCTCCCACTTGCCTTCATGGCCCCTACTGCAATGTTGTTGACGTAAGACCCATGCAAAGATGACTTCAGTGTTCCTCAGCCAAACAGAGAAACTAAACCGAGCAAAGCATGACCCTCAGCAGGTGTAAATTGTGTGGGAACTTGTGAGAGCATGTGGAGTTGTGACTCCCTCTCATCTTGTTATGCGGGCTTTATTCCTGGAAGGGCCTGCCTGTTGTGTTTACTGCTCTGTCTCCCTCTGTAGCATCTCTGTCCATTGGAAAGTTGATGAGAGTCGCATCTGCTACCCCACTGACAAAAGTAAAAAGAAACAAGTGAATGTAATTTAAAAAAAATACATTTTTATTGATTTCAGCGAGGAAGAGCAAGGGAGAGAGATAGAAACATCATTATGAGAGAGACTCTTTGATCCGCTGCCTCCTGCATGCCCCCTGCCGGGGACTGAGTCTGAAACCTGGGCATGTGCCCCAACCAGGAATTAAACTGAGACCTCCTGATCCGTAGGTCGATGCTCAACCACTGAGCCACGCCAGCCAGGTGGGCTGAATATAATTTGAATAATGCATTTTATTGGAATAAATACATCCCACATGTTCTTTCAACATGCAACCAATAGGAAACAGTGTGAATGAGAAACTTTGCATTTCTTTTTTCCTGTTCAGTTTTTGAAATCCAGTGCATTTTGTGTTTCCTGCCTCCATCAGTTCAAGGCAGCTTCATTTCAGTGCACCCAAGCCTCATGCGGTGGGGGCTCCTCTTTCAGACAGTTCCGCCCCAGCCCTTTGAACAAGCCTGATACCTGGTAGGAACGTGGCAAGTATTTGTGAATGAATAAGTAGGTTGGAAGAGCGTCTTGTAGCTCCCCTCATACAGCTCAGTAGTGTCAGAGAAGGGAAAGCAAGGCCGGAGAATGGCAGTGAGCTTGTAGTCATCCAGTTACTTGCCTTCTCCACGACCAGGAAGGACATGCGAGGAGCAGGCCCAACCGGCCCTTGACCTGGTTCCCCAGTGCTTGGCACCACCCCTGGCATATACCAGGTGTCCAGCGAGTGTGTGCCGAGGGCAAGGTCACCTCACTAATTGGTAAGAGAGCAGAGTAGAGGACCGAGGGCTCCTGCCTCCTGCCTGGGGCTCTTCTCTCTGTACCCTGCTGTCATGAAAATTGATTTATATTCCGGACCTGGAAGAATGCATAACAATCGCATCAAAGAGGCGCTGGGGGGATGCGGATGCTGAAGCGGTGATTACTGTTTAAATTTCTTTGTGAATAGGTGTCCAGCGGGCACAGTGGGAACTCTGTGTCGGGATCTGAATTGGCCTGCAGTCTAGATGCTGGATGCCATTTACATAGCACAAGACCAGCGCCCGCTGCCCTGTTCCTTTTAAACAAACATATGCTCTGGGGTGTGCCTGGAGGCCTCACTGGACTCCAAACCCTCTCTCTTCATCCACGGGGGGTCAGGCTGGGAAGCTTCCCTCGGAAATCCCCTGCCCTTTCCACATTAGGCCTCTCCATTCTCTCCAGCCAAGGGCAAGGTCTGGGACCCCTTCCCAGCTCCTCCCTGTGCAGCCGGGAGCACTCTCCCTGCTCTGCTTGGAGCAGTGGGCTCCCGCCTCTCCACCCGCTTTCCACCTTACTCAGAGGAGGGCTGCGCTCCAGAGGAGGTCATCTCTCCAAAACCAGACAACGCATCACCATCATCTGAACTCAGAGGGGCCTCGAGAATCTTCTAAAGCAGCTTCCCAAACTCAGGTGTTGGCATGTTACACCTTCTTTTTCTCTCTTTTTATCATTTTATTTTATTTTATTGATTTCAGAGAGAAATGAAGAGGGAGTGAGAGATAGAAACATGGACAGAAAATCATTGGTCGGCTGCTTCCTGCATGTCCCACCCTGGAGATCGAACCCATAACCATAACTGGGGCATGTGCGCTGACTGGGAATCTAACCCTGACCTCCTGGTTCAGAGGTCGACCCTCAACAACTTAGCACCACCACCAGCCTCCCAAATTCTTTGGCATTGCTATTGTTAAACTCACAGTGTTTACTTTTCTCTAAATCTCTCTGCTTGCTAAAGTTACATGAATTTATTTCTGAAATAAAGCAGTAATATCTCGGAAAATAAGCACAATGTGCACATCACATATATTCGCCATATAAAAAATATATAGCTATTTTACTGTAATGAAAATATAGTTAATATTTATATGTGACTGTAAGTCTCAGTGTATTTCCTCAAATTGACTGTGCCTCTACCAGGGACACCCGTCTCACTCCTAAAACATTTTTTGGGGGGCCCCCTGCCCTCCCTGGTCAGTGAGGAGACTGAGCCTCAGCTGGGAGCGGGTCCCACAGGATTTTGGTGGCAACATTAGCTGGGTACTCGGACCTGCTGGCTCTGGACCAAAACCCTACCACATTTCCTCCTTCAGTTGAGCAGCCGGTGGTGAACTCCATGCCTCTGTCCGGTGTTTTAAGAAAACAGGGCCTTCCAAGTCATAGGTTCAGATCCCAGCTGTACATCCGTGGCTGCTTGAGTTTATGACAAGGGCTTACACGCTTCCCAGCCCCTGTCCTTTCAGGAAGTGGAGATGGTGCACAGCTCGGAGCTGCGGAAACATTTGCATTTTGATGTGGTTGACAGGGGACCTCATTTCACACCCTCCCCTGGCGCTGTCCAATACAAGTGAAAGCATGACACCCTGGTCTTTGGTTTTTAACTTGATTTTTATTATTGACACGATTACAGGTGTCCCCATCCCTCCCCCCCTTTGCCCACCACTCCCCAGTGCCTGATACCCTGGCCCCCCTTCCCTCTGGCCATCACCACACTCTTGTCTGTGCCTATGGGTTGTGCATCCATGTTCTTTGGCTAATCCCTTCACCTTCTTCCACCCAGGCCCCCTCCTTCCTCCCCTCTGACAGCTGCCTGTCTGTTCCATGTACCCATTCCTCTGGTTCTGTTGAGTTTGTCCGTTTGTTTTGTTCATTAGATGCTACATATAAGTGAGGCCCTATGGTCCTTTGAAATTTTATAGTAACCTCATTAAAAAAAGAACAGGTGAAATATATTTTATTCAGAATATTCTCATTTCAACAGATAGTCAATATGAAACTATTAATAAAATGGTTTCCCTTTTTTTACATTAAAATTTCAAAATCCAATGTATATTTTATATTTAAAGCATATCTTAGTGCAGACTCTAAATTAAAAAAATCTTGACCCAGATTTAGATTTCATAAGATTTATACAGCTGAAAAAGTGGATTCATAAACCGGAGATTTCCAGCCGTACTTAAAATTGTTTCATTAACAATTTTTGAGCATCAGCTCTTGAGTTTAAATTTAAATTATATCAAATTAAACATGGAGTTCCTCGTCACACTGGCAACATTTCCCGCTCTCAATAACCAAATGTAGCCAGCTGCTACCATCTTGCACAACACGTGTGAAGCATTTTACCTTGTTTTTTACATTTACTTCCTTGTAAAATAGTCATTACATGTATGTTGAACTTGATGAGACAAGCTGGACAGATATCGCTATCCCCTCTGTAGAAATGGCAGAACGGATGCAGAGAGAGGTTAAATGGCTTGCCTGGTGTCTCCCAAGCAGTAAACCCCAGGGCCAGGTCTGGAGCCAAGCCTTGCCAATTTCCAGACCAGCGCTCTGCTCAGAATCCTTAATGAAAATTCCAAATTCACCTCCCTTTGAAGAGCAGTCAGATTGAAGGACCAGCCTACCAAGTTTATTCCTTTAAACTACCAATTTGATCACATAGTTGACATTATGTGTTCATAGTTTGTGCCCATTTTTTTGAACTAATGGGAAGGGAGATGAGGTTCTTGTCGAAAAGCTGAACTAATTGCCCCTGCTGCAGGTTTTTTTTTAGAAGGCTCATTTTAGCAGGTGCATTATTTAAGCACCAGATAACTGATTTGTTAATAACTCTTTTTCTTCCTCTAGGGAGTATAATTTTCTTGTGGGGGTTCAAAAGGTGAAATTTTCACCACACAGAGGCCTGATGATTGCAGGGCTCCGTCTTTGATCAGGTTTATTCTTATACGAGGTTTCCTGGCTCTTTCTCTTTTCTCTCTTCCCCGCAGATTGCAGGGTGTGTGGGAGAGCTAATCTATACGGCATCTTTCTTCTCCTTCTTCTCTGTTTGTGTTCCTTGGACTGTTTTCTCTTGTGAAGGCAAATACAATAATAACATCTTACTTTCTAAAGCTCTTTTCATCCTGATCGAGTTCCGAGTGCCCCAGAACACACTGCATTTCAAAACTTATGGAAATGCAGTCTTCCAGGTTACAAATTTAGACAACATGAAAAGTCAGACGCACGGGGCTCTTGAAGCGCATTAATTCACTCACAACATGCCCTGTCCCCCGAGCAGCTACAATTAATTGTCTCTGAGCCAAGCCCAGCCTTTTGCTCAAGGTAGCACAGCCTCGTTAAAGAGAGAGGGAATGCCGTTTATTCATGTGTCTACATTTCCATGGGATTATGGGGAGCCCACGCAGATCTGTTGGGTTTAAACCCGCAGTGCCGGGGAGAGGCGCTTGTAGTCTCCCTGCAGTCTGGCAGACAAACCACGCATTTGCATTTTATTAAAAGCTCCCTTCTCCTGCTCCTTCTCTCCAGGGCTGAGGAGTCTGTGTTGCTTTGACAGGCTGTGCAAAGGCTGCTTGGGACAACCCAAACGCCTACCATCTTGTGCGAAGATCTATTTACATACTTCCAAAGGATGGATCCCAAGCTATGGATATCTCTCACCCACTCGGTCCCACTTACTACCTTAGGCACCTGTACTCTCTATCTCTATCCACAGTGAGACTTTTAAATCAGTATTTGTATTGATTTCAAAGAGGAAGGGTGAGGGAGAGAGAGAGAGAAACATCAGTGATGAGAGAGAATGATGGATCGGCTGCCTCCTGCATGTCCCCTACCCAGGTTTAAGCCTGCAACTGCGGCATGTGCCCTAACTGGAATTGAACCACGATCTCCTGGTTCTTAGGTCCACACTCAACCACTGAACCATGCCGGCCGGGTGCACAGTGGTTTTTGTCTGGAATGAGCTCCTTTCTGCCCCAAGCCCTCTTCTTGCTTCTGTCAGTCCTTCTGCTGCTGGCTCCTTCAAATCTCCCAGGTCTGGGCCCAACAAATAGGATCTTCTCAAGGGTACCTGCTCTGTCCATCTGAAAAGTGGTATGTTTTCCTTTATTGCTTCTCCTGCAACTCTTCACGATGTGCCTTGTTGTTGATTTGTTTGATTGTGTAGTGTTTAGTCCGCTTCATCGGAGAGCAATTTTAGCCATAAAATTGCATGTAGAGTGGAAGCTCCAGGAGGCTGTTCTCCTCAGCTGCATCACTCTTGCAAAAGACAGAGTTTGGGGATACACACAGGGGTCTTTACTTACTGCAAATGTAGTGTTTAGGGCCCCAGAATAATTTCTAAGTCTGTCTTTCAGGCTGAAGAGAACTTTAAAAAATAGCAACTGTACCCATGTCTCCTCCAGTTCATGGCTGAAGAAATTTGCTGCTCAGCTGGTCAGATGGAGCAGGGAATAGGGCAGGAGGGTTTCAAATCGCTAACTTCTCCACCCAAGGCCTTGGCATTATTCTCTTTGGGAACATCTTATTCAGTGCCCATATTTATAGCTAATTTCTTTCAACTCTATATGATGGGAAGGGAACTAAAGAACTCAACATAAATCCCTTTCACTACACCTTAGTTCTACTAATAAATCAAGATGCAAGCTGATTTTTGGTAGAAGAAATGAGCTTGTTCTATTCTACAGCCACATAAACTTTGGGGGGGAGAGAAAGAGATGGAGATCAGGAAAGGGGGAAAATTTATGATTCTTCTTTCCCACCTGTTGTCTCATTTAATCTTCAAGTAAAGCTGAAATGGGCTTTTATCATCTGCATTGTCCAGCTGAACACTGTGGGACACAGGAAAGGAAATACTTGTTTAGGAAGATTGAAGGGTTGCTATACATACAAAAGATTGTGGGGGCGGGGTGTGGTGTTTCACATGGGTTTCAACCCAAGTGTTATTGGTAGTAACTGTGGGGACATCTGTTAGGAAGGATTCTGAAGTTGTATCAGAATTTAGCCAGAAAGTGTGGCAATTGATTAATCATGTCTGTCAGGGACATGGCATTGGTGGTTAGAAAAGACAGAACACATGCCATATAATTTAAAAAATTGGTAAATTATAAATTCCAAAATACTAGCCATCTGTGTAATCTGGGTTTTGAGTCATAGAGACATGTGGATTCCATTTCTAACTCCTCTAATAATGAGCAGTGTGGTCTTCAAAGGGTCATTTCCTCCTCTAGGGTCTTTATGAGTCTATAAAATTTGAATACTATAATAGATGATTGGTAAGGTTTTATCCAGCTGAAGTAGCCTGTGATTTTATAGGAAGTTTATAATGACTAGATTATTAAAACATGCACCCTTCTGTAATAGCACGTTCCATCCTGAGCTGCTGGTACATTTTTTCTCCTCCTTTTCACTTGTATAGATTACTTAAATAGGGTATTTACTTGTATAAACATTGTAGCTATTTAAAATGCCAATATTGATTCATTTTGTGTAAAATGTGAAGTGTGTCATGTGTTTCCTCTAACATATTGGGAAGCAGTCAGATTCTCATTTTTTCTTATATTTCATGGTGACAACAGTTGACCTACACAATACATTTTGTATACAGAACATATGCCAAAAATGGTTATGAAAGTTGCACAGTAAAGAAGCAAACTTAGCCAAAACTGGTTTGGCTCAGTGGATAGAGCGTCGGTCTGCGGACTGAAAGGTCCCAGGTTCGATTCCGGGACCTCAGTTGCAGGCACATCTCCAGTGTGGGGCATGCAAGAGGCAGCTGATTGATGTCTCTCTCTCTCATCGATGTTTCTAACTTTCTATCCCTCTCCCTTCCTCTCTGTAAAAAATCAATAAAATATATTTTTTTAAAAAAGAAGCAAACTTACACAAAAATAGGATCAAACAACACTATGATCCGTGAAGTTACAAAGATTTTTTTTCTACTTCCTGTGACAAAAATAAAACATGTTCATTGGCGAGAGATGAGGATACTCAGAGAAGAAGCAGGCAGTTTGAGTCCCTGGTACCGGGAACTATGTCTTACTTGCCACCCGTCGTATCTCCAGTGATTTGTAGAATTTCTGGTACTAATTAGTAGATAGATTCTGAATATATGACTAATTAAATGAATGGCAGTGAGAAGACAAAAAGCACACCTATTGCCGAACCATAGAAATAATCACTATTAATATGAAATGGACCTCTGCCTCAACTTTTCACTGACAAACATGTTTGTTTTTTAAAACCAGCTTTATGAGGTATCATTTGCATTCAGTAATCATACAATTTAAGTATATAGTTCAATGAATTTTGACAAATGTCTATAATCAAGATTAACATGTTTTCTTTACCTCAATAAATCCCATGTGATGCTTTGTAGTCAATCTCTGCTCCCCATCCCTGGTCCTTTGAAACCACTGAACAATTTCAACGTCATCTGGAATCACCATGTACAGTCTTCATGTCTGGCTTCTTCACCTAGCACAAACCTTTTGGGATTCATCCATGTTGTTGGGAGTCACTGGTTTGTTCCTGATTCATTTTTATGGTTATAAAACAATTTGTTTACCCACTTACCAGTTGATGGACATTTACAGCTTTCCGGTTTTGCCAGTTGTTACAAAGCTCTTAACATTCCTCTACAAGTCTTGGTGTGGACATAGGTTTTCCTTTCAGTTGGGTAAATATCTAGGGATGGAAAAGCAGAGTTAAATTGTAACTGCATGCAAAAATCCAGAGTGGAAATTTTCATTTTCTACAGCAGTGTGAGAACAAAACTTGCTGAAGCCATGCTTAATTTTAGTCATTCTAAATAGGCATGGAGAAATATTTCACTGTAGTATAATTTGTATTTATCTAGTGACTAATGATACTGATTATCTTTCCCAGGCTTATTTTGCCATCTGTATATTATGTTTTGGTGAAGGATCTGATCAGATATTTCTTTTTTCCTTTTTTTAAAAATGTAGTTGTGTACTCCTTTGTTACAGAGTTGAATGGGTGATTTATGTATGCTGGGTCCAAGCCCTTTATCAGATATATTATCCCAGTGTGTAACTTCCCTTTTCATTTACATTACAGTATCTTTTGAGGAGCAGAGAAATTGAATTTTGGTGAGTCCCCTTTGGAAAATTCTTTATAGTTTCTCTTTTTGGTATCCTATAGTCATCCATTTTCCCCTAACCCAAGGTCACAAAGATTACCATATATATTGTCTTTTAGAATTAGGTTTTAGCTCTTACATTTAATTTTATGATCTATTCTGAGTTAATTTTTGTGACTGGTGAGGTGAGGGTTGAGGTTCATTTTTTAATATGTGCATATCCAATTGTGCCAGCACCATTTGGTCGAAAGGATAAAACCTTTCTCCATTGACTTTCCTTGGATCCTTTGTTAAAAATCAATTAACCAATTATGTTTAATCCATTTCTGGTTTTGTTTTGTTCCATGGATTTACATGTTATCTTTTTACCAAAACAACCCTGTCTTAATTCTGTAGCTTTATAATAATAAGTCTTTCAGTCAGGTAGTTTAAGTCTTCCAACTTTGTTATTTTTTTCAAAATTGTTTTTGTTATTCGGGGTTGCTTGCATTTTAATATATGTTTTAGGATCAACTTTTTGAGTTCTACAAAAAGTGCTTATGGGATGTTTATTGGGATTTATATGCATCTATTGATTAGTTTGGGGAGAATTGACTGCTTAAATATTAACTTTTCTGATTCACGAATATAGCACACAACTCCACTTAGTAACATCGTTTAAAAGTATTTAGCAACATTTAAAAATATTCAGTGCATAGATATTGCCATATTTTGTTAAATTCATCTCAAAATGCTCATTTTTTATGCCTTTCAATATTTTTTAAAATATATTTTATTGATTTTTTACAGAGAGGAAGGGAGAGGGATAAAGAGTTAGAAACATCAATGAAAGACATGGATCAGCCGCCTCCTGCATGCCCCCCACTGGGGATGTGCCCGCAACCAGAATACATGCCCTTGACCAGAGTCGAACCTGGGACCCTTCAGACCAGAGGCCAATGCTCTATCCACTGAGCCAAGCCGGTTTCAGCTAAATATATGTATATTTTAAATTTAACTTTCTAAATATTCATTGCTGGTATACAGAAAAATTATTAAAATTTTTTAAAATTGATTTTAGAGAGAGGAAGGGGGAGAGTGAAGAGAGAGGGAGAGAGTGGGAGAGGGAGGAAATGGGAGAGAGAGAGAGAGAGAGAGAGAGAGAGAGAGAGAGAGTGAGAGAGTGAGTCATCCCATACTTCCCACCCAGGGATAGAACCAGCAACCTAAGTATGTGCCTTGGAATCAAACCTGCCACCTCTTTGATGTATGGGATGATGCTCCAACCAACTGATCAACACTGGCTAAGGCTAGAAAAACTATTTTTGTACATTTTGTATACTCACTTATTAGTTCTGCTACCTTTACAATAGATAGGGGGAGGTATACTAGATAATCATATCCTCTGCAAATAAAGAAATTATTATTTGAAAATCTGAATATCTTTTTTTTTGTTAATCCTCATATGAAGATATTTTTCCATTGATTTTTAGAGAGAGTGGAAAAGTGAGAGGGAAAGACAGAGAGAAACATTCATGTAAGAGAAACATAATGATTTGTTGCCTCCTGTACGAGCCCTAACCAGGGCCTCAGAAGGGAAGGAGCCTGCAACCAAAGTGCATGCCCTTAAATCAAATCCAGGACCCTTTGGTCCACAGGCCGACGCTCTATCCACTGAGCCAAACCAGCAAGGGTCTCAATATCTTTTTTTTAAAATCTTAGGGCACACTATAAGATCTCCAATACAATAATAACTACTAATAACGAGGATTAACATACTTGCTTTGTTTCTGACATTTTGAATGCCCTTTATCAGGCTGATAATTTTCCCCCTTATTTGCTTAAAGTTTCTTTTAATCATTAATAAATATTGAATTTTTTTCAAATATTTGTCCTACATTGAAATAATCATATAGACTTTCTTGTTAGTCTATTGACATGATAGATAACATTGATAGAGTTTTGGATGTTGTTATATAATCAAGAATTTGTCTGATCTTTGTCGCTGGCTCTTGGACTGGGAAATTTCTAAGCCTTTGTAACTTCTCGATTGATAGGAATGTTTTATTATTCATGGTGGACCAAGCCTGTGTTTACATTAATGAGGTGATTCATGATGAGTGCCTTGAGAGTTTCAGGATGGGGACTGGCCTTGCTAAAAAGACCAACCATGTTATTAGAGGCTTGAAGCAGATGATACCAGCCTGACCTCTGGGGAGGGGACAGTGGTTGGAGATTGAGTTCAGTCACATGCTCAATCATTCAATCAATTCCTGATTCATGAACACATTACTATAGCAGGTGGATGCCATGTCTCCATTCAACTGAGGGGGGTCATGGAGTCTCCCTGTTCAGCACCCTTCCAAACCTGCTCTTAGTGCTTGTTTCTTTGGGCTGGTCCTGATTTGTAGCCGTTAAAATAAAGTTATAAATAAGCACTTAACTGAGTTCTGTGAGTTGTTCTAGTGAATTATAGAGCCCAAGGTGGAGTGAAAACCCCTGACTTTGCAGCTAGTTGGTCAGAAGTGCAGGTAGCCTGGGAACCCTGCAATTTGTGGCAAGTTTCTGAAGTCATGGCAGTCTTGTTGAGGGCTGTGCTCTTAACTGGTGAAGTCTGTGCTCTCTGAGAGTATTTGGTGTCAGAATGGCTTTGCAATATTACTAACCAACTTTGTATTCTGGAAAAAAAAGTTTTCACCCACTCATAGAGATTTATCCTTCAATTAATTTTGTTAATTTTTTATTAAATAATTTTAGTCTATATTTATGAAAGATATTGTTATATATTTTTCTTTTTCTCTAGTATCTTTTCATGGTTTTGATAATCAGGATAATGCTATATTCATAAAACAGGTTGGGAAGTATTATATCTTTTTATATTTATCTGAAGTATGTGTGTATAATTGGTGTTATTTCCTACTTACATATTTGGGTGAAGTCACCTGGGCCTGGAATTTTCTTCATGGGAAGGTTTCTAAGTATAAATCTATCACTTTTAATAGATAGAGTGTTCCAGTTATCTTTTTCTTGCTCAGTGAGCCTTGATTGTTAATGCCTTTGAAATCCTTCAGACATTTCATGTTAGTTGTTAAAATTTCTGTCACAAAGTTGTTTGTGATATGATATTATCTTATAATTCATTAAATGTCTATAGGGTCTATAATTATGTCTCTTTTTTCATTGCTGATATTAGTACTTTGAGTCCTCTATCCCTTCTAAATCTGGTTAAGTTCTGTTAAAAGTTGACCTTTCCTAAAGATCAGATATTTGTTTCATTGATTTTCTCAATTATTTGCCTGCTTTCTTATTTTTTCCAATCTTAAATTTTAACTTTAATGTGCATGATGCTCTTTTATTTCTTTGTTCTCCATTCTTATCATGATATTTCTTTTTTTCCCTACTTACATTATATTTTTTTCTTTTTTAAAAAAACTATTGTTGAGAGTATTACAGATGTTTCCCCTTTGTCCCCCTCAACCAGGTTCCCACCCCACCCATGCCTTTACCACCCTATTTATTGTCTGTGTCCATAGGTAATGCCTATATGCATGTAAGACCTTTGGTTAATCTCTTCCTGTTCCCCCTTCCTCATTCCTTCTGAGATTCATCAGTCTGTTTCATGTTTCCATTCCTCTAATTATATTTTATTTATCAGTTCATTTTTTTTCATTACAGTTCTTGTTCATTTATTTTGATTTTAAAAAATTCAATTATTGATAGATATTTATTACCATTTTATTGTTCACATTTTTAATCCTTTTTTTCTTTCTGCCACTTCCCCTTCCTTTTCCCTTCTTTTTTTCTCTCTTTTTAAAGAATACCCATCAACATTTCATTTAATACTGATTTGGTGGTGATGAACTCAGCTTTTTCTTATCTGTGAAGCTCTTTATATAATCTGCAATTCTACATTAGATTTCATTTACTCTTTTTTTCTTTTTTTTAATATAGAAGTTAGGTATTAACTGGAGACTTCTTTTATAAGTTAAGTATATAATTCTATAAATTTCTGTTTAGGCAGTGGTTTACCTGAAAGCCACATTTTTGTCATGCTGTGTTTTTATCTACTTGAAAAGAATATGGATTCTGCTGTTGTCCTATGCTAATATTCCTTTTCTAGGACTACTTTGATTATTAATATAGACTTATTTTTCAAATTTAATGTTAGTGTAGTATACTTTTTCTCCATTATTTTACTTTTACCATATCTTTAGCTTTATATTTAAGGGGTTGTAGGCATCATACAGCTAAATATTTCTATTTTATGCAGTCTATTTTGCTTATTTTTCGAGTTTGATTACTTATATTTAATTTAATTAATGATATGAATTGGGTTTATAGCTACTGTTAGGCTTATTTGCTTTATATTTATACAATCTGTTCCTTGTTTACTTTTTCTTATTTACTTTTCTAACTTTTGTTCTCATTACTAAGCATTTTTTGTGATTCTATTTCATCTCTACTATTTGTTCACCAGTTAATCCTCATTTTGTTTATTTTGGTGGTTGCTCTAAGGCTTATGGTATACATCTTTAACTTACTGCAGTCTATTTTTAAGTAGGTTTATATCAAATTGCACATTATATAAAAACCCTATAACAGCCCTAGCCAGTTTGGCTCAGCAGATAGAGCATCAACCTGCAGACCAAAGGGGCTCTTCTGGTCAAGGGCTCCTCTTGGGCCCTAGTCGGGTCTCATGCAGGAGGCAACCAATTGATGTGTTTCTCTCACATTGATGTTTATATCTCTGTTTTTCCTTCTCTCTTCCAACCTACTTAAAAATCAATGAAAAAAAAATCCTAAAAAAAAATCCACAAAACAAAACAAAACACACACACACACACACACACACACACACACACAAACACAAACAAAAAAACACCCCTATAACAGCATACTTCCATTTTTCTTATCTCAGCCTTGTGCTATTGTTTTCATACATTTTTACTTCTATAAATATTATAGATTTCACAAAACACTACTAACATGATCTGTTTTAAAAAGATCATTATCATTTAACAATATTTTAAATTATGAGCAAAAGAGTAAGATACATGAAATTACATGATTTATTAATTTTAAATTTTATTTTCTAAGGCATGATCTTGCATTATAATTAATTTAGTTCACTTGCCTTCCTTTCTCAACTTCCATGTCTATAACTTAGAAAAAATGTAAAGAGTCCTTTTAAAATAGTGGTATTTATAGTTCTTAAAATTTTTTGTTGTTGTTAATCCTCACCTAAGGATGTATTTTTTAGAGAATGAAAGGGAAGAGATAGATAGATAGATAATAGATAGAAAGAAAAAAATATAAATATGAGAGAGATACATCGACTGATTGATTGCATTCCATGTATGCCTTGACCAGGGCCAGGGATTGAATCTGCAACTCAGATATGTGCCCTTGACAAGAAATCAAACCCAGGACCCTTTGGTGAATGGGCTGATGCTCTCACTACTGAGAAATACTGGCCAGGGCAGTATTTATAATACTTTGGTTAGTGCACTCCAACAGTAAAATATCATCAAATACATTCTCTATATATGTGATGCACTTATTCATAAAATATCATCAAATACATTATATATGTGATATGCTAAACATATATCGTACATTTATCATAACCTACACACATTAGAAAATAAATTCAGAGGATGAGAAAAATAGAATTTTAACAATTTCTCCTCAAAACTCATAATGGATTTTTCTTGCATCTCTAAGATGTATGCTTACCCACCTTGGAAACCACTACTCTCAAACTAAAATAGTAAAAATATGGCATGAACAGTCAGAGTAACCAACTTAATGAGTTGACATAACAACTCAAATAAGCACACATTTTATTATTTACATTTTATACATAAGGAAACTGAGCCTTAGATAGTAAGAATTCATCTAAGAAGACATATCTATACTAATAAAAGCCCATGTGGTTGTCACGCCCTCATGCTGTGATGCCTTCACGCTGTCACAATCCATCACCAGGAGGCTGTGTGCACAGCAGGTGCGTGGGTGGGCAAGGACTTGACACTGCATTCGCAGCATGGAGGTGGGACCCCGGGCTCTGACCTACTTCTTTGGGGCAATTCATTGAGGATCCCTGGATGGGTGGGCGGGGTCTACCTCTTTGGGGAGATCGATCACAGGGCTCCCACACTGTGAGAAGGCACAGGCCAGGTTGCGGGAACACCTCACCCCCACCCTCGAGTGCATGAAGTTTGTGCACCAGGCCTCTAGTAAGGTAAATAGAAGAGTCCTATCTAAATACAAGTCTCCTCATTCTGAGTCTAATGAACTTTTCTTTGCACCACTGTGTCCCACCCTTTGAAAAATGATACTTCATGCGTGATATATATGGACAACATTATCCAACAGCCTAATAACTACCATTAACTCAAAAACCCTTCATAATATGAGTAAAACATTCATTTCCAAAACAAATCACATGACTTGTTTTTATTAAATTAATGCTATTTAATAATGATAAAAGTAATGATATTAGAATATACAGAGATGACATTTAATCCTCTGTTTCTGTATCATTTGCTCTTAATTCTTTCTCTCATTTTGTATGAGAGGAAGTGAGGTCAGTGGGAATTAACTTCTCATTTCCAATTAATAAGGCAAGATTTTGGTGGTGGGGGCAGGAATTAAGCCTAGAAGAATGACATAGATTTGGGCTAGAAGGAGGGAGGGAGAGCATTTGGAGAATAGAGAAATCTGTGGAGAATGTCCCAAATCCCAGCTTCTATCTACCAAGTAATCATATCGAACAGACTGTGAAAGACTGGACCAGATTCAGTCACTGACCTGAAGATGAAATTCTCCATTTTCCATTATCAACTCGGCCAGAAATCCACTCCCCCTGGAGCCATACTTTGCCAACTTGCTGTCTCCCTCTACGCTGGCTGGTTCATAAACACAGACTCAGGCGTTGAGGTGCACAGACCCAGCACTCTCTTCCCAAAGGGCAAACTATTTTTGTGTATCACCAAGCCGCGTTCAGGGGTCGGAAATGGTTGTAGTAAGTAAAATAGCAATATTAAATCCTGTTTGCAGTTCTGTGAGTGATGGGCAAAAGCAGATAAGAGGAGATGAAGAATCAAAACTAAAAATCCTCAGCCTACCGGCGATGGTAGAGTAAACACATTTTGCAGAGGTACAATCTGGTATAGGACAGAGAGCATGGGTTTGACAGCAGGAAGACCTCTGTTTATGCACCCAGTTCTATAGTTTCCTCTGGCTAGATCTTTCACACAACACCTCAACTCTACTGGTCTCAGTTGGTTGATGTTACAAATGGGAATGCAATGATTGATTCACCATAGAGTTGTTCTGCAAATTAATGGGAGAATAAATATGAGGTTGTTTAGTTACCATTTGTTATTTACCTTCTACACATCCTACAAGGCCATGACTAAGTCACTCTTCCCTCTCAAGATCTGTTCATTCCATTGCCATCCTCTAAAGTGACCATTCCCTTTTCCAGTGTCCTTTGAAACAGCTAGTAGCCACATTAAAAAGAGGGGAATGAAATGGATGAAGTTAATTACAGTATTTTCTTAAACTCCATATATAAAAAATACCATCCTTTCAACATGTAACTAACATAAACATATTATAGACATTTCACATTCCTTTTCCATTCTCTGTGAATAAATGCTATATATATTATATTCACAGCACATGTCAGTTTAGACCAGCCGTACTTCAGTTTCTCAATAACTGAAGAGTCCTAGGTTTGATTCTGGTCAAGGGCACCTGCCCCGGTTGTGGGCTTGATCCCCAGTGGGGGGTGTGCAGGAGGCAGCTGATCAATGCTTCTCTCTCATCATTGATGTTTCTCTTACTCTCACCCTCTCCTTTTCTCTCTGAAATCAGTAAAAATGTATTTAAAAAATAAAATAAAATACCTATGGGAAATGAAGGGTTCCTTCTTCAGGGAACTTTTTGGTGGCCTTCAGAGATTTGCAGAGCAAGCATGACATGTCTTGGCACCTCCTGGGTGGCCTTCAAGGGTTTGGGGAACCAGCCAGAGTTTTTTTGACTCCTAGGTTCATTTCAACTGACAGGTAATTACTTTTTTGAATATTTTTATTAATTTCAGAGAAGGGAGAGGGAGAGAGAGATGGAAACATTAATGATGAGAGAGAATCATCTATCAGCTGCCTCCTACACACCTCCCATTGGGGATTGAGTCCAAAACCTAAGCATGTGCCCTGTTTGGGAACCAAGCTGTGACCTCCTGGTTCATAAGTTGATGCTCAACCACTGAGCCACACCATCCTGGCTATAGGTAATTATTTTTTTAAAGAGTGAAAAAATACACTCTGTTAACAGAATGTAAAAGGAAAAATAAAAACTATCCTTCCTTTCATATGCTTTACCTTCCTCATTGTACACGGTAAGAAATGGTAAAATTATACATAATAAGGGAGTATTTTTCATTGTTTCACTAGTTTGTTATCTAGGCTAATGTACCAAGCAGACTATATATTCTGCTGGCTCATCGTATGTTAGAAATTCTAATCCTTGTATGCAGAAAAAAAGAGGAAAAAGAAGACTGGACTAAGTGTTGTTGAATGTAGGTGTGTTGATTTTTTTCATTCATTCACTCAATGAACATTTAGTGAATGCATTCTCTATGCCAGATGAGAACTAGGTTCTGAGTTTTTATCTTGGATCTATCATTTACAAACCATGCAGTGTAAGCCACTCTGTTAACCTTAATTCCCTTGACAATGAGATAACACAATTCTGATTTCATCATTCACTGGACTGAGAATTAAAGGAGTTAGGGATTTTGCCAAGCAGAAATAGTTTTGATCTTTACTCCGTTCTCTAAACTAAATATTATGGGGCTCGTTTTACTTAGGAGAAAAGTGGTACTCAGTGAAGCAATATGGCCCAAGAAATGAATGGCAGAGATGAAATTTGAACCCATGTTTGTCTGGCTGCAGACATGCTCTTTACCACTATGTAGAGGTCTTTATAACCACACAGAACTATTTTCCTACCATGTTTTATGATATATCTGGTTTCATATCGTAACTTTAAATATTTATATGACATCTTAGGAGTTTTGGTAGAAGAGAAGTGGATTGTTGTCATCTTCAGGCACAGTTCATCAGCTGAGATTTGGTTGCCATAGCGCTGAGACTGGACATCAGAGTCTGTGCTATTCACAGGGCCACATGGTTTAATGAATACAAAAGCCACCAGGAGAATATGAGCTCTGAATTTAAATCTTGGGTTCTTCTTACATGCCAGTTCCATAGATCTCTCAACATATTGATTAGACGTCACTATCCATGTGCTTAAAGCAATCAGTATACTAGGCTACTGATGGAGATCAGAGAGTGGGAAATGCCATATGCAGGTTATTGCTCATTGTTTTGATATTTTCAATACATAGATACCTGGATTGTGCTCTGTAGTCCCTTTAGACAGGAAAAGGAGGCAATTAAACAACAACAACACATTTTTTTCTATTCTTTGTGATGCTTTTAAGTTTGGGCATGTAAATTGATAAAAAGGAATAAAATCAATTTTTACTATTTTTGGTGATATTTAATGACATCATTACAACCTTTGAAAATTAACTGTGATCGTTGAACTATAAAATGTGGAAGGTTCAGCAATATTTAAGCATCTCCCTGTTAAAGGTCTAGGATGCTGAAAGATGTAAGAAAAAGGAAAGATGTAAGAAAAACATGACTTACATGTTGAAAAAGAGGTATTGGTTCTAAGAGATGAAGGTACTAATTCTAAGATACTGAGGTGGACAGAACTATCCGTGAAAGTGAATATCCTTGAGAATCCACTATTGCTTCTAGGTGAAATACTAAAAAATTATTTAAAATTTAAGTGTGTGTGTGTGTGTGTGTGTGTGTGTGTGTGTGTGTGTGTGTGTTTTCCTAGACTACTACCCAGCTGTGATTTGAGTCAAATGGGTTGGTGATGTGGACACTTCTTGCTTTTGTATCACTTATCTTTCCCCCCATATTTCTGCTGATAGCACCCCCAAATTTTCTTCTGAGGAGCCACCTTTTCCCCTTAATCCATCTGACTGAGGTGATAGTGAGTTGTCCTCGGGATATGGAGCACAGAACACCGTGGTGGAAATCCAGTGACAGGGACACAGCCCATTGCAGCCATTTAGACTCCCAGGCTTGGGATTTTTGTTGGGACTTCCCGGAGCAGTTAGCATGCACTCTGCAGCTGCGTGCAAAGAACTTCTGCTTGTCCACTTAGCCACCCAGAGGAATAGGAACTGAGAGAGGCAGACAGGATGGGTCCTGATGACATGAAGTCAAATCCAAGCAAGTTCTATGTCTTTCTTTTCTTTTTCTTTTTTTTTTTTTCAGTTACATGAAGCGATACTTTTTTTTTTTTTTTTTGCTGCAGTTAGTTTCATATGAGTTTCTTGTCGTTTATAAGCAAGAGAATGCTAATTGATACTGCCAGTTTGATGAAGTGCTCCTGTTCAAAGCCTGTCTGAAGAGCTGTTGCAGCTCCTGGCATGTGAGGCGACCCTGCAGGATGATTCGCCTGGCAGCGCACATGGCTGGGTTGTATCCTGGCGAGCTCGCTTACCGGTGTTATGATCAGCAACATCTAACACAGGCACCTGTCCTGGCAGAGAAAAACAGTGCCTGCATTCATTAACCGTGGCTTTGTTTACCCCCTTCTTGTTTAAGCAAATAGGCATTAATTTGTTTTTTGGGGCTACCTGTCCCTTGGAAAGCCTGCCGTGCCCACATACCAGTGAAATTAGGTTTGATACCTACAATGTTGTCTGGGTCTCATAGATAGTATTGTATTCTTACGAGCTAGCCGTTGGAACCCGGGCCCTGTAAACAATTTTTCTGCGCCGACATCTGTAATGAAACACGGGGGAGGGTGAAAGTGACACGGGGCTTGGCCTTCAGGATGGAAGGAGAAAGATATCTTTAGTTCACGATTTAGATAATTCTTCCTATTTGATCTTGCCATCAGACAGGTATGCTTTTATCTCTGGCATCTACAGAGGGCCTTCACCTGTCTCAGGCAGAGAACATGCAGGGCTGACACGTGGGTTTCATCTCCTGTGACTGGTCTGATTGATTGGTAGTTGTTGCCGAGAGGGCTGTACTGAGAAGTGTTGGGGGGTTTTTGTGAGAGAGGGTCTCGTGATCCTCTGGCAATAGCTGCCCCAGGCAAGAGATAGATAAGAAGTAACAGTAAGGAGACACCAAAAAATATTGAAAATCGAAGCATATCTGGTGGTTTGAAACAAAAGGGTGGGGACCGGAGCAAGGTAGAGGGGGGTCAATGGGAGAAAAAAAAAAGGGAGGGGACATCTGCAGTACTTTCAACAATAAAGTTAAATTTTAAGAACCCAACCAAAAACAAAATTAGGATTAGCCAGCTAAACTCAAGCTAAATGCAATAGAAGTCAATTATAAACACTGACAAAAGGATATTTATGTCATAAAATATTAAGACAACCACACCTTCTCAGGAACAGTGATGCTGAAGCTGAATGAAAATGTGTTTCATTGCTACTTTAACATCACTATGAACGCAAGTAAGAGGGCTTGCAGTCCTGGGTTAGTGTGCAAAAGTGCGACCTAGCATGCTGAGTACAGGTAAGCACGGCAGTTAAGCCCACAGACTCATAGAGTTGGGATTTCAAACCAAACGTCAGCTCTTGCTCACTGAGGTTCTTGAGAAAATCATTTTACTTCTTTTTTTTTTTTAAATATCTTTTTATTGATTTCAGAGAGAGGAAGAGAGAGGGAGAGAGAGAGAGAAACAGCAGTGATGAGAAAGAATGATCAATTGTCTGCCTCCTGCACACCCCCTACTAGGGATCGAGTCTGCAAACCTGCATGTGCCCTGACCAGGAATTAAACCTTGATGGCTTAGTTCATGAGTCAACACTGAACCACTGAGCCACACCAGCCAGGCTCATTTTACTTCTCGGATCCTCAGTTTCTTCATCTGTGAGAGTGGAGAAAACCTGTGACTCGCGGCTTTTTTTGAAGTTTATTTTAATCAATGAATTTAATTAAATAATATTTGTGAAGCTCTTACCAAACTTCCTGGCACATTTTAGGCATGAAATATGTGGCAAATAAAAACAATAAGGAAAAACAGCAATGCTAGTGATATGATTTTGTCTGACCCGGTCAGTGATGGTACCTTGCTCAGAATCTATCATGTAGGAGGTACTCACAGTATATACAATCCGAGTATAGGGCACTCAAAATGAAACATGTAAACAAAAAAACCTCTCTCCCCAGTCTCATTCCTTTTACTTTAAAGGCATCAAATGTGAGGTGACAGGGAATCATGGCTAAGTACATTGAATTTTGGGTTCAACTATATTGAATTTATGTCTTACTAATTTCTTCTCTTTAGGGATGATAATCACGGCACCTACCTATTGGAATTTTTATGAAGGTTCTGTGAGTTGACATATGGAAAACAGAGAAATGCCTGGTCCAAAGTAAGTGCTCAATAAATGTTATTATTAATAATTATGTGATAATTAGTGGGAAGTATAACACTGCTAAGCCTGGCTTCCATTGATTTAGGTACCATATGTCAGGCTTCATGCTAAATGCTTATCTCATTTAGTCATTACGCGACAACCTTGTTGGGATAAGGGTTACTTCCTAATGAGACTTTATGCTCCCAAGGGGAATAGTCCATTCACTGCTGTAGACCAGATGTCTGGCTCAGAGAAGGGATTCAATAAATAAATTCCAGGTAAGTTATTGGATCCTCATTTGTCAAGTGAAGATACAGAGACTTGAAGGGTTAATGCTGCATGTGTACAGAGCAGTTCCTGGTAAGGCTTATTTTGTGCCTTCCTGGGGGATGGTGATGCCACGTTTGGATCCAAATCTGTTTGACTTCAAACTCTATTTCTCACATCCACTATACTTCACTGACTTGAAAATAATTAGTATTTATTCCCATCTCAGAAAAAAAAAATGATGTCACCAGATCGGAAGACTGTCTTCCTGGTCGAGAGCAAGCTGTGGGACAAATAGATACCCGCTTTCACTTCCCCCACCCCCAGTAGTCATGCGTATCCAGATGGAATTAACTTCAAAATTATAAATCAACAAGGCACAGAAGCACTGGAGGGTTAGCTTTGCACACTGAGTGGGAGGGGTTTCCCCTTCTCTCGCCTGGGAGGTATTTGTGAATAGCTGTGAGGTAGGCTAATGGGAATTGAGGTATCATATAGGAACCTGCAGATATTTAGCAGCAGCAGATAATGTCACCTGATGGTGCATGCTCAGATCTGAAAGGGGAGACTGTAGAGATGATTTGATACAACTACCCAAGTTATAGATGATAGTCATTTTCTGTTGGTGTGCAACAAATTCCCCCAAATCGAATGGCTTAAAAAATAGCCCACATTTATTGTCTCACAGTTTCTGCAGGTCAGAAGTCCGGGCACGGAATGACTGAATTCTTGACTCAGGGTCTCATCTGACTGCAAGCAGTGAGGGAGCTAAGGCTGTAACTGTCATCTAGAGTTTGGTGTCCTTGGCTCAGACATTGTAGGCAGAATCCACTTCCTTCTGGTTATAGAACTCAGGTTTTTGGTTACCTGCTAGCTGTCAATCAGAGACCTGGAGACCACCCACTGTTCCTTGCTAGATAATCTAACATCCTTATGAGAGTTGTACCTCATTATACTCTCAGGTTCTACCCATACTCCATGGGGAGGGATTATACAAGGGCAGGAGTACTGGGGTCAGTTCCAGAATTCTGCCGGCCAAATAAGTTGAGAACACACGTCCCAGAAAGACAAATAGGCTTGATTTGTCTGGAGCACAGGTGCTTCCCGGAGACAGAACTAGACTGTTGGCTGGTCACCTGGCTCCAAGTTCATCTCTCTACTTCTGATCTCGGTAAATCAAGTGCTTCAATGTTGTGTATCTAAAACTCAATCATCCTGATGGATAATGCTATCAGGATACAGTTGATAGTGAGTGACAAAAACCCAAGCAAAGCGGTTTAAATAGAAAGGAATGTTATTGGCTGAGAGGGTCAAACGTCCATCTGTGACTCCAGGTATCTCTGGGTCTATCTTGTGGATCAGCCTTTCTCCGTGTTGCCTCCACCAGGCCTCCTCATTGTGGTGAGAAAGGTAATCGCCAGAACTCCAGGCTTGGATTTTACCACCTAAGTATGTCCATTCTTATCATATTGTTCTTATGAGTACGTTTTCATAATGATTCTAGTAAATGTGCCAGGGCTGACGGATTGTACCCATCTCTAAACCTACCACAGTGACCCCTGGGATAGAACACCCTGCCTGGCTGACCTTTGTCATGTAGCCTAGTGCCAGGGCAAGGATCAGCGCCCGTAGAAACAGCATGGAGTGAGAGATTTAAAAGGCTGGATTCCCCAAGAAGCCTGATATACAGTACCTTAATCAATGGGTGGTGTTAGCACAAGAGGAAAATGGATACAAGGCGGTCAAACCCTACCAACAGACTATGTAGAGCTCCCCCTAGTGCAGTGGTTGGCAAATTCATTCGTCAACAGAGCCAAATATCAACAGTAAAACAATTGAAATTTCCTTTGAGAGCTGAAAACCAACTTTTGCGCACGGGCCACAAAGTTTCAGTCACACTGTACGTGCTCACCCACATGTGGTATTTTGTGGAAGATCCACACTCAAGGGGCCAAAGAGCTGCATGTGGCTCATGAGCTGCAGTTTGCCGACTGCTGCTCTAGTGGAATGTGGCAGAGAGTTATAGCTGGGTTAAGGCAAGCCTGTTATTGCAAAGAGGGAGGTGAAAAGAGCGAGGAGAGTGGAATACATTGATCATTGAACCATCAAAACAATGTTTAACAGAGAAATTAAGAGAGAGCCAGTCCACCAGCCTTGCTGAGTTTGAATACCTGGGTCAGGCTGTGGGTCCCTCATTACAAAAGTGTGTTCCTCCGTAAGTCATACTAAGTTCCTGCGCCTGCTTCCTTTTCTGTAAAGTGGGGCTACCTGCCCTGCCTACCTCATCTTTCAGTCTTTGCAAAAGGTTCCAAAAAACAAAGCGAAACAAAGGAGAAACCATCTGAGATTTCAAAAGGGCTTACATACGCTGAGTGACTAATTCTCGTAGACTACTGCAATTTGAAATAGAGTTATCCTTTGACACTAAACCAACAGGATAGTATTTTTCTGGATGTCTTTTTTTTAATAAAAAACAAACACATTATTTTTCAGGGGAGGGGGGCAATGGGATGATAAGGACAGATATGTAATGCCTTAATCAATAAAGAAAGAAAACCCCTTTTTAAAGAAATCATATGCCACCAAGGTAACGGCCATGGCAAGCTCGGGCTTCAAGAAACGGGAACTTTGGCCACATGGAAGAGAGAGGGAGTTGAGAGAGAAAGCTAGGCATATCACAGTGAAAGAAGCCTGCATGTGCTCATGTCCAAATGCATCCATTCTCCCGGCCTAGGGAGCCTGTTGTGAGATCAGGAGGCATGCAATTTCTCCTCAAGGCCTTCGTAGGTGAGGACATAGCTCCAGAATACCAGTGTGCTTGCTGTACAGCCAGTAGCCAGGAATACTAAGATCAAGATTCACATATGCAAATAGGCATCAGAAAAGGCGGAAAGTGAAGGGTATCAATATTCTCAAAGATTGAAGGGCTTACGAAGAATTCCCGTTTGTGCAATAAATACACCTTGTCTCCTGCCATGCGAAGGCCTGGGATAGCACAGTGGCGATGGGCATGGCTTCTGTAGCGGGGTGGCCTAGGTTTGAATCCTGGATCAGATATATGATATTGGGAAATGCCTTTAGCCTCCCTGTATCAACTTTTCTCATCTGAAAATGGGGCTTATAATCATAATAATAGTACTGATATCACAGGACTCTTTGAGGATATGAAATAATATTTGTGAAGTACACAAAGTACTTCCTGGGCACACAGGACACAGTCAATACCTTTTCACTGTATTTTTTTTTATGTGCCAGGGTCTCATTGTGGATATAACTTTTAAGCCCTTGAGTTCTAGTTCAAGCGCAGGAAATGTATGTTAAATAATATCAGCCATCGCTGTTTAATTACCATGATGATACATGTTACGATGGAGACCTTCAGGTGTGAGAAAGCTGATAATAGGGCGCCTGCTATCATGCGGAACTGAAGGGTTCCTGTGGAGAAGAAGACATGAAGATAGAAGGACGGGGTTTAATAGTGCACAGGAAGAGGGACAGTTGGATCTGGAAGCAATGAGGAGTTGATTTTTGCTAACAGTGACTATGCAGAGATGATACTAGGTGTAAATAATACAGTAAAGAACACCAGCCAGATGATGGAGGGCATATAATTCTGGGCGGAAAGATTCTGATTTTGGTACTTTGGTATGCAATGCAAAATCCTCCAGGTTTTGGATAAATAGAATATTGGATAAGGATTGTGTTTTGAGCATATTGCCCCAGCAGGTTTGAAGAAAGGTGACAGTGAAAAGGAAGAGGTGGATGGGGGTGGGGAGGGAGGGAGGGAAGGAGAGAGAGAGAGAGAGACAGCCACACACACCCATCCACCCCCCCCCCGGGCGGAGAGGAGAGTAAATGGCATCTCATTTTTATTCAATTAGGACATGCTAATAAAAACCTAGACGAGAAAGATATGAAAGGCTTGAATGTTGCTCATACATAGTAATCACTCAGTAAATATTAGTTCTTATTAATTCAGCTGCCTTTAAAACAAAGTAAAAATAACTCTTGCTAGGTGCAAAACATTGCATCTCATATAAAGGCAAACCTGTTCTCCTCTTAGCTCCTGCAGCATTTCCTGTATACCCTGCCATGCCAGCTACATTTACTGTGGTACATTGTGATTGTTTAGAGATAAGTATGGCTCAGCGATGGACTTGGGCTCCTAGAGGACAGATATCAGGGAGGATATTTATTTCTGAATCTTCAGTAGGCACTTAACACATGTGGGCTTAAGTTGTTCATTCTGTTCTGAACCCAGAGAACCCCAGATTAAGGTATTTTAACTGCTTTGAGATTTGACAGGAGTAGTAAACTTAAGCTTTTGAGGCAGTGGCAGGTAGCTCAGAGTCCTGCACAAATAGGACTCAATCTTATCTTTATTTACAGAGGGGGAAATAAAACCACCATTTTTAAAAAAATTACATTTTATTGATTTTTTACAGAGAGGAAGGGAGAGGGATAGAAAGTCAGAAACATGGATGAGAGAGAGACATCGATCAGCTGCCTCCTGCACACCCCACACTGGAGATGTGCCTGCAATTAAAGTACATGCCCTTGACCGGAATCGAACCTGAGACCCTTCAGTCCACAGGCCTATGCTCTATCCACTGAGCCAAACTGGTCTTGGCAAAACCTCCATTTTTGTCACTGAACATTTACCTGTGTTTCTTCTCTATTTCTAAAAAAGGGTTGTTTACCTGCTTTTTTATTTCCCTATTGGCTCCCACTTTCCAAATGCTCATGCTCAAAATATAATGAAGCAACCTATAAAATTTAAGGTCAGGCTGGAGAGCAGAAAAATCACCTACTCTAGAGATTTTGAAGCTGGGTCCAGGTAAACATATCCATGAATGAGATTGGCAAATGAAATGCCATGCAAAATTTTGTGGGCATTTTTGTAAGTATACGTTTCAGAAGAGAAAAGGTCTATTGAAATTGTGAGGTTCTCAGAGGGGTCTGAGACCACAAATATACCATGTTTCTCAAATCATCATAATGGGAAAACTAAAAATGAGCCATCACATTGTCTCATTAATATGTCCTTGGCAAAAGGTCCCATTTTATATCACCCAAGATCTAAAGACAGGAAGTCCTCTCTTAAGTCTACCCCAGTCCTTTGGCACCTTCTCCACATGCAAGCCCTTGGTAAATTCAGTGGAAATAGCACACAGCTGCTCACCAACACCCACCCCAAAGAAAGAACAAGACATTTCTCACATATCTCAAGCTGCCTTAAATGTTCTTTCTTTGGCAAAAGAGAAAAAAAAAGAAATATATTTTTGGCCTCTAAACCTTTTCCTACCCGTGTGTATTTCTGCAGAAATGTTACCCATATGGTTCCGATTGCTTTCTCCATAAGTCATTAGGAATGCTTTACACTGAGAACTTTCCTGATGACCAAGGAGTCTTTGGAGACTTTTAAAAATGGCTCTCTTAGCCTTTCTTCATAAAAGCAGGGAAGCTAAACAGAGCCAAATGCAAATGAAGTAAGACCTGGAAAAGTTAGAGTTTTATTCAAAACCCATAAACCAAAGGGTTTGGTTAAGTCTTACATCTGCCCATGCAAAGCCTTTCACCTCCTCCTGCAGGGACAAGAGCTGATAAACAGTCCATTGGCACAAAGGATGCAATGGTCTCAGCCATTTAAGTCCATATTTATGGCTGAGTGCGGTGGCTCCATTAAAATTCTAAGCTTTTCCGATTACCCCAATGCTTCTCCATTATTTCCAGAAGCTGCAGTAAAGATGTTGGACTTGGACTTGGGTATGGAATTATCCCTTAGCGCACTACTCAAGTTTTCCAAACTCGCATTGATGTAACAATGGGAGAGAATTCCCTACCTTATACCTCACAGCATTTTGAGAATTATCAATATAAAACAGGAAAGCTTCCAATGCGATTCCAGGTGCATGGTAAAAGTTCAAAAACCATCTCATTCCCTCTTTTATTCTCACAATAGTTGGAACTGGGAAGGGTTCTGTGTTTCCTGAGGGAAATACTGGCTGTGTGAGGTGGAGGAGAGGAAGAAAGGGAAATGTTCCACTGTGTTGAGTCCTCTCTTTCTAAGGCATCTGGACCACAGCCCACCTTGGGAGGTTGATTAAGAGAGAAAGAGCTAAGACGAATCAGTCTGTAAACCCGGGCCTCCTCGGAAGCTACCTAACGGGGTTGTTTCAGACTGATTTCAAAACTACCTTCCCAGCAGGGCTCCTGCTGCCTACTCTCACTCAAGGAGAGATGATGAAGAAACACAGAAGAGGGAAGGAAAGAATAAAGGAAGGGATAGGGTAGAAAAAGATGGAGAGATAAGGCCTGGGAGAATGAAAAAAAGGAAGGAGGGAAGAACAGGAGACATGAACCAGGACAGGAGAAGCAGTGTGTGGTGGTGAGTAATATCTCTCTGTGGTTGGAATCAAAGTCATAAAAATCTCAGGAAACACTGCCCATGCAAGGGAAGAAAAAAAAAAATTCCAAAGGAAAAAGAGAAGTTTTCACCTGGCAGAGAGAAATCAATCACTGCCTTGGTCAGTGGCTGGAGAGCTGTCCGCGGTGCTGATCATCCCTCCTTCGGAGGAGAAGGAAGCAGGAGCAGAGAGGAGCTTTGAACTGTAGCACTTCTCTCTTCTCCCGCCTTCTCCCCCCCCCCCCCCCCAAACCTGTCTCTTGCTGAGACCTAGGCTCATTCTGGTTAGTTCTCTGTCTCCCCCTTATTTTTCAGTCAAAAAAAATGTATATTCTGTTTTGTTTGAAGACTCCTCTTCCTCTGATTCACTTAGCCCCTTGATCCTTCCGGGTCTCCTTAGGTCTCACACCTCTCCTAGCCTCCTTTGCATAATAATGGCATTAATAATACTAGCCATCAGATAACATGCTTTGAGAACTTGCTAGGTGTCAGCACTATTCTGAGTACTTTTAGATACGTTAACTCATTTAAATCTTTACACCAACCATGTTAGCTAGGTAATTATACTCTCTTATTATACAGGTGAGGAACTGAGGCTTAAAAGGTAAGAAGTGTGACCCAGATCACCGAGCTGCAGGATTGCACCCGGTCTAGAGCTTGCACTTTGAATCTGGGTTCCTTTAAATTTCTCACCACTTCTCCCTTGTTGCTCCCTGCTCCTCCATCTGGTAGCTTCACTGGCGCTGCCTACCACTGCGTAAGCTTCCAGGGGCCGGGAATCGTCCTTGCTGGTTTAGTTGATGTTTAAAAAGGAAGCGAACATACTGAATATGCACCGTGTGAGAATTCCGAGTGTCTACTGGCCTCCTTTCCTGCCGCGGGCAGAGGCCCCGGGTCGGCCCCTGCAGCTTTTGCATCTCAGGCTCCATCCCGACTCTCTACGAACGCCTTCGCCCCCGCAGCACCCTCGCCCTTTCCCCGCCTCCGGTCTGATCCGGAGAACTTTGCGTCCCCTCAGCTTCTCCTGCCTGCCTCCTGCCCACGTAGAGAAGCGGCGCTTGCTTAATTCTGGGAGGTTCCGCGGGCTCCTTGCCTACATAATCAGAGAAACAAACAGGCTTGAATACTCGTAGAGAGGCGCCTGGATACAGACGGACCCCCACGGGCGCCTCCCCCGACAAAAATCATACTCAGCTGCACACACACACAGACACACACACACACACAAGCACCCGCATACCCAGAAACCACGCAGACAGTCACGACTTGCGCCGCTACAGACGCGCTTCAAGAACATCGCGATGCGGGTTTCACAGCCCCCTTTCGCTGCTCACACGCGGGGACCCGCCACCCCAGATCCCCAGACCCGAGAGAGTCCCCAGTGGCCCAGCCTCAGCCCACCCAGGCCGCCCCTCTCTCCAAAGAAGCCTCTCTCCCCTCCTCCTCCTCCCCCATCCTTCCTCCCCTTCCTCCTCCTCCTCCTCCTCCTCCTTCTCTCCTCCATCGCCTAAAGAGGTACAAAACACTACTCAGAATAAACCGGGCTCTGGGATCCTCCCTAGCCCCCCACCTACCACCCCCCCCCTCCCCCCTTCATTCTCGCCCGTCTCCGGCTTAGCCCCTCCCCCGCGTGGCCCGGCCTCCTCCTCGCTCCCCGCCCAGAGACCGCGGCGCACTTGGAGAGGGAAGTCCCTCTCCATTCGCTCGCTGCCTCGCTCCGGGTCCCCACGGCTGCGAACTGATCTGGCGCGGGTGTGTGTGTGGGGGGGGAGGAGGAGGGAAGCGCAGGCGAACGAACGCAAGAGAGAGAGAGAGCGAGCGAGAGCGAGAGCGAGAGGGAGAGCGAGCGAGGAGAGCCAGAGCCAGAGCGAGAGAGCCGAGGGGCAGAGGGACTAGGGACCGCCTTCCGGAGCCGGGATCCATGCCTGTCCTCGGGACCAGCCAAGGGGACTTGACGGCTGAGTATGAGCCAGGCTGCTAGGAGCCAGGTGCCCTCACGCCTGCAGCCCCCTCGCCGTTCCCGGGATGCGAGCTGGACGCCGGGCTCTCCCAAGTTGCCACCGAACCGAATAAAAAGCGTCCGCCCGCAGCTCTCCGCCAGCGACGGACATTGACTCCCAGGTAAGGCGGCCCGGGCGGGCGCAGCGCCCCGCACAGCCCATCTGCCCTTGGAGGCGGCCTGGCCGCAGGAGGGGTGCCCCCGCCCGCCCCGCCCCGCCCCGCCCCCGTCCCTCTGGGCACCTTTCCGCTCTCCCCTGGCTCGTCCGCCGCCGCCGAGTCCTCTTCGGTTCCTGGGAAGGGGTTTGGGGTTGGGGTTGCGGGGCGGGGGGGTGCCGCGGCTCTGTATTCTGGGGTGGATAGGGTTAAATGCGGGTTTTAGGAAGTGGCATGTGTGCTCCCAGCGCGCTCCCGACGTGTGTACCCTGGTAGGAACTTGATGTGGTGCTGGTGTGTGTGTGTGCGTGTGCCGCGTCGTGCGTTTGATGCGTGTGTGTTTGGTGTGTGTGTGTGTGTGTGTGTGTGTGTGTGTGGTGTGTGTGTGTGTACACAGGAGGGCTGAAGAGAGGTCCTCTAACCTACTTCAGGCACGATGTGTGTGTGTGTGCGTGTGCATGTTTGTACGTATGTGTTTGTATGTGTCTTTTTAATGAGGTCTCCAGCTTACACGAAAATGGGATCCTTACTATGGGATCACGTAGGGCAACCCGCTGTGGACTTCCTCCCCGGGGCTCTGGGCGTGGGGTCTGGGAAGGAGGATGAGGATAAGGATGGTGCCTCGTTTAGCCCCATATGTGGTACCCACGGAGGAGAATTCTTCAAAGGATGGAGACCTGCAACCGCTTGGACTCACCATTTCACATGAAAGAAATGGCCAAACCTTGAGGCAAGGAGATGCTGTCACTTTAAATTCCACACTAGGCAGACTCCAGCATTCTGCTGGGAATCTGGAGTCGCCGGATAGTGGGTGACAGAGAAGGGGGGAAGTCAGCAGTGGGCTCCTTATCTGGGGCTTGACCAGCCTGGGATAGAGGCTGCCCACTTCATTTGTAATTATAACAGCATAACAGCACCTTAGGCTTGGGGGCTTTGGGTGAGGTTCTGGGCAAGTTTGCATGGATCCCCCTCAAGGAAAAGGAGGAAGAGCCCTCCGGAACTTGATCATCCATCATAGTTCCACAGGGTCTCAGATTCGTGCAAATTTCATTTGGGGTGAGCACTGGGTAATAGGAAGGCAGGTGGATGGGGTGCTTCCCCATGACAGATTCATTCTCCCCTTCCCCTGTCAGGCAGGCTTGGGGAGCCCCAGAGAATCTCTGCTCCCTAAACTGTTCCTCCTCCTGGTTTCCCTGGAGTTAGGAGGACACTGGGAGGAGGCAGAGAGGCTGTGTGTGTGTGTGTGTGTGTGTGTGTGTGTGTGTGGACTGAGGGAGACCTACAATTTGGGAACAGGTTGTGGGTGGGAACTCGTGGCGGTAATTGACTTAAATTGCTGCCCTGCTATCTGTTTGCACCTCACATCCCTTGCTAGGCTCCAAAATACTGCCAAGGGCACAGGGGTGGTGGGAAGACTCTCAGGAAGGAAGACAGTTCAGGCCAAGTCTCTCGTTCCTCTTTCCTCCACCTCCCAGGAGGCTCGCTAGGGAAGTCCCTGGGCCACCCTGGCGAGGGCTTGCTGGGCCGGGACGTGGAGGCCAGCCATTGATTGGATTCCTGGCTGCCTCTTAAAGGCTTGCCCTACTCAGCAAAAAATGCTGAGTTTTACTGCTGTTCATGGCTTCCAGATTCGGCAGCTGTTACTTTTCCAAGGTAAGAGGCAGCCGTTCGCAGCCGTTCAGCTCTCAGAAGCCAGGCTAGGGGAGGGTAAGGTGTGAGGGCTGGGACATAGCCTCTTATCTGGCTAGCCAGGGGCCGCTGAAAAGACCCTTTGGGAAAATAAAAGTAGCAATATTCTCGTCTTAAGAATTATTTATATATCTATGTATCTTCTGGGGAGAAATACAAGCAAACATGTGTTGGCAGGAACCTGCCCCAACGCGTGGGTGCGGGTGCTACCTGCAAGCACTTGCAGACACACCACTCTCTGGCCAGAGGCTGACACCTGAAACTGAAGCCTTCAGAGGGCTGCTAGGAATCTGTTCCAGAAACTCGCATCCGACCAGAGCTCCGTCGTTCATTTTGGGTGGGATCGTGAGGCAGAGGAGGAATATCCCGTGTCAGGAGCTGCTCGCATGTTCTCTCTTTCCATCCATAGACAGACCTGGGAGGACTGTTAAGGGACAGACAGGCAGGACTCTGTGGCCCAGAGAGGGAAGGAGAATTCTCCAACATTCTCGAGAGAGTTGGTGGTATGCAGATCAGTGCCACGCTGCCCGGGGACTGTCTCTTGCTCCTCACCCCTATCCTGCCACTGTGCTCCCACCCATGACCATCGCTGTCTTCCCTCATCAAACTTCTCTTTTCGGAGATACATTTCAAAGCTGTTCCTTCTGGAAACGTCATCCTGGAGAGTAAGGGTCTGTCATTCTCCTCACTAGACACACACACACACACATACATATATATATACACACACACTCTCTCTCCAATGCCTTCAGAGAATTGCACGCAGGCAGGGGTCCAGTGCTGGATATGACTGTAGAGCATCCGAACTGTGCTTTCCATAGAGTCAGGTGTATCACCCACCCACTGATGCCAATACTTCAGGCAAATTAATGCCTTTATATTATTGAGAATCTTGCCCTTATGCATATTCTACATCTCCCAGACACAGGGGCCTGAGTGGGCACTGATGCACTCTACAAGTGTGCCCACACAGAGCCAGAAACCTTTCCGACTCGCTGTATTCCCCCACCGGGAATTGCCACCTCCGCACCAAATCGTGTTCCCCTCTGTAAAGGCATCATCACCCAACAGGAAGACTGGGCCTCTTGATCACACAGGAGAAATATCAAGGCCTATGAAAGATAGGCTTTTGAGAAGTCAGATTCAGGCTCTCACAGAAGTAGGTACCCCGACTCTGAGATGAGTGTTTCAGGGGGTGCGCAGGCAAGCACTGAGGGGGGAAATGTGAGGGTTTCGGGACCATCTGCAATAATGCCTCTTCCACACAGGTTTTTCCGGGGCTGGATGGCACTGTGGTTCCCAGAAGGGGGAGCTGTGACTCCATTTCAACCGAGGAGAAGCAGCTCAGAGATTCACATCAGCTGCTGGGCCCCTGTTGAGTTTAGATGGTCCAGCTGAGGCTGCAATGAATTTATTTGAAGCACTACAGGTGGGGACCTTAAAAACACTCTCCCCCTTTCGGTGCAGAGAAAACATCTTGGGCTTGCAAGAGTTTGTGCTATTGACCACAAAGTCCTCTATTTGTATGGAAAGGTCTTTCTTTGCCCAAGGGGCCTCCAGGTGTGTGGAGACACAGTTTGTAATTTGCATCTTCTGGTTTGTTCCCTCCCAATCCCTGAGACAAAGTCATCCGCACCTATCCCCTGAAAAGGCCACTAAGGTTAGACATGTCCTGCCCTTTTCTCCCTGTGTCACACGTGCTAAACCCCAAAGATTAACCAATTGACCAGTGAAACCCTGATAATCATGGTTAAGGACAAGATAGGGGTCATGGTTAAGGACAAGGTAGGGGTCATGGGAAAAGGACAAGCCTTCAGAAGTAATTTTCGAAATAATCCCCTCATTGTTTTCCACTCTAATCCTTCTGCTAGGAATACCTTTATCTTCTTTCCTCCATTTCCCAGAATCAGCACCTACTTTTAATAATCCCACCCATATTTCAACATCCAGCTCAGATGACCTTGCCTTCAAAAGGTCTTGCCAAAATCTTATTTTGGGATTAATCTCTTTCTCCCCGGTTCTTTCACAGAATTGTCTCTGAAACTCCATTTTAACTGTGTCTCTGTTTGCTTTGCTTTATAGCTCTGTGGGTATATGTCTAGCTTGCCCTCTACCATATGGTCTTCTAAGGAGCATTTTTTTTTAAATCCCCAAGAACTGACACATAATAGTTGCTTTATAAATATTTGCTATTGCTATTTTCAAGTTTCAACAAAAACTAATCTCTCTCTCTCTTCTCTTTGCTTCATATTCACTCAAAGCAATGCAATCATAGATTTAAAATTGTGTCATTATGCCTACCACATAGGTATGGCAATGATGATACAGGAGGTAAAATTGTGTCCTGCTTGAAGTGAGCATTACCCTGCTGTGTTCTAGGGTCTTTAGTTTTGTTCTCATGATAATCTTTCTACTCATCCAGTGCGGCAGATACAACTCCCTTTTCCCTAGAGGACAGTGAACTCATGCTGGCTAGTCCCTGGCCCAAGGTCACATAACCCACAGAGATAGGGTTGGAGCCTAATTCTTGCTTCAGCATCTCCGCTCTTTCCAGTGTACCACTGCCTTAATGGTAGTAGACACTGTGAATGGCAAACAGGATCGGGTTGTTCAGTAGATGCTAGGAATAGTGAGGGGCTTATTATTATAATACTCTTTGAAATTGATATTATGGGGGAGTCAGGGAGTCATCCGACCAAAGAATCTGTCTGTCCTGGTTTCTCAGTCACCAAACCTTCCTCCTCATTCAAGAAGCAGGAATCCTTTCTGTAATACCCATAACACATGGACAATTAGCCTCATTTTTAGTACTTTCAACAACAGCAAACCCATTACCACACAAACCAGCCCTGTGTTATATAGAAAGAGTTTTATTGGAACCTTGACCCCTAAGCCTGCCTTCTAAATCTGTGGAGTCATACGGCACAAATATAACTCTCTCCCAATAATCCACTCTTCAGATGCTATGGGAGCATGATCACATCACCACCGGCATTCTCTTTTAGGTTCCATTTCATAGCCTTGTCTCCTGCAACATTCCATAGGGTCCCTCACCATGCTGGAAGTTGTCGTATGGACATTATCCAGTTAATCTCACTTGTAAGAGTTAGAAGCCACACAAGGGGGGAGGGTGACCTGAAACTGAGAGAAGATTACAGAGGGTCATTGATTCATTCATTTATTCCACAAATATTGATACGGTGCCCACTACTTTTCAATCCTTGCTCTAGGTTAGTACTGTGAAATAGAACTTTCGGTAATAATGGATATGTTCTCGGGGCTGCCCAATATGATAGCCATTAACCACATGTGATTACTGAGCACTGAAATGTGGCTCTATTACGGATGAACTGCATCTTTAATCTTATTGACTTAATTTTATTGTAATTTAAATAGTTCTAGGTGGCTCCTGACTGCTGTTAGTGAACAGCACAGATCCAGGCATTAGAGGTATCTCTATTCTCATGGAGCTCCTAGTCTAGTGGGTGTGATAGATAATAACTGAGTCAAAAATAGATAAAATAATTTCATATAATAGTAAATGCCCTGCAAATAATAATTGGGGGCAATAGGCTAGAAGGGAATGTAAATGGTATAACGTTTGATAGGGTAGCCTGGAAAAAACTTCTCTGGGGGGGTGATGTTGGATCCGAGATCTAAATAGAAGGAACCAGCCGTGTGATTACGTGGGGAAAGGATATGAGAGGTGGAGATAAGAACAGAGATGAAGTCACTAAGTGGGGGCAAGCTGAGGGGTAGTGTGATTGAGCTTTTGTGTCATGAGATAAAAATAAGGAAGGTAGGCAGGGGCCACATCACAAGGTGAGGCCTTATACTAGAGGAGGGGGTGAAAAGTTAAGACATCTCCCTCTTGGATTCTCCCTGTTTGGGAAACAGATAGTCTGAGGACTTAGCTGAGCAGGGTTTGGAGGGTGATAGAAGACCATCATCAAATACTCTCAGTGGCTTTTCGCCGTGTCCATATTTCATCAGCCATTTCAATGAACTTTTCTAATCTTCATCTCTAGTCCTGCTCTGAATGCTGCTACATGCTTTGGAAATACCTAAGTCGAAGGGGATGGCGGGGGAGGGTGGGGAGAAGCTGGGAGAGAGGAGATGGATAGGAAATGAGGAAGGGAATGAATGCCTGGTGAGAAGGTAATTGAAATGAAATCTGGTGAAAAAGGATGAAAGCAGTTTGGATCAGCAGATATTTCTTGCATATCTTGTCTGGGAAAGGCCTTGAACACAGTGACTTGGGGGTATAGTGATGAATCCTGCTAGGTCCTGGCAGTCTAATAGAGGAGATGTGCAAATTTGTAAATAATTATAATTCACGGTCGACTGGATATTGTTATTTCTGAAGTTCTCTGAGAGTTTGGGGAAGTGGAAGATTAGACAGAGTTACAGAGGTGGGGATGGTGAGGAGGAGGAGGAGGACAAGGGAGAAAAGGGGGAGGAGAAGGAGGAGGAGAGGGAAAGACAAGACTGTAAGAGATCAGAGACTGTATCTTTCCATTTTATATTCATATTCATTCTAAATGTCATGTAATAAGAGAATAGGGACTCAGGGCACCTGATTCTAGTCCTGGCTTCTACCACTCTTTATCGGGATCCTCTTCCGAACATCACTGCCCCCTTCCTGGGCTTGCCTTTTGCAAAATCGAGAAAGACCGAACTATGGCCTATCTCAGGGACGGAGTTTGCTAAGCTCTTTGGAAATGTTGCATGACGACATGCTCGTAAAAGCAGAGAGAGACACTCACAACGGCCATGCTTCATCGTAAGAGTTAGATGTCTACTCTGAAAGGAGCCAGTCTGAAAGAAGTCACAGCTCAGGGCACCTACTCTGGCTCAAGACAGGATGGTCGAGTGGGATGGCTGTGCTGCTATGGTAACTCTTACCATCAGAGTGATTGAGTGGTAGCTTGAAAACCACCATCTTCCAGAACACAATAGCCTAAAGAGGCTGCCTAGAAATCTATAGACAGTCCTTGCTACTGAGGGGGCAAAGAAGACAATTAAGACGATAATGAAAAGTGAGATTAATTTCCTTTTTTTTTTTTGTATATGAGGGTGAAGGGGATCTTTGTTTCTCAAAGGAACTATCTTTTAGAAATTGCAGGTGGACTTAAGGAGAATAGACTAAATAGACTGAGTGTGAGAAAGTTACGAGTGGTAAATTACCCGGCCTGTCTGCTCTCCAGCGGAGGACACACACAGGAAGAGAGAGAGCCTGGTGAGGACTCAGAATATATCATTCTGAACAAATCCCGTTCTCCATTGGCAGAGATCTTTCTCCCGGGTGCAGCGCTGCCTGCAGCGATGCTGGGACCATCTTGGGAACAGCTAAGAGATTGTCTCCCCCAAGGATGCGGAGGTAGATTCATAAGGCAATTAACAAAGCATCACTTTTGTGTAAACTGCTAAGGTTGAAGCAGCAGGGGTCCAAGTAAATGACCCATCTGAACAGCTAGAACTTTCTGTGAGGGCTAGCCTTTGCTGAGATATCATTTATCTTGCCGTTCAGAGGTCCCGAAGATGAGCCAGTGGGAACCTCTTGGGAGAAATCAGGGGTCCTGGGGTGATGCGGAGCAGCCGAATCACTGATCAGAAGCTGCTACGGGTGGACAGGGAGCCGGCATCTGGGATGTGATTGCATTTCAAAGGATCCACACCTCCAGGTGGTCAGTTCTCAGTCTCCATTCCAAGGATATGTGGTCCACAAAACATAGATGGAACTCTGGTGGGCTGTGGAATTCCCAGACACCCTGAAACCCCAAGATACACTGGAGCAAGCCCTCAGATAACCGTGGCACACATCTGCTTTAAGTCAGTTTCAGTTTACAGGTTCGTAGATGAGCTACGTTTCTCGTGGAATTTGATGGGCTCTAGAGTTTATAGCCACATCAAAGTGGGAGGACCGGCAAAGAGCCTTGGCTGGCACTTATCAACATCTACACAGGGACCATTCAAACAATAAAACCAGTGTTTTGGCATGTTTAGAAACGTAAGGAAGGATTGAAAAATACCCAGCAGGAGGTGGTAATACGGTTTTGCTGCTGGGGCAGATTTTGGAGAGACCCTTTGAGATAAAGTGGTTCTCACCAAAAGCCCTCGCCAGGGAAGGGAGGGCGGAGCAGGGTCATAAGAATTTTATTCTGAAAGCGCATCAACAGGACAGCCGCATTCAAACTCCAGCAAAGCCTCACACCTGATTCTGAAGCCATTACCTGATCAGCCACAGTTTCACCTGGCCTGTCCTCCCACATTCCTGGCAGTGAGGATTATAGATGTAGGCAGAGCATAGGATGGAATGTGAGGAGGTTCTGGAATCTTCTTCCACAATATTTAGAGATGGCCGAAATGCCACAGTTATAAAACCCTTCTTGGGAGTAGCAGACCGAATGCACCTAGCATGTCGTACATTCTTTGTGCCCCAGTGTCAGCCCCTCAGAAAGGGCCTCTCCTGGTCACCTGCATCTTTATTTTTTTCTCATCTGACTGCCATGTGTTACCAATTTCTCTTCTTCCTCACTAGACTATCAGCGCCAAGGAGGCAGGGACAAGTCAGTATTGATCACTGCCATATCTCTAGCTCCTAGAACAGTGCCTGGCACAAAATAAATGTTCAATAAACAATGTTTGTTTTTCAATGAAAGAACGAAAATCACATTTCAGAAAAGTCTGTGTTTGATACACGTTTCCACCAATGCCACACAAGAGTATCTTTCCTTTGCATTCTTGCCAAGACTGAAACCTGACCTTAAACAAAAAGAAGCAAACAAAAAACCCAAAATGAAAAAACAACAACACAACACACAACCTGTTAATGCTAGATGGCACCACATGCTATTTTCATTTTTTATTAGTAGTAAAATTGAGTATTTTGAGGTTTTTAATAGATTTATTTGTATTTTTAGCTAGAAATCTCACCCCCAGATCACATTCTTAGAGCAGATGATCTTATGATCATATCTGCACTCAAGTTCCACTAATAGGGAAGAAAAACTCTGCCATGAACCCTTTCCCTATATCTGTTTTTCTTCTCCTTCCTACCTATTCTTAACTCCATTCAATATTCCTTTCTTTATACATACCTGGGCATGTGTATTTAGAGAAACATCATCATACATTCATATATATATATGTAATTTTTTTCCCTTTTTCTTGCAATATCTGGCTGTCACGATTCATGCCACCTCCACCTTGCTACTTCATAAGCTGCTTTGAAAATTGCTACTCATACCGGAGATGGCTTTGGCGATTCCATTCCCAAGAAAAATAAGACCTTAGCTCTTTTGGCCCAGAGTTAGAACAAGGTCCTCGCCTCAGCAGCACTTGAACCTCCACAGCTTAAAGGCACAAATAAACACACAAAGCTACGGTTTGCTGCCAAGGCACTATGAAGTTAAATTCCTATTTTAAGAGTCTATGAAGCTGGTAGCTAGAAAGCACTGGGAGAGGGGAAGATATTCATGGTGTTGGCAGATAAAGGAGAGAAAGGAAAATCCAGGTCTTCAGGAGATTTAAGACGCCGCCCTGCAGCGCCACCATTTATAACATCCCCTGAAAGGTGTGAGATAGATGCCTTTCTCATTTCGATGCACAGAAGACCGGGATGCAGGGCCTGGCCTGAGTGACAGAAGGGTGGAAGATTTGCAACCATGGACCTGACCTAAGACAATATAAAGCCAGCAGCAATAATCAACCTTGATGTTGGGAAGCCACCAAGCTGCTAAGAGCTAGACTGATGCCTCAGAGGGGTGGATGGCAGGAGGGCAGTTCAATGGAAGAACGTGAAGTCCGGTGTCTGATGATATGGGTTAAAGACCTACAGCTATCATTTACTGTATAACTTGGAGCAGATCCTTTCACCCCTGAGCCACAAGGTCCTCGCCGGGAAAACGGAGAGAATAATTCCGACTTCACAGTGTGACAGTAAAGGGTAGATGACATAAAGCATGTTAAGGCATGCGAGCACTTGGTAAAATAAATGGTAACCGTGAGGGAGAGGGGAATCGTGAGGGAAAGGATGATACACCCGGTTCACACAGAGTGAGCAGCAGGCTGTGCTGTCAATCAGCTGCTCTCCCTATGCACTTCCTGAATCCGCGGCTCTTCCAGATTAGAGCGCCAATTCCAGAGCTACAATGACATAGGCTGCAGAGGGCTGGGGTACGAGAGCCAGCTCAGATACTGTTGGATCTTAAAGAGAAAATGGTTTATGTCTAAAAACTAAGAGACAGTTACACTGGACTCTGAGGAAGATAACTTTCAGCTCCAATGGCTGACGATCCTCTGTCCCTCTTTGGTTGCTAACCCATGGGAATACAGAGAGTTAAGCCATCTGCCTCGGTTATTTTAACATCTTTCTGAGCCTTTTCCTACTTTTAACTTCTCCCCTGATTACTTGTCTCACGTTGCCATAAAAGGGGACAAGGAGTTGTTAAAAATGACGGAGCAAGCTTCTTGGCAAGGCAGTGCCTCGAACCTGGTCATGATCTTTTCCCTGCAAGACATTTCCAGTTGGAGAACATAGCTGGGGTCACGGGCAACATTTCATTGAAGGCCACAGAGTGTGATAATCATAAAAAGCAGTGATAGTTAACATTTATATAATGCTGGTGACCTGCCAGGCATTGTTCGGAGCACCGGTTCTATAGACTCATTAAATCCCTACAATACCTCTTTGAGGAGTTGCCATTGTCACCCTCATTTTATAGATGAGGAGACTGGCACAGGAACCTCAGGCAATCCGGCCAAGGGCGCAGAGCTCGCCAGCGGCAGAGCTGGCACCCAAACTCCAACTTCCCGGCTTTCAGCCACGCTTTCGGGTCAGAGAGTAAGCGTCCAAATCGTTGGCACATCACTGACACAGGGTGTGGACCTGGACACATGGAATCACTGGACTGAGCCTTGGTGTCCTCACCTCTAGATTGGGAGAGGCAGCCTGTGCACGAACTCATTGCTAATATTCAACGCGTCATTAAGAGTGGTCGTAGAGGGGCACATTCATACATTAGAGAGAGGAATGACGTCAGAGAACACGTTCTGGAAAACTGGGCAAAAGGCAATACCTCCCTGACAGTCTTGCCGCCAGAATGAATGTCACGTATATACAGCATATAGCAACATGGCTCATAGATAGTAAATGTTTATTAGGGCATTTATCGACACGGACATATATTTGTACAAAATACTATGTATAGCATAGCTATTTTATAGGATGCGCTTACTATTCGGTTGGTAGGTTAGGAGGGAATTCCAGTCTCCCTTTTATGCTTACCTGTATTTCCTAATATTTCTCTAATGAATGTGTGTTACTTGGGTCAGTAACATTTTAAATGGTAGAGTTTGGGGCATTGGTGAGCCGGTGTGAGATCATCCGGAGTAGCTGTTGCTGAAAACGGAGTCACAGCATGTTAGGGAGCAGAGAGAAGGTCTGTGGGTGTGAGCCGCGAAGGTAGGTGGAGGAAGGGCATTCCATGAAGAGAGTGGGAGAGGGTCTAGTTCCCTGTGACTGGAGGGCATGTGAAGGGCTGGGTGATATAGTGCCTTGGAACTCGTGAGAAGTAATCTGTGTTTAGAAAATGGTCCATAGCTGTTAAGAAAATGTTTGACTCGATTAGATCTGGAATTAAGGAAGACGAGGAGGTGGGGAAGGGGGAGTCTGGTGGCCCGTTAGCAGGTTATGGTCACGGTTCAAATGGCAGAAGATGTCCTTCCAGACGGGACAGTGACAAGGGAGTGGATGGACTGGAGAAACACTGATGTGGGACAAGGGAGAGGAGGGTTTAAGAGTGACTTCCTGCCGAAACCGGTTTGGCTCAGTGGATAGAACGTCGGCCTGCGGACTGAAGGGTCCCAGGTTCGATTCCAGTCAAGGGCATGTACCTTGGTTGCGGGCACATCCCCAGTAGGGGGCGTGCAAGAGGCAGCTGATCGATGTTTCTGGTTCTCTATCTCTCTCCCTTCCTCTCTGTAAAAAAATCAATAAAATATATTTAAAAAAAAAAGAGTTACTTCCTTGGAGGTTATGCAACATCTAGGCCTGCTTTCTCTAAATAGTGCTTCCAAAAACAGCAGGGTCTCAATTAGCTCACCCTGGGCTGTGAAATTCTTTAAAAAATGCGCTCAAAACAAAATTAAGTTTAATTTGCTTTAATTGAAAAATAAACACATGCCACGTACAGCACTCTCCGGAGGAGGAGAAAGAGCTGGGAAGTGAAATGAACAGTTGGGTGTGGTAGGCCTTCCATTACTGGAAATCCTGAAAGCAGAACTGGTGTTGGCTGAAAAGATGAATTCAGAGTTATATTCGGCCTTTTCTTGGGGCTTTGGTTTTTGGTTTTCTTCATCTTTTGTGAAGTTATTTGTATTATGATTGAGAGCATGCTAAGGCAACTGTGGGAGAAAGGAAGGAGTGGGTGCTGAGCTTGGGGTCAGAGAATTGAGATGACATGCTTTTCCTCTCATTTTAATTGTGTGATCCTGGGTAAGTTGTTTTATTCGTTAGCCTCAGGCTACTCATCTGTAAAATGGGGATAATAAATCCAGCCATCATTGGATTCCAATGAGCACTATATAAATATTATCCATGGAAATCTTGATGTACTATTAAGAGATGATGGAGATAGAGAAGGAGGATGAATGAGGAGAAGAAATGAGAAAAAAAGTGGGGGAAGGTTAGGAAAAGGCATGGAAAAGAAAGAAGAGGACGAGCACTGGGTCTAATTGCCTCATTCCATTACTCAGTAATTATTGAGCGCCTTTCTAGATTGTGTTGACGCGGAAGATGAAAGAGAAAATGGTTGGGCCTTGCCCCTGTGGCACCTATATCCTAGTGATAGATATTCTCAGTTTCTAGGCCATGGGATGGAATTCAGGAGGAAGATGGTACTAGATCAGGCATTTGGAAAGCCTTGAGATATATTACAGGAGCTCTTATTGGGCATTTTTCTCTCTTTTCACAACCACTCTGTCGTTCCAATTCCTGTGTAGATGCTTTGACCCTGACTTAGGTTCTATCTGTGTCACAGGGAAGAGTTTGAGAAACATATTTGCACCCAGGCATTGGAATTGCAAGCTCAAGATGTCAGATTCTTAAAATGTTGGTCTCTGATAATCATAGTTGTGGAATTTTAAGAACTATCAAAACTTGGAATCAGAGAATCTTAGACTAATAAAAACTCAGAGTTAGAATCTCATAGACTCATAGAATATAATATCCACAGAATATAAAAATTAATCTTAGTACTACCAAAGCTTAAAAGTCACAGAATTAAAAAAATATCACAGAATCATGAAATTCGAGTGTTTTAGGAGAGAATGGTATTTTATGATTTATCTGGTCCACCCTCTTGCCCAGTTCATAGAAAATACTAATGTAGCATTAAAAATACAGTCATTCTTGAGCATTTTGATACAGGAAAAAGGTGGCCATAGGAAAATGTAAGCCTAATAGCACCAATGGGGAATATATTGGCCAGGGGCACTGATGGTAGAGACAGGTGGAGTTCCTGAATACTGTACAAAAGTGGTTCTCAACCTTTCTAATGCTGTGACCCTTTAATACAGTTCCTCATGTTGGGACCCCCAACCATAAAATTATTTTTTGTTGCTATTTCATCACTATAATTTTGCTACTGTTATGAATTGTAATATAAATATCTGTGTTTTCCGATGGTCTTAGGCGACCCTGTTAGTGGTTCTCAACCTGTGGATCATGACTCACAGGTTGAGAACCACTACTATAGAGCCTAACACCATAGGAAAACAGACATTTACATTACAATTCATTAACAGTAGCAAAATTACAGTGATGAAATAGCAACGAAAATAATTTTATGGTTGGGGGTCCCTACAACATGAGGAACTGTATTAAAGGTTCGCAGGATTAGAAAGGTTGAGATCCACTTTTGTACAAGTTCTTGGTGGAATGATTGGAGACTTTACTGACATCCTGCAGTCAACACTATAGAAAGCTGAAGCAAGGTAGGAATGAATGACTTTGCTCACTGACTATTCTTGCTGTAATTATTCATGGGGCCAATCTTAGCCATGCTGTCATTTTGGAAAATATTCTCCTAAATATTGGTCTCCTTTCTTTGGACTGTAAGTTCCAGGAGGTTAGTAGTCATAGATATTTCTACATGGCTTCTATAAAGTTTCTAGGAGTGTTTTGTATTAGGGTGGGGGGTGGTTTGATTTACTGGGGTTCAGTCTTTCTGTCTTTTTCCTCCAAGGTTCCTTCTGCATACACATGGGCACTGTTTGGTCTGCACCCTTGCTGATGTTTCCTCTGCAGTATTGGTTTGTTTTGCCAGGACTTTAAAAAAATTTTAACGTGGCACCCTTTTGGGATATAACAATTGTTCCTTCCACATTCTCTCACAGGACCTCTGATTGGATGGCATAGTTTGACAAGTATAGGAAGAACCTGGCTTAAAGAAGTGTGTAGGGTGTGTAGAGCTCTTTGCTGTATGCCATGGATGCTGTGTGTGTTTGTGTATGTGTTTACATGCGTGTATGTGTGCTGCCCCCATACCCCAGTGTGAGTTTGGGTATTTTCCACGTTGAGTATGCAATTGCATTTGAATGTATTCATGAATTCCTCTGTGCATTCGTATGTGGATAAACTTCTGTGGAAAAGAATGTGCTCATGAATAGGTACGATATGTAAATGATTCTGTGGCTTTTGGCATACCTTTGTTGAGCATCTACTGTGTTTCCAACAATGAAGTAAGTACTTTCATGGATGCTGCTATATTTGATTTTACAACTCTGAAGTAGTTATTGTAGGCATTGCAGTTTCTACCAGTATTTTGAAGATGGGTCAGCTAAGGCTCTTAGAATTGAAGTGATCAGGGCCGGTATTTGAAATGGAGTCTCTCTCTAAAGACTTCTTTGTTTATATGTTTTTGATTTGAGTATGCAGGTGTGTAACTGCAGGGTGTGTGTGTGTGTGTGTGTGTGTGTGTGTGTGTGTGTGCGTGCACGCACGCACGCTGATGCTCATGGGGGTAAGCATCCATTTCTTTTTTTCCAATGCATTTCTTTGTATGCGTGGATGTGTAAATATGTGGATATGTACATAGTAAATATATATATATCAGCTGAAACCATGCAAAGTAAATTATGTGCTTGGTCTTGGGGGCCAGGGGAGTGTGGATGGAGTGAGCTGTAAGGGAGAGCGTCTGAGAGATAGGATTTGTACCCAGGTTTTCAGCCCATGCCCTCCCCCTCCCCAGCACATCCCCTCACGATTTCCTGTGCTGGGGTTTTCTCAGGCTCCCATCTGAACCTACATAAATCTCAGGCAGTCTGACACCCCGCCAAGCCACATAAACATTTTGAATTCACGGCACTGACACTCCAAGGGGCTGAAATAGAACTTTGAAATTCTCCTTCACTTTTAATTAAAAAAAGATTTAAGCCAACCCTGGGTTCCCGGTTCTATTTAACTGCGACTGCTTTTAACCGGTGTTGTATTTTTATTGTTGCAAATGTGACGCACCGATCCATCTTCCTTGTAACGCTTCTCCCTTTCGGCTCCATCTGTTGAAGAGAAAACATTTGCAGAAATCTCTCGGCTTCTCTCCAGGGGCTGGAACTTCAGTTGTAGCAAGGAATGCAGTGCAGGAAATGGGGCTGGCCATCAAACGACATCAGGAAATTGGAAAAATCTGTGTGCGATATCTTTGTGATTTGCATTTGTTTGTCCCAACGAAAGGTTCTCCCATGTTCAGCTGGTGCCAGTGTGTTCCCCCATGTATGCTGGGCACCTCACCTTTAGTTGTTGTTTCTTTTCCCATTCTTCTTTTGCAGTGGAATCATCCATCCTGGTCTCATTCTTATTTGTTCTCTATTCTAAGCTAGATCCTACATAGTTTTTGTGATAAAATATTAGTTCTTTTTAAGGACAGCGTTTGTGAGGGAAGAGGAATTGGACTAGGCATTGGAGGACTAGAATTCAAGTCCTTATTTCGTTATATTTGAACCTGGCAAATCACTCAAAATCGAGTGGGCATTTCCTGGGAAAGTCCCGGGTATTAGGAGAATCAAATGGTTCCCCTAAAACCCAAATGCTCTGCCAAGTGTGAAAGCTGCATTCATGTTCCACATACCTATTCCTGCGGTTTCTCTGTTGGTCCGTTTGTTTAGTTAGTTATTTAGGGGAGGTTGCTGGATGAGCGCCGTGCGCCAGGTCCTGGTCTGAAGTGGGTGATGCTGGGTGAGTGAGGCGAAGTCCGCACCCTCCAGAAGCCCACATGTATGACAGCACAAGAAGTGTTGGCATGGAGACATGCGTAGGCTGCGGTTTCCTCTTCCTGGGAGATCACAGGATTCTTCAATATTCAATTCAAGGGATGACTCTGAACTGGATGTCAATATTCAATTCAAGGGATGACTCTGAACTGGATATTAAAGAAGAAGGGGTTTATTAGGTTTGGTATGGGGACAGGGTAGGAGAGCATTCTGGGCAGAGGGATTGGCTCGGGAGAGGGTAACAGAGGGGTAACACAGATTAGGACCTGCTGACAATATCTGCAGGGAATCCAGAAAGCAAAGGCGGAGATGCTGGGAAGAGGCGTGGCTAATAATAGGGTAAGGTGACACCAGCTCCTAGTACCAGTGGGCATTCAGAGGTGGGAGGGAGCCATCAGAGAGGTAATCAAGGAAGTAACCCAAACTGATATTGTGATTTATCATAAGAAATGTGTATTTTGGTCTGCATCCTCCTGTCTAGCACAGAACTTTGAAGACTCTTGGGATTTGTAAGTGATGAGAGAGATATGTTAATGACATACTTTGTTATGTTAATGAGATAATTTTCAGAAAAACATGGGTGGGTGCCCGTTGCCAGTGATGAAGGGGTGGAACTCTGAGGTCCACCCCGCTGACCTCAGGAAGGGAGAGAGGCTGTGGGTTGAATCACTCACCAGTGGATAATGAGTGCACCAATCATGCCTTTGCTGTGAGGCATATGTAAAAACCCCAAAAGGTCAGGGTTCGAAGAGCTTCCAGGCTGAGGTACACGAGGAGGTGATGGGTGCACCTAGAGAGGGCGTGGCGGCTCCGTGCTCTTTCCTCAGACCTTGCTCTGTGAATCTCTTCCTGAGCTCTATGCAGCTCCGGCCGTTCCTGAGTTATATCCTTTAATAATAAACCGATGACCTTGTGAGAAAGCAGGTTTCCTGAGTTCTGTGAGCTGCGCTGGCAAATTAATCAAACCCAAGGAGGGAACCTTGGGAACCTCTGATCTCTGGCTGGTCAGTCAGAAACGCAGGTGATGGCTCAGGCTTGCGAATGGTATCTGAAGTGGTGGGGGAGGGAGGGATATTCTTACGGGGCTGAGCCCTGAACCTATGGGATCTGCCGCTGTCTCTGGGTGGATAGTGTCAGAATTGAGTTGGATTGTAAGTATCCAACTGGTGTCCAAGCATTGCTTGTTGTGGGCATAACAGCCTCACCACCACCCCTGACCCCATCCCACATTGAAATAGGTCTCAGCACACCAAAAAAAGAAAACAATTATAATGATAACTGTATTTTTTACCAAATATTTCCCTATATTTACGGCAGACACTGTGTTAATGATTTACATTCATCATGTCCTTGAAGGCTCAAAAAAGAAGATGCTGTGGAAGAGGTAGCATTCTGACTGATGTGGGAACCGAGGTTGAAAGAGTTGGCAAGACTTGCCAGCATAGACAGGGGGCTCCACTGTTTGAGCCTGTAGTGTCTGCTCTTGTTCTCTTTGCTATGCAAACTGGCATTGCAGGCATCCCTGGTTAGCTCTGGAAAGGAGCTGCGAAAGAGGGAGAGGCTGAGCAAGTAGCAATTATGGTTACTCCTAGGGTAAGAGATTTTCTCAGGAGTCTAAAAAGAAGCCACTCTGATCGTGGAATTTCAGGTAGAATTTGCAGCCTTTACAGGGAGACATTTTGGAGCAGAGGAGAGTCTAGGTGGGTAACTTCCTGGTGCACCCAGGGCGGGAGATAGAAATTGAGAGGAAGTCAGGTCTTCAGCCTTCTGTGAACTAACATCCTACACAGTGACTGTAGCGGGTTCTTAGGAGATACCTGCCATTGCTGGATGACGTAATGGAAGCTGCCTTCCTTGGCAATTCAGCCGAGACAGAACCCAAAACTGAAAGGGCCATGAAGCAACCCATACACTTCATTTTTTGACCTCCTGTATTTATATTTTTATAGCATTTCCTTTTAAATCCTTGAAGGAAGAGCCATAGAATCATATCCTCTGTGGTTTGAAATGACTCTGATAGTTTTAGTCTCTTTCTTGATTTACGAATGCCAGCGTCCCCACCCCTTAGTTCCACCTCGGTCTGTTGCCACCATCTCTGCCCTCTGGACTTCCCTTTTTGTATGCCTTTCTGTGCTGTTCTTTGGGCAAGACTTGTAGATCGATGGCACTTCAATGCTGGTCTAAAATGTGTCTGAATGTGAGGAGCAATCTTTGATTTTGAGATTATGCCCTCCCTATTTTATGTTTCTGAGTAAATTATATGTTCTCTTATGAAACACTGGTAATAGTAATTGCAACTTCTGTTTAGTTAAATGACCTTTTCTAGAACAAGAATATGTTGATAACTTCATGTTGGTCCAAAAGAAATTGGCTTTATAAATTTGACTTGGCTATGGAGCTTGAAAGACTGATGCTGATGCTGCTAGTCACACAGAATAAGTCTGTTTATTCTCCCACATTCAACTCCAGAACACGACTATCATATCTTTGTGTATTTTATCATCTCCTGTCATAACCTTGGTAATGTCTTGCCCATGGTAGGTCATTGTTAAATGTGTGATAATTTAAGTGAATCTCCAGATAATCAAACATGGGTTATGTTCCGGGCTGTTTGATGTAGTGAAACATACACAGTAGTGTAAATAAATTTCAGTTTGATATGAAGCTTACAGTCAAGACTTCAGAGTTGAGTGAGTTAGTAGTGAAGGGCTCAGACTCTGGAACCAGCCTGCCTGGGAAGTGGGTATAATAAATGCCTCATAGAGTTGTGGTGAAGATTCCATGAGTTTACTGAGAGAAAGATGTTAGAGCAGTGCCTGATACATAGGAAGTGCTTAGTAGGTGGTAGGCGTCATCGGTAAGGGTCACGTGGTCAGAAATGATGGAGTTGGGAGCCCAGGTTGACTTGAATCCAAAGACCAGGTGCATATTCCTGCCTCACAGCCTGATGGTTGAGTAAACTTGGAAGTCACCTCACATCAAATGCAGAACTAAAAGTCAGTAAGACTTTCAAGAAAGCTAGTGTGGGTCAGATGGAGAAGTTGAAATGCCTCCATGAAGAAGAGTCTTAGAGGTTGAGCAAGTATTGCTGTAGAGGAGGCAATGAGGTGGGTGGCCAACAGCTGAGGTAGCCTGTGGAAAAGATGCAGAGCCAAATTCCTCGTTCCAGACATTTCTTTGAAGAAATAGTCAGATTATCGCTTTCTCTCAGGGTGGGGGATATTGCAACTATTGCATCTGATGGGACATTCTTTTTCGTAGCGACACCCCAAAATAGAATTTCCATTCTCCCGGGCATTGACTAGCCTGATGAAGACCCTTCTTCTCATGAGGGGGCTGATGAAAAGATGAAATGAACGTTGACAATGGAATGAAGGGAACTCAAATTGTTCAAGTGTTCTTCAGGGTCTGGAATTATTACCGAGTGCACTTAAGACGGGATCCGTCTGGAAAAGGCCTCTGCGTGACGTGCGTGGAATCAGATGTGTGTTTGTGAATATTCAATAAGACAGAGGTTGTGGCTGCGCCTGGCTCTCTGGATTTTGTTTGTTGCCAGAGATTAGGCTGCCATCTGGATAATACCTGCCTCCAAGATGTTGCATGGATTCTTGCTGATTTTCAACAAAGTTGGTCAACAGTTCTTTTTGTTTATTTTTTGTGCAGAGCGGAAATAAATGCTGGAATTTGGCAGTTGTGAGAGGATACTGTGGAGGTAGGAAGTCTAGGCTCTGTTTGCTATGTACTTGGGGGATCTCGGTAAGCCACAGCAGGGGCTGAGTTAAAAAAAGTGAGGCATGAGCAGAGGTTGCTGAAAGGGTAATCTGACTGAGAACCCCTCTTAGGAAAAGAAAGGCATTTGCACAGTTGTATGGGGGCGGTGGCATTTGAGGTTGAATGTGTGGTGAGAAACGGGGAGGTAGGGGTTTGTTCAAAACCTCAGCACTGGGTATCAGGACAGCATTGTAACTGGAGCATCTTGGAAGTCCATGTGTATGTTCCTACATTCACCCGTTTACACAGCGAGCCTGCGGGGAAAGGCCTTTGTGCTAGAGGCTGTGGTTAAAATGATACCTTCCTGTCTGGAGTGGAATCACTGATAAATATATATCATACACCTACTGTGTGCTAAGTGCTAGTGATAAAAGTGAGCAAGACAGTATGACTTTTAAGGAGCTTACAGTTCTGAAGGAAGATAAATATTAACCAGATAGAGAATAATATGAGAGTGCTAATATGAATGTGAACATGTGTGTATATATATTCCACATAATAATAACAATAATAATAGTAATAATGCATATTTATTAAGCATTTGCTATGTGTGAGGCACAGTAGTAAAACATTTTGTATGCACTGTCTCAACTAATTTTCCATGCCTCCTACTGAAGGAGGCAGAATACAGTTATCATCCCTATTTTACCAACCAGAAAACGGATTCAGGGACGTTAAATAAGTTGCCCAAGGGAACCAAAGAATAGCAACAGAGTGGGAAAGAAACTGAGTCTGCTGACTGCCCTACCCTTCCCCTTAGCTTCATCTGTCCTGACTCCCAGCACATAGTAGGGACTCTGGAGGAAGGGGCACCTTCATTGCCGCGTTCTGAGATGAGGCAGAGGTAGAAAAAAAATGTGTAAGCCGGGCACCATAGGTGTAGTGAGAGGTCCCTCATTAGGAAGACATGTGGGAAGAGCATTTCATGGGGTGGGAAACTTGCAGAGGTCTGAACCATCCCAGACCTTCAAGGAAGAATAATTAGCTCTGAGTAGAAGGTTGGGGGCAGCCAGGGAGTCTAAGCAGGAGAGAGACATTCCGATCCCCACACCCAGCGCCACCTTGGGCAGGTAACAGCATCTCGGGATCACCTCTCAGGGACCCAGGGCGGGAGAGAGAATTCACTGACCCAATTAGGAGCTACCCCGCAGAGAGAGAGAGATAAAGAACGAGGAGGCAGATCTTAAATGTCGAAAGGTGGCCTTGGAGGTTTAAGAACTCCTTGGAGGGGCAGAGGCGGCTTTCAAACAGGGTGCTGTCAGGGGGAGGACACATTTGGGAAAAGTCAGGTCCCTCTCGTCCAATGTCACGGCAGTGAATGTGGGAAACGCCAGGGGACGAGCAGGGGGAAAAGGCTGCGTGGTGCCAGGCGGGAGCCGTTGTTAAGTTCAGGGTTTATGACTTGAAGAATGTGACCCAGATAGCCAGCTTGCTCTTACGGATGTGCTTTTAATCGGATGTTCTTCTACAATTCACCCTTCGCTGGCTCCATATCTCATTCCCCGGGGGCAGTGCGGAGCAATCTGTTTGCATCTGCACTTTCTGTGGCGGAGGGCCCTTCTCCCGTCACACCTGGTGGCTCACGCCTTGGACACAGCACGACAGCCGAAGGACCATTGTGCTGAATGACCCACGGGCAGCTCGGTGTGACACTGATAGTGCATCCTTCCCGAGTTCCTGGCGCTCTGCTCACTGCTTTACACGCACTAGTTATGTGATCTGGGCAATGGCCCACTGGATTATATTAATCCCGATCTCACCCATTCGTAAACTGAGGCAGAGAGAATAAAGCAACTTGCCAAGGTCACATAGATCAGTGGTTCTCAACCTTCCTAAGGCCTCGACCCTTACATATAGTTAGTTCCTCATGTTTTGGTGACCCCCAACCATGAAATTTTGCTACTGTTATGCATCGTGATGTAAATATCTGCATTTTCTGATGGCCTTAGGCGACCCCCGTGAAAGGGTTGTTCGACCTCCAAAGGGGTCGCGACCCACAGGTTGAGAACCACTGACATAGATGATGACAGGCAAGCCTGGGATTTGAACTAGGGATGTCTCAGTTCCTGAACCACATGCTTCTTCATCTCTAGGGTGTTGTTTGCTGGATGCCGTATATAGATTTCCCAGCGGGGAGGAGAACAAGGGGGCAGTTTGGGGTAGTGCTGTAATGGTAGCTACATTTTAGGAATGGGAATGAAAGGAATCTCAGGCCTTCACAAATACCGTTGAGTGAGTTTTTCTCACAATTCGCCAGTCGCCCATAGGTGGAGTCTTACTGGTCTCACGTGTAGAGATCTCCCACGTGCTGAATATCTTCACTGTGGGTCTGGCTCCAGGCCATGATACAAAGGCAAGGGAGATTCCCATTCTGTGCAGATGCCAATGGAGGCTTAGCTGGATGATGTGATATGACCCCCGTGATTGTGGTAGCTGGCAGGTTGAGGGTTCGAATTAAGGCTGATCTGGCTCCAGAGCCCACGTCCTTACATGGTATTTTGCGCGTGGTCTTTTGTCTTTTTCTCTGTGTCTTTGTGAAATGTTTCTGAAATGTCAATTTTCCAGGTGCCACCTTCACTGCCAATCTTTTTGTCTCAGCTGGACTATTAGTGTTTTTCCTTAAATTAACCCACTTCTTATGGAAATGCCTACATACACAAAGGAAACTTCCTATCACTGCCACTGTTTCCTTTTGTTAAAATGTCCTTGGCCAAATAGATGGTATAACGGCACACATAAGACGATTAAAACAAACAGTGCAGTGATATTCTAGTTTAGAGTCTCGCTTCTATATTCAGCCATATTCTTCCCTGGCCTGTCCAAGTGTCTAATCTTTGGGCCTGCTTTCTTTGTGTTGAAAAGGAATATTTGAAAATGTTAGAGATAAGCTAGAGATGTGGTAGCATCAAATTGCACCTTTCTCTTTGCCTTAATCAGGATTGAGAATGAGTTAAAAAGGGATTTTTTTTTTTTTTACTATGTGACTTAGTACGTTAACGAATGATCAGGTCTCCTCTTAAAACAACATCTTTCCAGCCAGCTTTGATAGCCTGGTTCTATAAAATACTGGATTGGAGGCTATAGCATCTTCTCAACCCTCTCATTCTTTCACTCTACGAGTTTGCTAAGGGTCCTCACAGACTTCGAGACGCGGTTTGCAAGAAGTAGGCTTGATTGGATGATGTAGTGAAAGGTCAGAGTCCAGACCGAGACATGGAAGAAGGGAATAAAAGAGCTGTCGCTATGCTGTGGCTATCGTGAGACATCCAGAAGGGAGGCACGGATTGGAGTCTCTGGAACACGCATTCGAACCATCATCTCCCTGTTCTCTGCGGCCTTTTTCTATGATTCATACCTACCTTCTCTCCCTTGTTCACAGAGACAAATAATATCAGGGCTGACATCCATTTTAAAAGCTATGTCTGCCCCGGCCGTTGTGGCTCATTTGGTTGGGAGTTGTCCTGTGAACCAAAGCGTTGCTGGTGCTATTCCTGGTCAGGCCACATGTCCAGCTTTCGGGCTCAATCCCCAGTAGGGGGCATGCAGGAGGCAGCTGATCAGTGTCCTGCTCTCACATTGATTTACTCTCTTTCTCTCTCTCTTCCTCATTCCTCCTTCCCCCTCTTTCTCTCCCTCACCCTTTCCCTTCCTCTCTCTCTAAAAATCAATACAGATAATTTTTAGAAAGCTATATCTATTAAAAATTTTAACAGTTATGTAAGAGGAATTAACAAGAATCATGTGTTCTCTGTTCCCATATTTGGTTGGGCATTTGTCACATAGAATTTTACTTCCCCAACAACTCAATGAAGTAAGTAAGCAAGAGTGAGCATCTCATTTGACACATCAGGAAGTCCAATATGGGGAGTGTCAGCCAAGTCCCTCAGCTTCTGAGGCCCACAGAGTCCAACTATCTCAGAACCTGTGCTTTCTCTCTGTTGCTGTGATGTGTTGAAGATTTTCTTGGATGGGGGAAAAGGAAGCTCTTGGATTGGGGACCTGTCCCTGCATCTGGGGGTACGGCACACTGTCACACCTCTCAGCTCAGCCTTTCTTTGTTCACTGGTGGAGGGATGATGTTAATGAGAGCCTACTCATGGATTTGTGCCCCTTGGGGGCCAATTAACTTCACTTTACTTCAGCTGCCAGGGACTTCAAAACTAAATCCAGATCAGTGATTTCTTCCCAGGGGCCTGGTAGCATTTCTCCCTTCACTCATTTTAACTGTTCTTTGCTCCAGTTTTATTTTTAATTGTCTTGATTTATATCTTATTTAACTTCGTAATATCACTTTAGCCGTGTCTAGGGCGTAGATGGGGTATGAATTCTAAATAAATAAGGAAAAGTATGTTAGAGCCATCTCTGGAGAGAACAGCTCAAGGGTCCTCTGCTGGATGGAAAAACTGAGGTTGCTCCCGAGAAGGTGGCTCGGGGAGGTAAATCCTTTCTGGAGGACAAGGTACTTGAGGAGGGGCCAAACTTGGCCCACTACCTGTTTTTGCCAATAAAGTTTTATTGAAACACAGCCATGCATATTTTCTACTGATTGTCAATGACTGCTTTTATGCTACAATGGCAGAGCTGAGTAATTGAAACATGAATAGTATGGTCCATAAAACCTAAAATACTTACTATCTGGCCATTTAAAGAATATAGTTACTATTCCCGCTCTAGAAGAAAACAAGATTTGTAGAAGCTGCTTTCCAGGTTAAAAAAAAAAAATAAGGAGCTAAAGTTTTCTTTATCCTTCCCCCTCTATTTAGTGTCTCATTTTATTTTTTCTTTCCTCCCTAATTTCTTCTCTCTTACTTTTCTTTCCCTTCCCTTCTTTCTCCTCCTCCTGTTTTGAGTTGAAAGATTCCTTCTAGTTTAGGCTTCTTTAAATTTTATTTGTTAAAAATCTTTATTTATTGATTTTAGAGAAAGAGAGCAAGAAAGAGAGAAAGCGAGGCATCCACTTCATTGCTCCTCCCAACCCTACTGGTTGATTACTGTACATTCCTGCCTGTGCCCCAAAGTGGGATTGAGCCTACAACTGCCCAGCCAGAGCAGTCTTTTTTTCTTTTTAATAATTAATTTTATAGAGGCGAAGGGAAAGGGAGCGAGCGAGCGAGAGAAATATGAATGATGAGAGAGAATCGTGGATTGGCTGCCTTCTCCAAGCTTCTGCTGGGAAACGAGCCTGAAACACCAGCATGTGCCCTGGCCAGGAATCAAACCCGTGCTCAACCACTGAGCCACACCATACGGCAGTCTTTCTTATATGTTGAAGAGGACACTGAACTCTGGAAACTGGAAGTGACGCAGGATCAGGTGGCCAGAGAGCATGTACACAAAGGGTCACGCATCTCCCAGTTGTCTCTTCTCACCGTGTCTCTCACTGTGTCTTGCACTGTGTGTACAGACCATGGTTCAGAGCTCAGGGGAGACGAGAGGTAAACAAATGCAGGGAAAGCACCAAGCACAGTGTCTGCTACGGAATAAATGATCAGTGAGGCTTAGCTGAGTTCAAGAAAAGCCCATTCTAATCGCAGAGGCAAAAAAAAACACACAAAACTAGACCCACAATCTGAATGGATGTCAGAAACTAGGCACAGTCTTAGAAGTCAGTTTTTTTTTAAGATTGGCCTGGAGAACCCCCTATACCTCAGTATCCCTCCGTGAATCACGGCCACATATGAGCCCCCTGTAGAAACTGTGGAAGTCAATATTCTTGTTTTCAAAGTGGTGGAAACTGAGTCCCAGAGAGAGGAGTTAACTTGCCCAAGGCCACACCATCAGGTGGGGGACAGTCGGGATTAGAACCTAAGTACCCTAACTTTCCAGTCAGACACTTTTCCACTGGGGGATCCTGTTCTGCAACCAGGAACTGATAGTATATGTTTTAAAAGAAAAAGGAGAGTTAAGTCGCTTCCTCGCTATAGACTTTGAGAAGGGGCTGATGAAGTCAAGGAAGGCTTCATGGAGGAGCCAGGGCTCACGTGGTACAAAACAGGTAGAAAAAATGCTGTGCACCTGCAAAAACGGCAGTGTATTTCCCATAGTGATGGGAATTTGGACTTAACCCTGGTTACAGGGTCCATACTGCTGCACAGGAAGGAAAAGTGTGGTTAGGGAATTAGGAGCCATCTAATTAAGGGCGAGGCTTAGGTGTTGAATTAAGATATGTGGACTTGATCCTGTAAGACCAGAATCACAAACAGAGGCGCCTTTTGGCACCTGGATGTGTTATATTTGACCCTCACCTGTCAGGAGGAAAGACCGTTTGTGCATGCTTAAAAATGGAGAGATTTCATATAAAAATCTGGATTCCCGGCGTCTCCCAGAAATCAGGTGAGTGGCAGCTTGGAGATCTCAGTCTGCCATGGACACAGCCTGCTGTCCGAGACAGGAGTGTGTCGCCATCCTCCCCTCGTAGGCTCCAGGCCTCTCTGCTCCCTCTTGTTTGTGTCCTGGGCTTCTGAGTTTACATGAAGAAGTGGTGGGAGTGCTAAAAATTCGTCATTATTGATGTGGTGATATCAATGTCAGAGTCTGTTTATTTGCTCATCAAACATTCAGTAAGCATCTATTTCCAGCCGGGCTTTAAAAGGGAAGGGTTCGTTCAGAAGATGAATTAGAAGGCTGGTCCAGAGGTCCAGATGAGAGAGAGGATGAAAATCTGCTTGGGAAGAGAGCCACGGTGATGGGGAAGAGGTTGGGCCCTTTCCCTTCAATCCCCCTAGTCTTCCTTTTAAAGCAACATCCGTCCCATCCCATTTGCATAGAATCAGGCACCTGTCCATTTAGCCCCCTTCATCTGGTTTCTTTTATATTATACTCCTCTGAGGAGAGGGATCCATCCTCTTTCATTTGCAGATCCTCTCTCCCTCTCTCATTCTCATCTTGTCCAGTGGGTACATCCCGCCTGGCCCTGATTCCCAGCAGTTTAGCTGCTGCATACAGAGTAGATGGCCATCAACCACCATGGCGGGGAGTGGGGGGTGGGGAGGGGGTTGAGTTCCCAGACCTGCCAGGAAGAACCCGGTTGGCAGCGTCTGCCTGCTTCAGAGCTGCCTTTCAAATCAATACAACTGCTTTGTTTCCCTCTCAGCATCTGACTGCAGCATTCCCGTCCCCTCTGCTCCCCCGTGCGCTCCCAGCCTATCCTCGCCACCCCCTCTGCAGGGTGTGGCCCCCCCAAAGGCCCAAATGTCTCCATCCCTCCCACGCTTTGCAGTCTGATTGCTCGCAAAGTAATGAGCTGCTGAATTTGGGGAAGTTGGCTTCAGCTGGAAATGGTCCCCATGCTAAAACAAAACATTAACAAAAAATAAAGTAAAATAAATCAGTGCCTGCAGGCACAGGAGAGGATGCTAGCAGGAGAGAATAGTATGCGGGAGGAGGCGCAAAGGCTCTGTCTTTACTCTTGGTGTCTACCGTTAACTGGCCGTGGGGCATTGCGTAAACCTTGGTTTCCTTTTTCTTAAAATAATGCAGCTGGGCCTGGTCCTCACTGAGAGAGCAGACCAGATCTCTCTGGTTCTTTCCCCACCTCAGGGGAGTGTTCATCATCTCACAGCCAGCCCGATGTAGGGGCAGAAATGTCAGTTACCTCATCCCCTAGCATGTTATCGGCTCATGAAATGCGTCTGACCAGTACCTTTTGAATGGGTGAAAGTCACTGGTGTTGGATCCTAGGATGCCATAGAATGCCTGCATCAGAAAGACCCTTCCGGACTATTAAAACTTCGCATCGTTTCCTACACGGACAAACCAAGGTCCGTGGACAGGATGAGCCTTGTCCCAGATCACACAGGGCAACTCTTGTTGTATCGCACGTTGTTATTGGGCTCAGTCTCAGGCTAACCATTTCCAGGGGCCCTTATGGGTTTTGCGTTAATGATCTGAGTCTTTTGGGGGGAGGCTGAGCCAGTGACTTCTCTCCTGCTCCTGGGGTGCATCTCTCTGTTGGTTGCTGTCAGGAGAACATGATCATTTCTCTGTGCTCTCCAGCAGCATATGTCACCTTCACCCATCACTCAGGCCAACAGACCCTGCTGGGCACCCACAGTGTATCTGGAAGCCATTTTCTGTTCTGAAGTCAGGGGCGATCAGCCAACATTTCAGTAATACAGTGGTACCTCGAGATACGAGTTTAATTCGTTCCGTAACTTTGAGGCTTGGGAAACTATGAGAGGCTCGAGTTGCGGTAAACTGGTGGGTTGTGTGCAGCCGACCGATCTGCGCTATTTACTCGTATCTCAAATGTTGCTCATATTTCAAAGCAAAAATCGCTCGCTCTACGGCTCGTATCTCAAAAATCTCATATGTTAGGGCACTTGTATCTGGAGGTACCACTGTATTTGCTTTCCTAAGGCTTAGGCAAATCAGATCCATCCACTTCACACTCTCTCTCGTCTGGCATTATTTCCCTGCATTCAAGGCAAAGCAAAAGTGAGCATGGTTCTCTCCTTCCCTCTCTCTCCCTCCCTCTCTCCTTCCCTCTTCCTTCTTCTCTCTCATAGTGATATGTAAGTTTCTTCTTTCTTGTACCAGTATGGAATCATAACCCGAAACAATGTTAAATTTCGAAGAAATCGCCGCAGCCCACCATCCTGATTCTAATAAGTACAAAGACCAAGTTCCCAAGACGAGGGGTTCTGTTACCCCATCTTGCTTCTGCAGTGGGATTGGCTGGGGACCAGAATGTAGACTCAGCCTAGTCCTGTCGAGTAAACCTCGTGGCCTCCTCTCCTTGATCCTCCATAAGCCAATGGACCGAGAGCTGGGGTCCAATCAGGGAGGGGCTGGAGACATGTCTGCAGAATCTCATGCTCAGAACTTCCAGTCTCAGGAACTCGATCCCTTGTCTAGGAAGTGAGGGCTGGGTTTTGCCCCCGCACATAGTGTGCGGATCCAACGGAGCGCTTTGTTCCTGATGGTGCTAGATTGCTAGGCCTGCGCCTCTCCTGCTGCCTGCAGTCATTGGGCCTGTCCCATGAATGGGGACTTTCCATTTCTCCACGTTGGGTTTATTCTATAAGGAGCGTGGCAGCAGGTGTAGTATTTAGGGGGCACAGCCCATCTTTCAGGAGCTCGCTCCTTCATCTCCCTGCCTACTGTGTGCTGGGCCAGTCCCAGCCCAGAAGCATCCCTCCTCTGGGACTGCATCACAGCCGCCTTGCTCAGGGGCTGCCTCAGCCAGAGACAGACCAGTGGTTTCCTTGAAAGTTTCACAAAAATGGATCCTTTGGGTCAAAGGCTCCTTAATCTGCAAAACACAAGCTGTTTGCCTGACTTGCGGCCTCAGCAGACTTCCTGGGCTTGAAGGGGCTTTGGTATGGAAAAATGGTTTGTGTTTTGAAGATTAAGGTCCCTTTCATCCAAAAGATGCATTTTTTCCCCCCTTATTTCCTCAAGCTCCCAGAGAAACACCATGTTCCTTTCTGGTTTTAACGCTGCAGCCTTCTTTTGTATGCGGAGATGGATTAGAGTGCACTGCACACGCGAGGGCTGCGGGGAGAGAAGTCGGTGAACACCAGTGCCCCTGTCTTTCAGGCCCAGCCCTCCTCTCCTAGCCCCAGTCTGGGCCAGTCTTCCCTGCAAATGCACCCAATCATCTGGGAGTGTTTTCAGACTGCAGATTCTGGGCCCTCAGCATCAGAAATTCTGATGACATCTCAAGGAGAAAATGTGTCTTAAAAGCAGAGACTGCTTGGGATTCACCAGCATCAAGATAACCTGGTTTGGTTTGCCGAGATTGGTTTGGCTCAGTGGATAGAGCGTCGGCTTGCGGATTGAAAGGTCCCAGATTCGATTCCGGTCAGGGGCCTGTACCTTGCTTGTGGGCACATCTCCACTGTGGGGCGTGCAGGAGGCGGCTGATCGATGTCTCTCTCATCAATGTTTCTGACTTTCTATCTCTCTCCCTTCCTCTCTGTAAAAAATCAATAAAATATATATATTTTTTTAAAAAAAGGATAACCTGGTTTGGGGACCAGACTCCCCTGCCCAGTAACTGTCAGTGCTGTGTGGTGGTGAGGAGCCTACATAATGGAGAGACCCAGAATCCAATCACAGCTCCAACTCTGACTACTCATCTTGTGACTTGGGACAAATGACTGACCTTCTCTGGCCCTGTTGCCTCAGTACAAAATGGGAACCATGTGTCTGATAGCTGCTCTTTCACCACCACCAATTTAAGTGGCCTTAAACAGCTGCATCTGTGACCCCAGCTCAGGCGTCCGTGGGTCAGCAAAGGGCCCGCTGGTCTAAGCCAGCCTGGCTGGTCTAGCCTGCGCCGCCCTTGCTCCTCAGGTTCAGCAGGGGGCCCTGCCCCAAGCTGGGCTGACTGAGGCACCTTAGCGGGTCGGCCTGTTCCACATCCTTCATCCTCCTTCTGAAACACCAGTCACATCCTTTTTGTGGCGGAAGCAGAAGCACAGGAGGTGATGCAGAAGCCATGAGGCCTCTTGAGGCTCAGAACTGGCCCGCCATCACTCCTGCCTCATTCCAAGAGCCAAAGGGACCGATGGCTAGGTTTTCAGAGGAGGAATAGGGAATAGCCTTCACCTCTTTAGTAGAAGTTCTGGGGAACCTCACGACCAAGTGCCTGGTCGCAGGGAAAGGTGACTATGGGGCATCATTAATCTCTCACACCTATTCCATAGGTGGTGGTGAAAGTCAACTGAGATCATCTCTGTAAGTTCCTGACACGGTTCCAGTCATACGCTAAATGTTCCTTTAATTGTGTTCCTCCTGGTCATGACTATGGAAAGGACTCAAAATGGTGGCTAGAATTATTAATCTAGAGTTTCCAAATCTAGCAACACAGATAGGAAGACAGATGCTCAGGGGTGGCAAAGCTTTCTCAAAAGTCACACAGATGTGGCAGGTTGAGCCCTTGGGAATCGGACAGCACAATGATGTTTTATTTGGGATTTCAAGGACAATAGGAAGGACCTTGGTTGGAGCTTATGGTGATATCTGACATTCCAGCAGTTGCCAGGCTTTTCTTAGAGTTAGGCAATGGCCTCACGTGATCCTGCCCGTCTGCCTTCCCTGCCAGGACATGGGTCTTAGAAGGAGATGTGACCTCAGTGTACCTACTATTCCCCTGGGGCATTGATTTAAAATGCAGAACCAGGTACCTTTCTTGCTAGGGATTGCAATTCAGTAGGTCTGGTGAAGGGTCCAGAAGATTAAATATTTGTTAAGCATCTCCAGTGATTTGGACCGAAGTGGTCTGTGCCCACTTTTTTTTTTTTTGAACCCTGAGGGAAAGCAGTACTGAATCCCTTGTATCTCTGGTCGAATCTCGTGTTAATAGGACCAGAGATCATCTGTGGCAGCTTTCAGATCTGGGGAGCTTAGAGAGTGTTAGAAAGAGGCAGTGGTGATAGAGGAAGACGGACTTGACCATGCACATGCTTACCAAGGAATTCTCAAGGCAGCAGGAACAGCCCACAGGAAGAACCTCGGAAGGGATAATGAAGTAACATTAGCTGAGCAAATTTTATGTGGGTTTGCAGATGTGCGTTGAAAAAAATCACTGTTACCTGTTAGGCCTTCGTCTGTTGGTAGCAACAGAGAACCAAACTCACACTGGATTAAGGTTTAAAAATGCAAAACAAAATAACACACTAGCTGTGAGACCATAAGTAAATTGCCGCATCTTTTTGGACCAGGTTTCCTCTGCCATTAGGTGGGAATAATAAACCTTTGGAAGCTTATCTAAGTGAATTACATGTGTTTTATTTAAATAATTCTCTGGTGTTATCTCCCTGAAGGTTTATTTTCTCACCTCTGGAATGAGAGGCGTAAATCCCTGCCATACATTCTTGAACAGAGATCAGATGGGAGCTGGGTCCCTTTGCAGCTTGAAGTCTTGCTGGAATGCAAGGATGGAATGAGGAGTGTCTTGAAAGAGTGTGGGCGCGAGAGGGCACTTACAGTATCCAAAGTGACCATGTTTTTCTAAAACTGTGACTGCCAACGTAGCACCTGCCTAAATATTCGGAGTGTCCCCTGCCTTCTGCTGTGGGCTCCATGATTGTCATGAACAAACAGCAGTGGGAGCAATCCTTTTGGCTCATCATTTAAAAAGCGCTGCATAAAAACAAAACAAAACAAAAAACACGAACTTATTGCACAAAAATATCCAAGCCCCAGGAGCTTCCATCCAAATGCACCCACCAAGAGCCTTTCAGCTGTTTTCTTTAGTGACCTGTTAGAAACATCAAGCCGAGGGTCAGAGCTCTTAATGAGTAAACATTGAAGTTTAGGTTCGGATGGAAAAGTAAGTGTTTTATTTATTTGCTCTGCTGAATATTAGGACTAGATTAGCCACAGGGAAGAATTTAGAGCCATTGCCTTAATAGAGCACTGCTTATTTATTGAACAATTATATTTTGAGCACTGGTAGAGTGCCATTTCCTATCTTGGTATCTTAGTGTCTATCTTGGGCATCTCATTCGAACTCTGGGCTCTTCAGTCCGCCTCTGTAGGGAGAGCATCCTTTTCTTACTCATCTCTGTGTCCTGTGCAGCATCTGATTTACTGAATTACTCATAATTGGTGGGTTTGCAAGATTAGGTGCCTTTTGCTCCCACTGGTCCCACTAGCTGAAATGTCTTCTATGAAGTCTTTTTTCTCCCTTCAGCTGGAAATCACCACTAGTACCAGGAGAACCCAAGGGAAATCTCAGCACCCCTGAGGCACTTTGAACTGGCTCTGTTTGAATTACTTTCCCACTCACTCATTCCAGCACTTTATTTAGGTCTCCAATAAAACTCACTTTGGCCCGTCCAGTGTGGCTCAGTGGCTGAGCATCGACCCATGCACTAAGAGTTTGCTGGTCTGATTCCTGGTCTTGGCACATGCCAGGGTTGCGGGCTCAATCCTCCATAGGGGGTGTGCAGGAGACAGTCTATGGTTGTTTTTTTCCTCATCAATGTTTCTTTCTGTCTCCCTGCTCTCTCTCTCCTTTTCTTTCTCTAATAATAAAAACATAATTTAAAAATTAATTAAAAAAAACATTTTTTAAAAAACCAGCTCAATTTGTTGTGTTGCAATTTGGGGGATAAGGTTTTCTCTCCCTTGCCAGCTGATGGCTTCCTAAATCCATGGATACATTCTTATTTTTCTTTGACTTTCCAATGACTGATACTCCAATCCCAGACTCCATGCTGTTCTTTCAATCAATACTAATTTTCTTTCTCTTTCACATTTTCATTTTCTTTTATATCTGTTCTCTGAGTTTATAAATATCATCCTCTGTTTCTAAGAAGGAAAAAAATCCTCCTTGGACTCTTTGCTTCCCTCTCTGGTGGAAGGAAAGGAAGTACTGGCTACCGCCTTTGGGGTATTTTTTTTTGGCAAGTGCTCTGCACTCTCTGCTTCCATTTATTTATGTCCCATTCATTACTAATCTCTTTCAATGAATCTTCAGTTCCCATTAAGATATTGAAACGCTGTCAACCACCTCTGTATTCTTAAGTGCAAGAGGCATTTTGAGGCCTTCTCATATTGTACCACTCTGTAGTTTTTTGGAATTTGAGACCCTTCTCTTAAATGTTTCTCCTCCTCTGGCTTCGTTGATATTATTCTCTCATGGTTCTCTTCCTCCACCTCTTCCAGTCTTTCCTTACTGTACTTCGTGGGATTCTTTCCCTTTTGATCCTTCCTAAACTTGAGCATCGCTCCGAAGTTGTTTCCGCTACTTTTTTTTTAAATTTTATTTTATTGTTTAAAGTATCACATATAGTAGTACATATATCTCCTTTTTTTCCCCCCATTGACCTTCCCCCAGCCTCCCTACCCTAACCCCTGCTGCAAGACACTGTGGGGTGGGGAGTGGGATGAGGGCATGTTTTCGTTTCTGTTGTTTCACATGTATTCACTGAGTGTTCTCGTCTACCTGCAGAGCTCTAACACCACTAGTTCAATTTGTTTTATAAATCTCTACCTCTATGTTGGCCTCTCCGTTGGTTTGGACTCAAGGAGTCTTCAGTCTCCTGAAAATTCTGACTTAAATGTCCAACAGACACCTCAAACTCAACAGGTCCAAGAGGGAATTTGTCATCGTTTACTCTAAACCTATTCTTTTTTTATTATTGTTTACTAACATGCATGACACCATCATCAGACTGGTCATCAAACCAGATAGAGGAGTTATCATTGACATCTTTCTTTCATTACTCATCCACCCAGGCATCACTCTTGCTAATTTTGCCTCTCCATTTTTTTTTTCATGCTGTCAAATATAAGATATCTTGTTCAGGCCATATCTAGCCTAAACTATCATGATATCTCCTCCATTCTATCCTTGTTCCTCTTAAATTTATCCACTACCCATACAGTTGGAGTAAATGGAACTGTAAGGTAGAACTCCTCTGTTTAAAAGCCATTAATAGATCTCTGTGATCCCACAGGGCTCATCCTGGCTCTAGATTTGTTCAGTTCATTCATTCATTAAGTACTGATTTAATGCCTACCCTATCATTCAGATAAAATCCTGGGCATACATGGGGGGAAAGAGGGAAGAATCAATATCTTTAAAAAACTACCAGTCATGCATAAATATCTCTCTATATAAAAGCCTAGGCATCTGAATGACTGGTCAATAGGTCTCTATGATGTGCACTGACCACCAGGAGGCAGACACTTAACACAGAAGCTGCCCCTTGGTGGTCAGTGCGCTCCCACAGCCAACCTCGCACAGTTGGCCAACCTCCTGCAGTCCCTCCCCCAAGGCCTCTCCCCGCATCCGGTCTGCCTGAGCCAGCCAGCAGGGGAGGAGCCGCAGGGGAATGGCCACCAGCTCTCATCAGGACTAGATGAGATGGTCCCAATTGGCTCTCGTTGCTGGCCAGGCCAAGAAACCTGTGCACGAATTTGTGCACTGGGCCTCTAGAATGATTATAAAACAAGTCACCCCATTTAGCTTTTTTGCATTATCTCCTGCCACTCCCTCCCTTAACATTCCACTGCAGTAACTTTGAAATATGTATAGATATTATATATTCATACCACACTTTTTCATTATTTCACATGCTTTTGTCTTGGCCTGAAATTCAGGGCTCGTATTTGTCACCTCACAAAATTTTTTATTCTCTAATCCCTCGCCTGGATACCATCTCCAGGAAGCAGTCCCAGAGACCCTCGCTGGGGGCTCTGTGCTTCACGGAACACAGTGTATACCCTGTCTTTGTCCTATTATATTATATTTAAATTACCTGTTTCTTTGTCCATCTGCTACTGTGGATTGGGAGAACTAATTAAAATAGTAGGGACTCAACAAATATTTGTTGAATTTTATCAAACTGACCCAGAAAAGACATTCCAAAAATGTTAATTTCACTTTCCTTTTTGAAAGATCTCCTCAAAGACTGTTGATAATTTTGAGGGAAAGCTTAAAAGGCAGTTGCCCTGAATTTAGATCTTTGCATTTCTAAATGTGGCTCAAATGAAATATTTATGAGGAAAAAGATGCCATACATAACTTACAGAGGTACTGTTAATTACAAAAACATATAGAGAGTATGATCAGAAAAAAAAATTATTGATTCTTGTTTCCCACAGTTTAAACTTAATTTTGGATCAGACATCCTTATTATTTGAATGAAATTTAAGACAAGGCCATGATATTTTCAAGTGACATTCAACATTTTTCCATTCACCTCTGTTTCTCACATTCAGTCTTGGTTCAGCAATTAGTGTCCAGTTGAATATATTATAACAAATCAAATTTTATTTTAAAGTGGAAGCTTCACTATTTCTCCAGATTTTCTGTTTTTCCCCAGTGCATGATTTTGCCTTATCTCCTCAGACTTGCTAACCTTGATCTTGACTTCTTCAGGGTCCAGAGTTTCACTAGCAAAGAGGTAGCAAGAGTCTTCCTAGACTAGTACTTTCTCATCAACTTAGCATCAGTGCTTTGAGAGCCTGGCAGGAGTTCAGGCTAATGTTTTTCACATGCAATATATTTTTGGTGGTTTCTAGAGCTTCTCTTTGTCTCTGAGATCTCTTGTTACTCCGTTGTTGAAGGAAAATGCACCCCTTTCCAGCTGCTCAGTGACTGGTCATTCCTGTGCCCTTTGTCTACAAGGCAATTTCAGTTCCTTTGGCTGGGGTCCCCTTTCCCTCCAGGTCGGGGTGTAGGGAAACCTCTCCTGGCTTTCTGTTGCATGTGCCCACCTCTGACTTATGGGGGACACATCCTTTTACACATGAGCTAAGCAATTACCTCCCAAATGGGCAGCCCTCCTCTACCATCAGGTTTGAGCGACCTCCTCTTTAGCTTTCCCTCCATAGAATTCTTTTATTTTTAGATTTTTCCAGTGTGATTCAGACACCAATGCACCCTGTTCCCCCAACCTAAATGGGGCATTTTTAATATGTATATATTTTTTATTGATTTCAGAGAGGACAGGAAGGGAGAGAAAGATGGAAATATCAATATGAGAAAATCATTGATTGGCTGCCTCCTGCACACCCTACTCTGGGAATTGAGCCCACAGCCTAGACATATGTCCTGTCTGGGAATCAAACCTCTTTCAACCATTGAGGCACACTGGCCAGGCTCCAGGGGACTTTTATCATGTTGACTGTGTGGTCTTGTTGAAGGTCATGGTTAGGGGCTTCTACCCTGATTGAGTCCCTGAGTTGTTTGGGGACGGGCAGGAGGACTCACCACATGCTGTCTGTTCTCACTCAGACTCTATTTGTGATCTCTGCCATCATGTGACGGGAAGGTTGAGAATCTCAGGAAGCTCATTTTAGCTATCTTTTTTTTAGATCCTAAATAGTGGTCACCCACCTCTTTAGAATATGGTGTCTATATTGTCTTGGGATTCGACTAAAAGAGTTGCATTTAAAATCTTATTTAATCTTCTCTGAACCCCACTAGGTGCTCATCCTCCTCTCATTGCCCGCGTTTTACAAATGTGGAGACTGAGTGCTCATGGTCCCCTGGCTCTGGAGGTTTGTGTCTCTGGTGAGGAGTCTTATCCGGAGATCCAGGTTTCAAAGGTGAAGCCTGGGTGAGGTCATCATGTTGACCCAGGCTCCAGGGGTAGGAGGCGCTGTGGGTGATCTGAGATCCAGTGACTCGACTCGCCTTAGGGACCCTGAGGGCGGAGAACAGAGGAGACAGTCCTTCCATATTTGGCCCAGAATGTGGCCCAAGGCTCGGCAGTGCGTACAGAACCAGCGGAGGAGCTTGTGAGAAAGCTACAGAAGGCCCCCCTCTCTCATCTCTCCTGCATGCTCCCCGGATGTAAATAATTTACAGTGGCAACAGTTAGAGAATGTGCTCTGTGTCCGATGAGCCTGATTCCCTTCATAACTCTATAGGCTTCTATGTACCACGGTTCAGCTGAGGGTCGCACGTGCCCTCCATTCTACAGCCCTTGTCAGCTGCTCCACATCCTCCGGGACACCCTGCAGGAGAGGGCCTGGGACTCACAGAAAGTCACAGGGGCCAAGAGTAGCACTGGGAATAAAGCCAGCCTCTCTTTCACAGGCTTTACTCCTAGTGGCAGGAAGTTCCATGTATGTATGTTGGAAAACACCAGCTCTGACATGCATGGTATATACACTGAGTGGCCAGATTATTATGATCTCTGAACACACACTAATCTGGCCACTCAGTGTGTATCCAGGGCGGACTCTAGGAGCTGCAGATTGGGAGGAGTGGCCCTTGAAGGTGGAAGTGTTTGTAATGTATTTAATGTCTGTCCATGTATTGATTTTGAAGGGAGGAAGCAAGTGTTCAAACAGTGGCAGCAGGGGAGAGTGAATCGGATCCTCAGAATGTTGATAAAAACATGGAGATGGCCCTAACTGGTTTGGCCTATAGACTGAAGAAGGGTCCTGGATTCGATTCCGGTCAAGGGCACATGGCTCCAATAAGGGGCATGCAGGAGGCAGCCTATTGAAGATTCTCTCTCATCATTGATGTTTCTATCTCCGTCTCCCTTTCCCTTCCTCTCTGAAATCAGTAGAAATATATTAAAAAACAAAGAAACCAAAAAATGTGGGGGTGGATGAGTGTCCGTGTCATAAGACAGATCATAAGACACATCTACCCTGCACTGTCCAGTAAAAGTAGAATACATATATATAATTTTAAGTTTTAGCAGCCATATTAAAGCAATTAAAAATGTACAGATGAAATGAATTTTAATCATATATTTTATTTAATCCAATACATCCAAATTAGTAATATTTCAACATGTAACCAGTATAAAATACTAGGGAGATATTTTACATTCTGTTACTCCTACTAAGTCTTTGAAATCTGGAGCTCTGGATTTTAAGCTTACAGCATACCTCGATTTGAAGTAGCCACATTTCAAGTTCTGAGAGCCACTTTGAGAGCCACAGTGGCTCCCAAACTGGACTGTGCAGACTCCATCCATGCTCTGCCGTTTGCCAGCTCTGTTGTGTTGGACCAGTTACTTAAACATTCTGAACCCCTCCTCCCATGTATAATATGGAGTTCATAATCTCTCATAGTACTGAGAGGAGGTCACATGTGTAAAACACCTAGTGTGGTTCATGGTACATAGTAAATGCTCAGTTAACGTGTGGTCCTTTCCTCAAACTGATTTCCATGGCAACTAAACTGTAAGCTCCTTGCGGAAGATGGACTCTATCTAGAAATAAACCAGTGCTGACCCTCTCTCCCTCTCTCCCTTCCTTCTACTCTATCTCCCCTCTCCCCTTCCCCCCCAATCAGGCATTTGCACCACTCACGCCTTTACTTCCTTTCAGTCTCTCCTGAAAAGCCACTCAACCTGAGAAGCTTTTCCTGAACACCTTGCGTGTAAAGTGGCGCCCTCCTCTCAGTGTCTTACCTGTTCTGATTTTCTTTGGAGCACTCTTTACCATCATAGATATAGTTGCTTCTCGTTTGTTTATTTCTCCAAACTCAATAGAAAATAAACTCCCAGAGGGCCCAGGTTGCTCTGTTTACTTTATAATGTCCAGCTAAATATGTTAGTGGATGAATGAATAAATTTATTGGACATCCCCAAAGCTTTGTCCTCAGCAGGAAGCACTGAATTGAAATACACAGGTCTTGCTTGATGAGAGAGGGAAAGAGAAATAAAGGCTCAGAGGCCTTTATTCTCACTAAAACCTCTACTACCCTGTGTCCTACCCTCTCCTACTCCTAGATTTGCCACTTGCCCTGCTGGAATTTCCTTCTCATTATTTCCTTCTCATTAACAAAACCTCACATACTATGTAAGGCCCGGCTCCAATATCACCTCTTCTCTAGGGTTCTTTTCAGAGCTTCTGCTTGAAAACATTATCTCTGGCCTCTCTTCCTCCACTGGATTTTTCCCTTTTGCTCTAATGTTTATGATAGCGTGTTTCATATTAGAATTTCTCACGGATGAGTGTGACTCCTCACAATATACTGAACCTGTGGGGGGAAGGTCCTGACTTCAGCCGGGGCAGGATGAGGGCGGGACGTAGTTGAAATTGTACAGTCTCTGTGATGAGAAACCCAAGGGTTAGAATCTTGAATTTAGCACTTCAGAGTTGTGGGCTTGGAGATTTTACTCAATGTCTTTAAGTCCCAAGGTGCTCATCTGTGAAATGGGATAGCTGTGGCCACCTCATGGTTTAAACCTTTGTTAAGATCGACTCTGTACTGAGTGCTTTAATTACTACCAAGAGGGCAGACACAGATCTTAGCACACAGCAGATGACCAGTACAGTGGTACCTCAAGATACGAGTGCCCTAACATATGAGATTTTTGAGATACGAGCCGTTGAGCGAGCGATTTTTGCTTTGAAATACGAGCAACATTTGAGATAGGAGTAATCGCGAGGATCGGCCGGCTGCACAGGACCCACCAGTTTACCACAACTCGAGCATCTCATAGTTTCCCACGCCTCAAGGTTACAGGACGAATTAAACTAAGAAAAGAAATTAAATTAAGAAATAAATTAAGCCTTTATTTCTCTTTCCCTCTCTCATCAAGCAAGACCTGTGTACCACTGTATATAGTCACATGACCTTCACATGATCTCAAATCTCTAGTTCAGTGGCTGCTAATAGGGGCTTATTTACAGAATGGGAGTCACGGGGTCTATGGTAATACTAGTATGCTAACATGTAGGTAACCAATCTGTTGGCCCCCACTAGAATGAATGGCTCTTGTTCTTGCCCAATCAAATATCTGCATCCACTGAAATTCACTGTCGAGAAACTTTTGTTTTCATTTTTGATGTTCTATGGGTTATTGTGATTTTCTGAGTCACCAGGGATATATATTCTGACTCCTTCCACACAGCACTCTTCTCTACTTGCTCAAGTGTAGATTTTATCGCGGGCCCCACGGCGGTTCACACACAGCCATCTACAACCACTGCATTGTTGCGGCAACGTGCCAAAATGAAAACCAGGAGCTGAAAGGGAGCCGTCTAGCACAATTGGCCTCTGAGGTCATGATCTGTAAAAGTTAAAATGTTGGGGTAGAGCAGGGTTTTACTTTTGCACCATTGCCATTCGAGCCCAGCATATGTGTGTGTGTGTGTGTGTGTGTGTGTGTGTATGTATACATACACACATACATATATACATATACATACATATATATACATATACACAAATATATATATACATATGTGTGTGTGTGTGTGTGTGTGTGTGTGTGTGTGTGTGTGTGTGTATATATATATTTTTTTTTTTTTTGGTCCTGTGCATTTGTAGGATGTTCAGCAGCATTAGCCTCTACCCATAGGATGTGTGTGGCAACGCTCAGTCATGACAATCAGAGATATCAGAGATGTCCCCAGGGAGACAAAATGACCACTGGATTAGGTCTTTCAAACTGCAGCTATTTCTAGGCCTGCAGGCTGAGGGCTCGCTCGCTGCTGTTCCATGCCTAGCTTCCTTCCACTGTGGAAAGCTGCAGTGTTCTGAATCGTGTTTCCTTGCAAACACTGTAACAGCCAAGCATCCCCGCCCTGGCTCCCACCCGCACCCACTTACAACAGCAGCCACGTGGAAGGTTCGTATGGGTGACACGCTGCGATTTCCGCATGTCCTAGCTCCCCACCGAGATCTCTGAGCAGTCGCCTCCACCCGCCGCTTGCCACTCAGGTGGGCCTGGCAGGCGGTTTTGGCAGCTGCAGCTGTTACAGTTCTGCACTCAGCACGCGTGGCTTTGTTTGAGGCTCTGAACAAAACTTCAGGCCACAGCTCCTGACAGCCACTCCTCTGCTCAGGCGCCTCTCTCCTGGCCGCTGACAGCTGGGGCTCGCGGGGCCAAGCAGATTTCGGTGGCTTTTCATAATAAAATGGTGCAATGGGGCAAAGGAGGGAAACATCTACTTGAGCAGGAAATTCCCATCTCCTTTTTATTTTCTTTGAAAAAAATACATTTTTTATTGATTTCAGAAAGGAAGGGAGAGGGGAAGAGAGAAACATCAATAATGAGAGAGAATCATTGATCTGCTGCCTTTTATACGCCCCACACTGGGGATTGAGCCTGCAACCGGGGCGTGTACCCTGAATGGGAATTGAACCATGATCTCCTGGTTCGTAGGTCGATGGTCAACCACTGAGCAACCCTGGCTGAGCTCCATCTTTTTTTTTTTTCCCCAGCTTGGATTTTCTTCCCATTTCAGTTGGAAGCGTAGACAAATAAGATAGCATATCTATTCGTGTTTATACATCTTTTTACGCTTGGCAAGATGTTTGTGTCCTTGCCGCATTTTTAAAAGGTAGAAAACAAAATCTGAGATCTAGAGAGAGGACGTGACTATCCAAAGTCACACCAGTAGCCATGAGTAGAAAGAGTCTTTTAAAGGTTCTTGCCAGATACAGGCTCACAGCCCAGTGAGCAAGGCAGACACAACCAATTAAGTGTAATGAAAGATAATAAGCACTAACATACAGTTATGTAAAGTGAGCAACTAGAACGGGGAGAAAGGATCAACTACCACTTCTGGAGACAAAGAGAAAAAGGAAATGACCTTTGAGGACCTGACTCAGCTGGCTACTACAGGATGAACAGGACTTGGCTGGGCAGGGGGACAGTATGAGCAAAGACACTCCCAGCGGGAAATGAGTGGACACCATCAGTACCAACATTCATTGTCATTATCCTCACCATCACAGAGCATTTGCTATAGGCCAGCCACTGGATGGAACACTTTACATAAATTGTGTCATTGCATTTTAACACTAGGTGCTATTGTGTGTTTTTTTTAATATTTATTTTTTATTGATTTTAGATAGGAAGGGAGCGGGAGAGAGAGATAGAAACATCAGTGAAGAGGGAGGTGCCTCTTGCACACCCCACACTGGGGATCAAGCCTGCAACTCGGGCATGTGCCGTGACTGGGAATTGAACCGTGATCTCCTGGTTCAGAGGTCCACACTCAACAGCTGAGCCACGCCAGCCTGGCATTAGGTGGTGCTGTTAAGCACATTTTACAGACTGGGAAACTGAGACTCAGACTTGCCTGAAGTCATGCATTTTATAACTGACGAGACCTGGATTCAAAGCTACCTTTCAGTATGGACTAAAATGAGCTCTTTTAGGATAAGTGGGGTGGGGGATATAGACAGCACAATTATAGGCTAATAAGTAGAATTTTGATGAAGGGATAACAAAATTCATAAATTTCAGCCAAAACCGGTTTGGCTCAGTGGATAGAGCGTCGGTCTGGGGACTGAAAGGTTCCAGGTTCGATTCTGGTCAAGGGCATGTACCTTGGTTGTGGGCACATCCCCAGTAGGGGGCGTGCAGGAGGCAGCTGATCGATGTCTCTCTCATCGATGTTTCTGGCTTTCTATCCCTCTCCCTTCTTCTCTGTGAAAAGTCAATAAAATACATTTTTAAAAAATCCATACATTTCCAAAGGCGAGGTGTGGCCATTTAGTCTCTCTTCTTTCTCCCCTCTCCCACTAGGAGTCTCTTTTAAGCTCCTCCTTCCTAAGCATTTCTCCAACATGGTGCCATTGTGCTACTCTACCATCCCCCCAATCAGAGGTGGCTAAGGCCCTACCTAGTTTCTGAACATCAGGGAACCTTGAGGCTCAGGATCACCAGCAGGTGAATCTCTTTCACCTTTCCTTGGGGTGAGAGAGGCACCCTACAGAGCACTGTAGAAGTGACTCTAACGAGCTCCACAGACTCTTCCCCTGTAGGTACCCCATCCAGAAAGTCATGCTCATCATCCATCCCGAGATGGTGTGCATTTGTGTAATCATGCAAAGTGTGCCTTCAGTAGCTACATGTCTGGGTGAGAGGAGGAGAGGAAGGAATTCTCATTTACTGAGTCTGTGTCCTGAGAGGCAGGTTGTTTGTGAAGAGAGTAGGTGGGCCAGACACTTGAGTTCTCTCTCCACATCCCTGAGACTCAGTCTCTGCATTCACTCATTTCATACATTCTTTCAACACATAAGCCTTGAAGACTTTCCATGTGCCAAATGCCAAGATATAGGCACTTAAGCTCATCCTAGGTTCTGCAGATAAGAAAACTATATTCCTAAGATGTTAAGCAATTTACATGTTGATAGAGCATGCGAGCAGCAAAGCAGGGACGTGATGCTGTGCTCTTAACCTGACACTGTACTGAATTTTGTAAACCTTAAAGCACTGTAAGATAGTATTGAGAAAATGTGTTAATACCATTTTCTCCTTTGTCTTTCTTCCCTCTCTCTCTGTCTCTCTCTCTCCCACCTATCCTCCCTCCCTTTCTCTTCCTTTCTCCACAGGACTCCACAGAATGGAGCAAGAATGAGAGGAAAAAGGCCGGCAGAAAAGCATGAACTGGAGGTTTGTTGAGCTCCTCTACTTCCTGTTTATATGGGGCCGTATCTCAGTGCAGCCCTCCCACCAGGAACCAGCTGGGACAGACCAACATGTCTCCAAGGAATTTGATTGGCTCATTTCAGACAGGGGGCCTTTCCACCACTCCAGGAGCTACCTATCCTTTGTGGAAAGACACCGTCAAGGATTTACAACTAGATATAAAATATACAGGTAAGATCGGGCCTAAGCTGGTCCTTGCCTTTCATTCATAGAAAGCTTCCGGGGTCAGCCATTGGCATGGGCCTTACTGTAAGGAGGAATGTCTGGGCCAAGGAACCTTTCAGCAGGCTGCCAGTCACCTTTTCAGTTATTTATTATTTATTCATTTATTTATTTATTGTTCACTTTGCACAAGAGATGAGCAATGGCAATGAGAAGAGCAAGTAGCTAACATTTATTGAACATGTACTGTGCTCTGGGCGTGATACATACTATCTTGTTTAAACCTTATCAGAGATAGGTTCTATCTGTTTTCTCCACTTTATAGATGAGGTGACTCAGCTTCATTGAGGTGAAATAACTTGTGTTAAGTCACATTGGAAATGGTCAAATATTTTAGTCAACCACATCAGGCGTTGGTAGTGTTGTTTGCAAATGCTGTCAATGCATCCAATAACCTACCCAAATGCATGCACACATTTGGACATAAGCGAGGACACTCAGTGAACCACCTTTTCTTGAGCAGATCTGAGCTGGTTCTTGGCCTCTTGGAATCCTACTCATACAAAAAGGACTTACCCCACATTCTTTTCTGCTTCAAGCCATCTCAGGGTCTCCTCATTCCACTTGATTACCCTCTCTTTGGTATTTCTATACTTTTCTACACTTACACCTCTTGAATTTTAAGCCATTTGCAATTAGAGTGTATATTTCTTTCTTACCTAAACTGAAAACTCTCAGAGTCACTTTTGTTCTGCCTTGTATCATATGCACATAATAAATGTTATGGATGTAAATGAATTAGAGAATGCAAAAAGTCTCTAGAGGTGTGATTTTTGTCTTAAAGTTTAAGAAAGAAAAAAATTTATAATATTTCTGGGCCAATTAGATTAAAATAGCCAGGAAGAATAGCAAAGGCTGTAATCTTGGCCTGCAGCTGGGAAGGCATGGCTTCAGGTCTTAAATCTTCTATATACTTGATATGAAAATAGGCATGTCTTGTTTGCTCATTTTGTGACATGATGGGCTGAAAATGGGTTATTCATGAAATCTCTACCACTTGCCAATAACTCTGCTTTTATGCTGAATATTCAAATCCTACCTTGAAAGTTGGCCTATTAATAACTGAGGTCTTGCATTGGTTCCATCCATACAAGTTCACAGATGAACTTTCCATGATCCTGAGGAGCTGTAGAGAATCTGAGTTATTGGAGGAAGGTACTCTGGGCATGATGAAAAGCAGGATCACAAAGGAAAATGAAGAATGCATGTGCATGGAAAGAAAAAGACTAGGATGAGAAGCAGCTGCATCTTCTTTCAAAAGAGAAGCATATCAGAAACTCAAAAAAATAAGTACTGATTCAAAAAAATATCATTATTGAATATAAACGATTCCTTAGGAGATTTACTTCTAAATCACCCAAGAACAATAGTTATCTACTTAATTTAAAATTTGGATTCTTAAAATAGTTTCTGATACAACACAACTATTGCTTCCCGTGGATATGCATAAAGTAAATATGGGTGTTCTTTGATTACTCAACCTAACGCTTCAATATCTGAAATCCCTGCTATTGAGAAAGACGTTGGCTTAAAATGTTGGAGAAGAAGTAGTTAAGCCTGTTATTTGTGATTTGTCAGATAATATTAACACCTTGGCTTTATCTGTGGCTGTCTCTTCCACGGGAGCCTCTTGAGGACAGTTTAAAGTTGGGATAACTGGGCTCAGATTTCCATTTGAAAGATGAGGAGGTGATTGACTTGAATAAAAGTGTGTAGCTGCGAAAAGTTGGAGCCTGAACTGGAAACAAAATCTGAGGATAGGTTCATCCATACGAATAAATATTGCTAGAACTGAAGGCATCCATTCATTGTTTACAAATGTTTCTTAGCAACTATGATGTGCCCGACCCTATGCTAGACACTAGGGACAAGTTGGTCATGATTGACAGGTGATGGTCCCAATGGAAGCTCACAAGGGAGCTATCAGGCTTCAGCGGTGATGAATCTGTGTTTGCTGTTGAAATAACTTAGACTTAAACTGGTATCCTCAGTAGAACCACAGCTACCAAATGTTCAATAGTAGCAACCTTTTATGGGAGGTCAATCAATTCTCACACCATCTTCTGTGAGATGAGCAGTGCCTTGGCATTTACACATAGGAAATTCAGGACTTGGGGAAGCAGAATGCATTGCTCTAGCCCGGCGATTTTCAACCTTTTCCATCCCATGGCACACGTAAACTAATTACTAAAATCGTGCAGCACACCAAAAATGTATTTTCTTTTGCTGATCTGACGAAAAAAGGGGTATGATTTTGACGCATTCACATTAGACAGCTGTTGTGCTGGATGTTGCCATTGTTTTATTTGACAATCTAAGGGGAAAATGGTCAGTGCCTCTGGCTACATAGTCAGGTATTGCATGTTTTATAAATTCTTACGGCACACCAGGGTGCCGTGGCACACCCATTGAAAATTGCTGCTGTAGCCCATCTAGCTGGTGACAGGTGGCACTGGGGACCAAACACAGCCCTTCTGTGACCCACTCCGCTGCATGGCCCCTCCAGCATGGGGTCCAAATGTGGAGTGTTTCAGAGTCCTGAGAGGGCTCTTCCAAACATTTTTTTTTTTTCCTCACAATCACTTTGTCAACATTTTGGCGATAGTTTTATAGATACTGAGAAGTGAACGGGTGAACGGTTGCTAATGAGGTTGGGGGTCAGAACCTCTGGATGTTAATTCTGATCTACACTGATCTAGTGACATCAGGCAAGTTCCCTCCTCTCCCGGATCCCCTGTTCTTACCCATTAAAGGGTAGGTGTGATGTAGGTCCGTGGTTTTCCACCACTGCTCTTTGAAATCCTGAGGGTCAGTAAAGAAGTCATAGGAGCCTGGCTGGCGAGGCTCAGTAGTTGAGCATCAACCTATGAACCAGAAGGTTCGACTCCTGGTCAGGCCACATGCCTGTGGTTGTGGCTTGGTCCTGGTGTGGGGTGTGCGGATGATTGCTGATTAGTGATTTTCTCTCTCATCATTGATGTTAGATCTCTCTTCCTCTTCCTTCCTCTCTGAAATCAATAAAAACATATTTTTTTTAAAAGTCACAGGAGCCAGTGTCGTGTGAGAAACCAGGCAAAGAGCTGGAGACAGTCAGGCAGGACCCCTGGCCTGCCCCAGCCGCTCTGTGAGAGTTTGCTGTTTCTGCTTCTGTGTCCAGGCTGTGCGCATGCTTTCCTTCGGATCCCGCCGCTGAAACAAGTGTGCGCTCCCCCAACGTGCTGATTCCTAAGCGCCTTGCTGGCTCCAAAACTAAGTCTAAGGTTCCGCCAAGGCCACATGATTAATTAAATGATGGAGTTCACCCCAGAAGTCGAGCCCCTGGTCATCTAGTTATTTCTTCCTTCCTTTATTTAATCCTCAAGTAATTACCAAGCACTGACTACAGGCCCAGTGCTGTTTGGGGGCAGATACAATGATGAGTGAAACAAACATGGTCCCTGCTCTCATAGGAGAAACTATATTAATTAAACACACACACACGCACATGCACACGCACACACACGCACACGTACATGCACACACACAGTGCTACAAAGAAGAAAGAGCAGGGAAGGCATAACTCAGACAACAGTAATACCATCCACATTGATCGGGAACCTGTTATGTGCAGAGGTTTGGTGGGGCTTCTCTCATGGTCCGCACATGGACATGCAGACAGGGACCCTGAGACCTCGGTGCCTCTGCAGACCCAGTTCAGACCAGAGCAGAAGCCACCTAGTGCATGTGCATCGGGTGGTTGTCAATGGCCACTTCCTCCCCACTGCATGCCGCTTTGTTGAAACACTACAGCATGGCCCCCGGGGACTCCCTCTGCTTCCTGTGTGCTAACATGCAGTAGCACATTAGAAACTTGACATCCACATCAGGAAAGACAGAATGTGCCCTGTTGTCACATGCTACCGAGCAAGCCCCATGGAGATGCTCTAGAGCGCAAGCTCTGGCCAGTTTCCCCCACCCTGAATCCAGGCTAGAGCCCCAAGTCATCTAGAAGCTTCCGAGAGACACTGAAGTCTCCTCTCCTCATTTGCGTGGGTTAAGGCCATCTCCCTCCTCATTTATATGCACACAGAGGCCGATTTCAGCTCAGAGAGTCCTGGTGGGGAGACAGTGCCACTGGCAATGCTGAGAACCTTGCAGATTAAATCCCAGCAGAAGCCCTGTCTCATGTCGCCTCACAAGCTGAGCTGTAATGTGTGCACAAGCAGTGATTTGGGTGCACGAGGCACGTGCTCTGTCACTCACAAGCCTGAGCTGGCACACGGAGGCTGGGCACGTTTTTTGCTGACTTCTGCCAGGGTGCAGTGGCAGTAACACTGATCTTGGGCTCAGGGAACCCGGCACTGGCCCAGGTCACTCACCTCCCTGATTTCAGGCAAGTAATGGAACATTTTTGTGCCTCTGTTTCCTCATCTGTATAATGGGATTGCTAGTTAAGGTGGTTTTCAGGTCCATGTCTGAACTTCTATGATTCTGTGAAATATTGCCATTTGAAAACAGAACATGGGGTAGCAGAGAAGACCCTGTACTTGGAGTCTGGAGACCTGGGTTTTGTTTAGTTTGCAGCTGCTTTCTGGCTTTGTCAACCTGGGCAACTTCATTCATTCACCATCCTGTCATTCATACATTCATTGCTTTAGAACCTAACACAGATCATACATCGTAAGCTGTGCTATGATTGAAGGTAAGAGTTGAGCAATAGAAAACACTAAAGTGCACACACAGGCACTCACACACACACACACACACACACACAAACCCACAGTGGAGGGTAGATGCCAGAAGCAGCTTCTCTGAGACTCCGTTTTCTCATCTGTGAGATGAAGACACTGCTAAATGTGTGGCTGTGGTGAGGAATGCATTAGCTATCAAGCACAGCGAGCTTGGCATTTTGCAGGAGTTGCATAAATACAAGTTCTCCCCTCCACGTGGGAGCATGGATTGCATTCACTGCTCGAAGTCATTTCTTTCCTACTCATGTGAATGTAAAAGTCAGTCTGGTCCAAAGGTGTTTCCGGTGTTCCCACTGCCTTGTTGTGTCTTATTGGTTTGGTCATTTACCCAGACTTTGAGATCCTTCGTTGCTGTAAATTTAGCAATTATTTCAGAGGTGGGATTGCTGGGGGTATTGTGGGCCCTTCTGGAGGTTTTGGTTCTGGAGAGCCAGGGCAGAGGAGAGAGATCGATAATGGCAGTCATTGTGCCATGAAGGTGGTTTCGTATCGAGTGGTTTTCCATGTGGGTTGCAGAGCAAGGATTGTGGCCTGGGGTACACCTTTCTTTGAGCCTTAAATAAGTACCTAAAACTTGAGTATAAATCAGCTCTTGGCACACCAAGTCTGATAGCCTAACTTTCTTGCACATATTTCAGAGTTGCATGAGTCTCTGTTTTAGTCTGCTCTCCCAATGGTTCCTTCACGTTTTTCACAAAAGTATCTCAGTAGGTTTTGTGGTGAAGCTACTAAATGAATAGGGCTGGGGCTGGGTGATGGGTCTATTGCGATAAATGAGATGCGGTCCTTACCCAGAAATCATTCAAGTACACAGGCTAGATGCAGTGCACAGGGGAGATGCTAATCACAAGGTAGACAGGTCTCTGCCTGCAGGGAGATAACAGACAGGTGGTGGTGAGAGAGAAGTCCATCCCGGCACCCCTCAGGGTGTTTGTGGTTGAACTTGAAACCACTAACCTATGGATTCCAGATGACATCTAGGTATCACATGGTGCACAAGTTGTATTTCCATTGGTGTGGCTAAAACTAGTCTAAATTAGCACTTCTTAAAGCACATCACGTGGAACTCTAATGTGATTTTAAAAGATATTTTCTGGGGGGAAAAATGATCCTAGAGTCAAATAAATAACAACAGTAATGAGAATGATAAGTTGGTTGTTAAATGGAAAGCCTACCAAGTGCTTAGCATGAATACCGTATATAAAAAATTATTCCAACTGATTGATCCTAGCTATAATCCTGTGCCTTAGGTATTGTTGTCATCCCCATTTACATAAGTTGTCAAGGAAAGGACTAATTCACAGGCAAGCAGATTCCAGAGTCTGTTGCCTTCCAAGTGACATAAATCTGTTTGTTTGAGAAACAAATCACTTCTAGAATATCATAATAATAAAAGGGTGATATGCAAATTGACCGAATGGCCGGAACGACCATCCGGACAACCTTCTGGACAACCTTCCGGATGAAGCCGGGGCTGCGAGGGCCAAGCCCCTTGCAGGAATTTCATGCTTCAGGCCTCTCGTTTAATAATTTCTTACTAGACCTCTTTGACTGAGCCATGTTTTGTGTGTTTTTTTCTGGGAAGGATTGGAGTTTGGAGAGCAGGTTTGAGGAGTCACTGGCATTCCCTGGCATTGGCAGCTCGAATGCAGCCTCTTTGGATGCCAGCCCATGTCAAACTTCGTGCTTCGGGATTCAGTCAAAGCGCTCTTAAAGGGCCATCGCTGCAGTTGGGAAGCTGGTGCCTGGCCTAGGAGGCCACCCTCCCTGCTGAGCTTGTCTTTGGAGCACTTGGGCCTCAATCTACCTCCTGGTTTACAATGAAAGGAATGCAATCGGTAGCTTCAGTTTTCCTCTCGCCATCATCGCCTTATCTTTTCTTCCCCTCCATTTCCATTTCCCACATTTTTGCACTCCTATTTCTGAGTCAGGCATTCCACCCTGCGGTGTAGGAACTTCAGCAGAGGCCACAATTGAGGAGTGAGGGAGGCAAAGAAGTGGCTGCTCGTTAAAATCACCTGCCAAGCTCTGAGACAATACCAGTGTCAGGTCCTTTGTCATGTGTTCGGATTCCATGGCTCTAGGACAGACAGGAGAACCTCTGACCTAGGGCAGTGCTGGCCAGTTGGGGGTCATTTCTCTTCCTGGGTGGTGAGGGGGTGTTTGGATGTCCACGGCCAGTTTGGGTTATGGCGTGTGTCTCGGGGGCAGAGGCCAGAGGCCAGGGGGCCTGCTGGCACCCTGCGCGCCAGCCCTCTGCAGCAAAGGCTCCGGCTCGCAGTGGCAGTCGGGTAGAGGCTGAGAAACCTTTCTCCGAGAGCAAGAGTTTTCAGACAAAAAGGGAAACAGGGTGGTGGGAAGGATTGAGAATAAATGGCCTTTGATTCTGGTCAGGAGTTTGAGTTGGGATGGCCGGGTTCCCAGAGAGTCTGGCTGTGGGACCGAAGGGGCTGGGGTTTCCCGTGTTTGCAGACAGGGCCTCAGTCGGGCTGGCCCAGGCATTGAGGAAGGGGAGTCGAGTTTTGCCTCCTGCTGCGGAGAGGGAGCATTTAAGGGAAAGTGGTTTTCCACCTCAGATCGCTACTCCTCCCAGAGATCCGGGGGGGCTGGTGGATTTCCCCTCTGACTGCCAATTCCATAGGAAGTAAAAGTTCAGACTTTGTAGGATGTTTCAGAGACGCATTGCCTGAGTCATGCCACACACACACACACCACACACACACACACACACACACACACACACACAAACAGTTGGGGCCAGACCACTGGGGCTCCGTGGTTGAATGTTGACCCACTAACCAGGAGGTCACTGGTTCGGTTCTTGGTCAGAGCACAGGCCTGGGCTGCGGTTGTCCAGCTTGAGTCAGGAGCAGCGTCTGAAAATAGACCAGTTTGCACGCCGCCCTCACATGGATTGACGGCTGGCACTAAATGCGGCCATCATGGTGACCTGGGAAACTAGCAGGACCATGGAGACAAGCCTGGGGCTTAGGACGCTATGTTGCAAATCTTGCTTAAAAAAGGAAGAGAGGGATTGTGATCTAGGATCTGAGTACCTATTACATTCTCATTCACTTTAAAAGTCTTTGCTGAACTGCAAACTCCTACTACCCAGACTCTGCCCCTTTACGGGGTCAGGGTGGGGGGGGCGGGTAGGGGAGGGGGTAGGAAGAGGAAAACCTTGACCCCTGCCCTCCAAGGACCCTTGAGGAAAACTGCCTAAAAGACATCTAAGCACAGGGCCTCCTGCGGGGCTGCCTGGTTGGGCAGTGCCCTGGATGCTGTGTCTGGGTGGGGGCAGGGAAATTCCTCCAGCAGTGGAACCTGCAGGTGGGGACCTCTGGGAGGAAAGGCAAATCTAGGAAGGCATCCTGTAGGAGAGAGGGTTGAACCCAGGCTTCGGGGAGATTTCCATTTCCTAGGAAGGCGGCAGGGAGAAAGGCCATTTTCGCAGGTGGGGCAGCGCCTGCAAAACACAAGGAGGCAGAGAATTCGGGGTGGCGAATTGCTTTTCACAACCTTCAAACTCCTGTTCATTGTCAGGGTATTACCATGTAGCTATTTAGAGCAGCGTTTTTGTTTGTTTTGCTTTTCCATTTCTTGACCCTAATTCCAGCAACAAAAAAATGCATTTTACATTGGCACTCAATATACCTAGAGTTATGGGAAATGAAATTTCATGAAAAAAATCTTAACTTTACTACCGGTGATGAATCTCGATATTTCATATTCTATTCCATTCTAACCTAATCTGTTCCTTTCTGATTCATTTATTTTAAAAAATGCAGGTGGGGTGTACTAACCAAGTAGACTTCAGCCTCCGCTAATGGGGTGGGCCTTACCATTTGAAAAACACTGAATCTATGTTGCGGTCACATTTTTCTCTTTTATTTCAATATATATATATATACATATATGTATATGTATATACATATATGTATATATATATGTATATATATTTCAGAGAAGAAGGGAGAGATAGAAACATCAAAGATGAGAGAGAATCATTGATTGGCAGCCTCCTACACACCTCCCCCCTCCCCCAATCGGAGATCTAGCCTGCAACCCGGACATGTGCCCTGACCAGGAATTGAACCATGACCTCCTGATTCAGAAGTCGACCCTCAGCCACTGAGTCATGCCAGCCGGGCTGTGGTCACATTCTGGCTTGGAGGAAAGCTGTGCCACGTTGGGCTAGCCGAGTGTGCCATGGGTCCAGGCAAATCCGGTTAGAACCTGAGCCTTGTATGACTCGGACAATAGGAAATCAACCAAGGGTCTGAAACGTGAGCCCAGCAGGGTCTGACATGTATTTAGAGACACCACTCCGGCTGCAGCCTGAGGAATGCCCGGGTGGGAGCGGGGTGAGAGGCCCCTGGCAGTAATTTAAGGGAGAGGAAGGGAGTGCAGCGACGGCAAAGATGGAGTTCATTAACTCCCAGGTACCACTCAGAGCCACCAACAGAGCTTCTTGGTCTGCCTGTCACACAAGGCAGCTCGCTGGCTTCCTCGGCTGTATCCAGGCTCACCTGCCCCAGTTCCATCCTGGCACCCCGTGGCTGGATGCCTCAATTTTATGTCGCCTTCTACCTCAGCTAGATACTTTTGTGTCTCTCATGAAAGGCTTCAGAATGCCCAAGCTTCTGCCTCGAGGCAATTTCTCTCTCTCTCAAGGCCTTCTTTCAGGGCATGAGAATGACTGCGTCTCATTAGCACTGGATTCCCAGACTGGCTTGGAGGAAGGCCTGGGATCCCACTCTCTCCCTACCCCTGACTTGTCCCTGTAAACCTCGATGGAAAATTACAGCCGTAAGTTAGCAGCGAAGCTTGTGTGAGCCCTGAAACCATCAGTGTAGCTTAGTCACGAAGAGCAGTTAGTTCTTCAGGCTCACGCCGACCTCGGTTTGAGTCCTGGCTCTGCCCTTTCCCACTTAGCCATCCTCAGCCTGCTGCTTAATTTTTTTTGAGCCTCAGTTTCTTCATCTGCAAAATGGGGAGCCATTCCAAGATGGTTGTGAAGATCAAAGCAGACAGCCTGTGAAAGGCATTCAGCCCGGAGAAAGGGCTGGAGGACCACTGTCTGCAGCACCAAGCCCTGGACATGCAGCAGCAAGACTGCAAACGCTTATGCGACTCCAGCAGGTGGAAGCTTGGATGCTCTGTAGCTTAGGTGCCCCGTGGAGCCAGCGTGGCTCCATTCTTGGACTATTGTTGGGAGGAAAAAGGGGAAAAGGGAGTGGAGAAAGGAAAGTTTCGGATGCCGGGGGTACGTGGAGCAGGAATCCAGAGGCCTCCATACCGGCAAGGTGTCCTTAAGCTGGCAGCTTGGGTTGACTCATGTAAACAGCACACGTCCAGGCCTTGCAAGCGTCTAATTTATTAATCAGCCCAGGTGAGGGGAGCAGTCTGCGACATCTCATCTCCAGTTCCCGCTGCCTGCAGCCCGCCAGGGCGTCTTTGATGTCTCACGCTCAGGAGACGCTGTCCCTCGGGGATGGCTCTTCACCAGGCACCCCCACAGCCATCAGCCGCATTGCGGGATGGGCTGTGTGGGCGGTGGGGCTGACGCGGCTTCTGCTCAAATCACAGGCGTGTTGTTCAGAGCAGGCGGCGAGGTTCAGCCTTCGTCCCGAGCACGGGCGACAGCCTCTCTGTGACTGTGGCCTGACGCCCGGCTTATAGTGCATTGATGGGCGGGTGGGGTTTGGGTGAGAAGGAAGGGGTGAAGGCAAAGGGTAGGGATGTCTGGGCACTGCTAACCGGGTGGGGATTGTCTTTGCATGAATTTGGCAAGTGTGGGTTCAGTCCCTACCATGGGCAGGGACTGCATTAGCCTCTGATGACTCCAAGGCATTACTGAGCTGTGTGTGCCCGCGAGGAGGACCGGAAGGAGCCGGGGAGAGGAGGCCATGGGCAGCGGATTGCTGCCGGCATGACGAGTGCTGGGCATGGCACAGAGAAGGGCACTGGAGTGGGCCCTGCAAGATTAAGGAAGGCCTTCAAGAAGAAGGATCTGTTATTTTTTTTAATATGTTTTATTGATTTTTCATAGAGAGGAAGGGAGAGGGATAGAAAGTCAGAAACATTGATGAGAGAGAGACATCGATCAGCCGCCTCCTGCACATCCCACACTGGAGATGTGCCCGCAAGCAAAGTACATGCCCCTGACCGGAATCGAACCTGGGACCTTTCAGTCCGCAGGCCAACGCTCTATCCACTGAGCCAAACCGGTCTCGGCTTATTGTTATTTTTAAAAATACATTTTTATTGATTTCAGAGAAGTAGGGAAAGGAAGAGAGAGAGTGATAGAAACATCAGTGGTGAGAGAGAATCACTGATTGGCTCACTCCCTCATGCCCCCTACTGGGGATCGAGCCCCAACCCGGGCATGTGCCTTTCACCGGAAACAAGCCCTGGACCCTCCTGTCCTCAGGCCCATGTTCTATCCGCTGAGCCAAAGTAGCTAGGGCTGTTTGATATGTTTAAAGTTGAGATCTGAATAGTAGGAGTTAGGCAAAGGGAGGTATAGGGGTGTGTGTGCGTGTGTATGTGTGTGTATTTGTGTGTGTGTGTGTGCGCGTGTGCGTGTGCATGTGCACCTGTGTGTGCATGTGTGTGTTCTCAGGACATGTTTCAGAAAGGGACAGACATGAGTGGCAGGCAGAGAAAATGTTCGCTGCTGGCCACAGAAGTCGGGGAGTTAGGCCGGGATGGAGCCCGAGGTCTGTTGTATAAAAGACTGGGAGCTTTATCCTCAGGTGGTGGCTCCCACACTTGCTCATTTCCGGATGCCCACTTAATAACTCAGTGATTTTGTTATGGGTCCCCTAGGCCAGAGAAATGCTAATAATTCTGCTTATTAAGTAGTTGGGTCCAAAAGACTTAATGAAGTGTTTATGTCCCAGTAAGTGTCGCGGCTATTTGACAAGTAATACATGCAAATCTAGAGGAAAACAATGTTTTCATTTTATCCACAAATAACCACAGATACTACTTCTCATATCGTGCAGTTGGATACTGCCACCCTCATTTCCTGTCCCTCATTAATTTTTCTGAGGGACGTGGTAATGGTACCAACTACCTAAAACCCAGCTTCAGAAAAAAATGCCAGTGTGTTTTAATATTGAAACTGTGAAAGACCTCAAGTTAGGAGGTTTGGGGCTGCCTAATAAATGTCAAGTGTCCCTTATTCCCCTTGAGCATTACAGTGGTCCGATGTGCCCAGTCATGTGCTATGGTGTCAGCACACAATGTGGGGACCAGGGCCCAGGAACAATAGGGAGCTCGCTGGAGTCATTTGCCTAGAGATGAGCAAATTCAGGTTGTCCTCTTAGGAAGATCACTCCTGCTACACAGGAGAGAGATGGACAGATGGGGGAAAGGTGGGTGAGCGTGCAAAGTGTGTGGCAGGAAAATAGAAGGCTATGGCAGTGACCCAGGCGAGGGGGTGGGCGGAGTGTCTTAGACTAAAATAGCATCCACAGGGATTTGAGATATATATTTTTTAATTTTTATATTGATCCCTGGCTGGTATGGTTCAGTTGGTTGGGCATTGTCCTATGCATTGAGGGTTGCCCATTTGATTCCAGGTCTGGGCAATTGCATGGGTTGTGGACTCTTATCCCCGGTAGGGAGTGTGTAGGAGGTAGCTGATAGATATTTCACTCTTTCTCTCTAAAAATAAATAAAAAAATATTTTCAAATGTTTTATCTTGAAATAGTTGCAGATTAGCAAGAAGTTACAAACATAGTACAGAAAGGTCCTATTTATCCTTCACTCAGTTTACCCCGAGGGTTACATGTTACATAACTGTAGCACAGGAGTAAACCAGAAGATTGACATTAGCACAATGTGTGTGCATGGTTCTATGGCATTTATCTCTTTGTGTAGATTCATGTAATCACCACCCCAATGAAGATACAGACAGTTCATCACCACAGATAATCTCTTTTCTGCTGTTCCTCTATAGTTGTACCTCTCCATTCTCCTCTACCATTCTCAACTCTGACAGCCACTAATTTGTCCCTATGTCTATGATGTCATCATTTCAAAATTGTTACATAAAATAAATTGTAGCTGGAGATACTTTAAGGAGAAGGAAGACTCGGTATTTGAGCATGAAGGTGGAAAGGGAGGGAAGATTGAGAAAGTGAGGGACTTGCCAAGATTGCACCTTAAGTGACAAATCTAAGTTACATAGCAAGAAGAGGGGGGCATTTTTTTTAACTTGGTCAACCAGGTGGGTGGTGGTATGTTCCATCAAGCTAGAGAGCCCTGGAAGGCAAAGATATTTTGGGGGATTGTGAATGTTTGTAGAGGAGTCAGCTTTGGAAATGGTGAATTTAAAATACCTGGAACATCCAAATAAAGACTGGGTAGGCAGTTGTTTTATAAATGGTTCTGACCCTCAAAAGAGAGAGCCTGGATTAAAAATTACGGTATTGAGAGCCATCGGCTTGGCAGTGGTACTTGTAGATCTATCTCCCTTGGGGATGTGCTCACTCATGGAGGAGCCTATTTAGCATGCGCAGAGACAAGCTCTGACGGGTTGAGGAATGGCCAGTGGTAAAGCAGGAAAATCGGGGACATTGGGTGCTCTGGAAGCTCAAATAAATGAATGTTTAAGAAGGAAGGTGTAGGTAATCAGAGCCATGGCTTCTGATATATCACAGAAGATTAGAACTGAACGTAATCTTTTATACTTAAATCTTGACCTTGGCAAGAGCTGTTTAAATGGAACGTTAGGGGCAGAAGTCAGATTGCAGTGGGTTGAAGAGTATGTGAGAAGCAAGAGAGTAGAGATTTTTTAAGAAAAGAAGCCTAGCTCTGAAAGGGAGCAGAGACTTGAAATAAAGAGGGTTTCTTTTTGTTGCTTTTCTTTGGTTTCTAAGAGGGAAGAGACCATTAAGAGAGGAAGAGATGCTGAGGGGCAGAGTAGGGTTATTATTGAAAAAGCACTTTCTCAAGAGGCAGGGAGGGAAAGGATAAGAGCACGCAGATGGCGGTAAAATGAGGGATACCTTTCCAATGAAACCAGAAGAAAGGGGGGACAGAGGTGTGGGTGCAGATAAGCCTATTGATTTTCCTCGGGGTTTGAAGGGACTTCCGATGCTTCTGTGAAGTGGTATGTGAAACCAATCACAGAGGAAGGGGTACTGAGAGTGCAAATAAGGGTGGTAGTGTTGGGGAAACTTTGAAATAGTCTTCAGAATCATAGAGGGGTCTGATTAAGGGAATAGAAGAGGGTCACCAGGAAGCAGTTAGGACGTTGATAATGTTGGTGGCCACCACTTTTTAACACTTAGGAGGTTGTTCTCTATAAGAACTGAAACTTGGAGAAAAGAGAATGGGTGGTGGATGTGGGTTCAAACCGGGCGGTGGTTTATCAAGGAGACAGAAGGACAGTTGGGTAAAGGAGCTAAAAGTATTGACCAATAGTAAGATAGAGATAGATCATTGGATTGAAGGGAGTAGATGGTAGATGGTAGATAAAGAAAAAGGGGATTGTCATGAGCTAGAGGTCTTGAAGAAGTAGGAGCAGGTGTTGTGATGGACAACAGAGACTGGAATGTTTTCATACAAGATGTCAGAGTTAAAGGGGCTTTGGTGATGACGCAAACCATGGAAAGAAGGAGGAGGTTGGAAGAGGGTAGAGGTGAAGATCAATAATTGAGATGGAGTATGTCAAGGGACTGAGAGACTGAAGATATTGGACATTAGGCATTTGGGGTTAAGGCACAGTATGAAAATGAAATGCTTAAGCATTCAATGAACATGAGAGAATACCTTGAAAATTGGTTAGTGAACACAAGGAGGAAGAGAAGGAGAGGACGGGGTGGAGGTGATCTCAATGTGTGTGTGTGTTTTTTTTTTTTTGTCTTTCTAAATAGAACTTTGAATAACGATCCATCCCTATTGAGCCTCCGTTCCCTTCGCCTTAGATAGAAACTTAGCATGTTTACCTCCCTGTAGAGTCGTGAGGCAGGGAACGTGGAAGGAAATGTGCTTGGTGAGCCCTGCACCTTAGCGTCCATATGGGCCCTGTTGTTCTTGCTCGCAGGTACCTGGCATGCACTTTAGATTCCTTCCGCTGCTCAGACAGAAGCAATCATTTGGTGCCTAATGATTGCCCTGGAACGGCCTGATTTCAGAATATCACTTTAGGGTAACAAAGTGAACGGCAGCTGTCATATTGGAGAGGGCCCTTCGATGTGCAGAGTGGATGTGCGAGGACAGTTGACCCAGACAGAATGACCGACGAAAGAATAACCTGTGCTTTCACTTAATGAGCTCAGTGTTCTTCTGGTTTACAGAAAAAGCCCTGGGCGCCCGGGCCCAGATGCCCTTCAGCAAAAGAGAAAGGTAGAGCGTGTGGCAGTTCCTGTGGACGATGGCATCTCACTCTCTAACAGCTTCAGCCCAACCTCCTTTTAAAAATAATAGCAACTATCATTAATAGTTATTCATTGTTGTTGGTATTAATAACTGTTTTTAGGTTGGTCAAGCAAAGGGGCTACTAGAGAGCAGGGGTTTCCAAAGGCAGAGAGCTAGGGGAGCAGAACCATGGACCCCTCCCACTCTCCACATTGCAAGTTGAGCCAAAATGAACAGGATAATGGGAATTCCAACCCAGAATCCGCTTGGAATACATTATTCCAGAACCAAGAATAACATTGAAAAATAAAACACAGCAGACATAGACTGCAACTCATCAGCTGGTTTTATATGCCACTGAACAAATAGCTGATTAACCTGAACAGCCTAATTAAGTCATTTGACCCTCATAACACTCCGCTGGGACAGATCCTACCTTTAATCCATTTTGCAGATTAGGAAATGCAAGCTCACGGAAGTATTTTGCTCAGGGTCACACAGCTGGAGGGTCACATGACTGTGATGCAGAGCCAGGTGACATGCTTGTATGGAGTGCTGGGAGGGAAGGGAGGTCAGGAGCCTGGATCCTACTCCATCCTTGACCCTGAGTCCCCTCATGACCTGAGTAAATTCTTTTCTCCACTACCCCACAGGTCTGTTTTCTCCTTCTTCAGGCTCTCCTTTGTTCTTTCCTCTTCCCACTCTTTCTCTTCCTTCTCTTCTTCTTCCTGTTCAAATACACCTTCCCCATATGTAATGCTTTGGCATTCACGGGCACTTTCCATATGAGGGAGGTAATACTGCCTCATTGTCGAGATGAGGGTGCCAGGGCTTTGAGCAGCTGAATAGTTCGTTCGCTGTGATTTACCTGGTAAGTGACAGAACAATGACTGGCATCCCATCGAGGCCTATGACACATACAGATGAGCCTTCTTACCACTGCTTCTCAGTTGAGGTGCATCATTTATGCTGATTGCGGCACTTTGTGAGGGAGAACGGAGGAGCGCTTTGCAAACACGCAGTGCTTCACCTTGTACGTGTGTGAGGATTGGGAGGTGATATTTGAAAGGAGGAGGAATGAGGCATATGCGGTTCTTACCCGCTATGGTGTGGGGGGTCCCTGGGCTTCTCAAAGATTTCCGAAAATTAACTCACAGCGAGGAGCATCCTCTGAGTCTTAGAACAGAGTATTTTTTCCTCAGATTGTTTTCCTAAAATGAGACGATGGAAGTGGTAATATTCAAAACAACCAACTCATCACAAGTTAGGGTCTCTTGATGATGGGGGACAGACATGAAATGCATAGCTGTGCTTATTATGCCATTCTATTTCTGTCTATGCTGTAATTCTCTTCTTTGCTTATTTATTTTTTTAACTTATTCTTTTATGAAATACCACCCACCTCCTGCTGGGAGATGAGGCCATGGGAAAGACATCTTCAGATGTCTCCCCTTCCTCATCCACTTGTCAGTGGGTGCCTGATTTTCAGGAGTAATTTGGAAGCCTTGTTTATAGACAGGACTCTGAGGTGCAGTTCGTTTTCTTCAATCTTTTTTTCTCAGAGAGATCCAGAGAAAGTAGCCCGACACTGGACCAAGGTGTACTATGTGCAAGAAGCTGGAGAACTTAAATCCCCAGAGCCTGCCCTCGGATCAGAGAGCTCCTCCCTGCCAGGCCCGGGAGAGAATTGGTAGTGGTCACTGGAAGGCAGTCCTTTGCATGAGAAGTTTGTTGCTTTTCTTTTAATTTTAATTAATTAATTAATTTATCCATTTCAGCGAGAAAGGAAGAGGGACATGAGAAAAACAAGATAGAAACATCAATGATGGGAGAGAATCATTGATCGGCTGCCTCCTGCACATCCCACCCTGGGATGTGCCCTGACCCAGAAATCAAATTGTGACCTCCTGGTCCAAAGGCTGACGCTCAACCACTGAGCCACACCAGCCAGGCTACACTTTTTTGACTGCTGCCTGGAAATTATATTGGGATTTTGTTGCATGTATTAATTTGGAGAGAACTGGCATCTTAACAGCAAGTCTTCTGATCCAGGAACGTTGTTTATTGCTCCATTTATATAGATATTTAATTTTATTCAGTAATATTTTACAGTTACTAGTGTGTAAGTCTTGTACAGGCTTTATTAAGCATATTCATATTTTAATGGTACTGCAAATGAAATTCTAATTTTTATTTTTAATATTTTCATTTCTAGTATGTAGAAATATAATTAAATGGGATATATTGTATTCTCCAACCTTACCATTTTTACTAAGTATTTTGGTAGCTTTTTTTGTAGACTCCTTAGGATTTTCTCCACCATCTGTGAAGAGTTTTGCTACTTCCTTTATAATTTGTATGTCTTTTATTTCTTTGTCTTTCCTTATTGCATGGGTAACAACCTCTGGTAAAATGGTGAATAGACGTGTTGAAAGTGTAAATCCTTGCCTTGTTAGTGATTTGGAAAGGAGAACATCTATTCTTTCACTAGTAGATATGATGCTAGCTGTAGGGCTTTTATTAATATGTTTGTTTCTATCCTGCTTGAGCTTTATCCCCGTCATGTAGGTTAATGTTTTCAACCAAGTTTGAGGAAGTTTCAGGTATTATTTCATCAGATATTTTTCACCTTTGTTCTCTCTTTTCTCTTTGGTACTTGGATTACATGTGTCTTGGACTACTTGTTTACAGACAGGACTCAGCTGCAGTTTGTTTTCTTCAATCTTTTTTCTCTTGTTTATTGGATGATACACTTTTTAATGATGTGCCTTCAACTATACTCCTTTCCACCATCTCAGTTATTCTTTTAAAAGCTGTGAACTTTTAAAAGTCTGTGCTTTTCATCTATAGAATTTCCATTTTTACCTATAGTTTCCACTTATCTGTTGTGTTTCCCTGTTTATTCATTCTTTTCTTACTTCCTTTCATCTTTTAAACATATGCCTTATTTATACATATGTTTTATATTTAAAGTTGCTGCTTTGAAGTCTTTTGGTAGGTCCAACATCAGGGTTTCTTTGGAATTCATTTCTATTGTCTTCTTCCCCTCTCCCCCTTTTGGTAGATTACATTTCTTTTTTCTTTCAAGCATAGTCATTTTTGGTGGAAAACTAGACATTGTAATAACATGATGCAGTACCTTTGGATCATGTTGTATTTTTCTGGATGTTTGTCATTGTTCTTGTATGTTGTTAACTTGTCTGAACTTATTGCTGCAAAATCTGTCTCAGCTATGGCGTGCAGGCACAATATTGCTACTTCGCTTTTATGACTTCCTACTACTGCTTTATCTGCTTGGCCCCCCGCAAGCCTTCTCTGTACCTATGCAGTTTTGTGGTCAAACACTTGGGGAGAAGTTATAATTCAGTTTGGAGGGCCCCTCTTTCTCTTGCTTTCTTGTTTCTAAGGGTTCTCTCTGCCTTTAACTTCCAGCTGTTCTGCCTACCTTTGGTTTTGTCTTCTGAAACTTCAAGCCCATAAGGATTCAAACTTTGCCACTTAAAGTGTGCACATATAGAGTATGCACTTAGTATTAAAAAGTAGCAAGTGTGCCAACACCGGTTTGCTCAGTGGATAGAGCGTTGGCCTGAGGACTGAAAGGTCCCAGGTTTGATTCAGGTCAAGGGCATGTATCCTGGTTGCAGGCACATCCTCAGTAGGGGGCATGCAGAAGGCAGCTGATCGATGTCTCTTTCTCATCGATGTTTCTAACTCTCTATCCCTCTCCCTTCCTCTCTGTAAAATATCAATAAAATATATTTTTAAAAAAAAGTAGCAAGTGTGCAAATGTTTCCCTGTGCAGCTGTGCGACTAACGGGAAGATTCTTTCCTGTTCTCTGCCATCTCCCTCACCAGGTACCCAAGGGTCTCTTCTCTGCCTGTGTCCTTTAGCCATCAGCAAATGATTAGGTTCTCACACCTTTAGCAATTGTTGCTGCTAAGACTCTCCCTTATCGTTCCCCTGCTCTCCCTTTCCTGACCTCTGTTCTCCGCTGCAGATTTCCAACACTTTTGCCTTGGGGCTGGGGAGCACCCTCAGGCCAGAAAGCCATACACTTGAAATTTTTACCTCTCCAAGTTTCAGTTTTTTAAGAATAAACTTTAAGATGCCTTTTTGTCTGCTTTGGCCTACTTTCCATTATCTTTAAATAGTTGTTGACAGTGTGTTTATTTTAAAGCCTATCTTGTTTTTCTCATTCTAATCTGGAGGAGATTTTCCTTGGTGACTGTCCACTGAGGCTTTTACTGCAAGTTCCTGATTTAGGAGTTTAAGAGTCACGGTTGGTAAATCCACGAGCAGGAGAAACTATAGAGTGTAAAGCGCGGACCAGGAGAGGCTATCCGAATTCCCCAGGCAGGAGACAGTAAAGGCTTGGACTCGGTGATTTAGTGGCGTTTGCAAATCATCTAACTCAGAAGGTTGAAGATAAAAGGATTGCTGCGTCAAACCGTGTGGTCAGTCACAGGTGGAAAACAATACAGTCTTCTGACTTGTGTCCTTAGGTTATTGGCAAATGCATGGGTTCTTCAAGGTTTCTGAGCTGATGAGAACTTAGAACAATTGTAAGTGTTGGGACACACAGCAATCTACAGACATTATCTGTGGGTGACGGGGGTCTGTGTGAGATTATATCCTTAAGGAGTTTGTGCAGAAGATTAATGGAGATCTTAAACATGCCATATGAAATGGGGCATCCAACGCTGCTGTTTCTGATTTCTCCCTTTCTGCCCCCTAACTCCCCAGCCCTAATAAATGCTGTCAGCATCTCTCAGCCCCATAGGCACAGCGGTCTCCTAGTTAGATACCTCCCTTGCATGGAACAGCTAGACTTCGTCAGTTTCCTAAAATGAAGCTCAAACCATCCTTTTCCTCTTCCCTGTCATCTTCGTTGGCTTCCAGTACTTACAAGTATAAAACCCAAATGTTCTGGCCTCATCTTCCAGTTATGTCCTTACTATTTTATTTCTTTACAGAGGCAAGGCCATCTCTGGTTATTTACCACTCCCTGGATTTCGTTCTCACTGCTCTGCCTCTGTGCCTGTGGTCATCCTGTTCTTCCTCTCCATCCCTCCCCCCTCCTCTTTGGTACAATCACTTTTTTATATTTGGTTCAAATATTTTACTGAGCACCTACTATGTGCCAGGCATTGTGTCCTGTTCTAAGAAGCCCTTTCCCGCCACTTACTGAAGATAACACCAAAAAATGGCTTTTCTTCTCTAAAGCCTATTACTCTGCCTTTGTTCTACCTTTCCTACATAACACATAGGTACGCAATGACGGTTGCTCAATTCAATGATTGCTAATAGATACTATTTTGCTTTCTCTATTTTTTGCTATTCTTTTTCACCTCCTCTCAGCACAAGGAGTCTATTGGTTGATGAGGTAAAGACTCATGCTTTAGTTAGCCTTTTTTTCTTCTCCAAAACATTTAGCATTATATTTGTATGCATCAGATCACAAAGTTGTATCTCAGGTATGCAAAAGGTTTCCCAATAAAGAGTGCTGAGTGGTGACTGTCACCTCATATGTCTGGCGTCCAGGAGTCACATACTGACAACATCATTCACAGTAGATTATTAATAGAAAGCTACTTAGAGGGTGAAGTCATTTCTTTTCCTTGAGTGAATCTCTTCAGGTGAAATGAGAAGAAAGAAGGGTGGTGGGAAGAAGTCCTTGCATGCAGATATTTAACAAACCACCCACGCATCTGTTCTGCTTCTGCGATGGAATATGTAGACCTTGGCCCAGAGACAGGATGTGTTTTTGCGTGGCTCATAGTGAGTTGTTAAAGGGAATGATGGAAAATCCACATATCCTTTGTCGTTTTGATTGATAAGTCTGGTAAGTCTTTGCCATTATTTGTGCATCTTAGCAATGGGCAGGAACCGTGTTAGGGCTGTTCCCTTCAGATGTGGATAGTGATCAGACTTTACCACTGGGAGGGTGTGGAAAGTACCCATGCATCTGAGCACCACTTCCCTGGCCCTGAAAGCCTTGGGGATTTTGCTTCCCTCGGTTATTTATATTCCCTTATTTATAGGTCTGTTTCTGTGATCTTCAGGGAATAAGTCCAGTGTAGCAGGCTCGGTGTTCTGATATATATCACCAATCGAATCATCATAACTACTCTGCCCCAGAGATAACATTTCTACTGATGAGATGTTTACGGTTCAGAGAAGTTAATCAACTTATCACAGGAAACACAGAAAATAATGAGGAGAAGCTAGGACTCAAACCTAGAGCTGTCAGCTCCCAGAAACGTATGTGGAATAAAAGTTAAAAATGTGAACCATCTCTGAGCGGGGATAATGAGGACATTTCATCTTGCAATGATATGTGAAGGATGTTATTCAAGAACTGTTCCTTGCAAGCAGGTTCCTCTTATGAATGAACACTCTCAAAGGGGAGAGCTTAAAGCACCACGTGTGAATTATGGAAAGCTAAAATGCTCTGTACCCTGTAAACAGAATTTCGAATAATCTCAGATTGGGTCCCTAGAGAGGAGAGTTAAATCAGATGAGATCTGTTAGGTGGGTTTTTCCCTCTCCAGTCTCAAATTTCTCTCTGCCTCTGATTTCTTTAAGGTGAAATCAACCAGACAATTTGGCTATTTTTTTTTGGGGGGGGGGGAGGTTGGAGGTGGGGAGGGGAGAGGAAATGCAGCCAACTATGTTAGTGCAATTCAAGTGTTTGAAGAATTTTGAAGAATCCTTAGCCCTAGAAAAGAGTTTAACGTCTATCTAGTACAGTGGTTCTCAACCTTCCTAATGCTGCGACCCTGTAAGACAGCTCCTCGTGTGGTGGTGACCCCCAACCATAAAATGATTTCCGTGCTACTTCATAACTGTAATTTTGCTACTGTTATGAGCTGTAATGTAAATATCTGATATGCAGGATGTATTTTCATTGTTAGAAATTGGACATAATTAAAGCATAGTGATTAATCACAAAAACAATATGTAATTATATATTGTGAAATATTTATTTCTAATTACAAATAAATGAAATTTTGTCTTGAATCGTGGTATAGCATGGGTAACAGTCTTAATATGACAACAGTAAACTACATTGCTACACTTTGCTACACCGAGGAGCGGTCTGTTGGTCCCTAAGACCATGGGAAAGAGGTGTTTTCCAATAGTCTTAGGCGACCCCTGTGAAAGGGTCGTTCGACCCCCAAAGGGGTCTCGGCCCACAGGTTGAGAACCACTGGTCTAGTACTTCTTTTCCATTGAAGAAAGTGGGATAAGAGTGGTTAGGTGACTTGATCAAAATTCTTCGTGTATGAATGACAGACACAGGCTAGTACAGCCTGCCCAGAGAGCTTCCTCTGTCATCTTGGTGGCGGGGCTCTTAATCATGTTTGACTGCCTCTGATCTTTCAAAATACCAAAAAGCCCTCTTTGACATTTATAATCAGACCTGTATTGTCAATTATCTTGCCTACCCAGCGACATCAAGATTTCATCTATGCAAAGACTGTACACCTTATTTTTTATATTCCCGTATATAGTAGACTTGCATTCAGTGTGATGCTCTTTGTTAGAAATGATCCTGGTGGTGACACTCTTAATGCCCTCAGCTCTGCAGAGAATATATATATGCATATATTCTTTATGTTGAATACGGTTGCCGATAATAGTCATGTTGGAGATGACAGAGATTAGAGATGGCTGTTTTGTTGGTGATAATGCCTGCAGCTGGTTCCAGAGCTGATGTTCACATTGATGATGGCAGAAGATGATGATGGCAGCGATGCTTTGGAAGGTGCTGCTGATGGGAGGAGGGTGATACGTATGACTCAGTTTCCAGGTTGCTCAGCTTTTTGCACAGGCATGTTTGTGGTTCTTCTTTCTAGTACAAGCAAGATCCCCACTTCTAAAACAAAATAAAAATAGAAAAGGGTTGGCACTGTACCTCTGCTGGAAACTCAGAAGGGCACCGCTGGAGCCTCTGGGCAGCTGTGTTTCTTCCTGAGTGAGAGCAGATACCACGACTGAGGGATCAGACTCCATGCAGGACAGACACAGAGCCTGATGTGTAGTCAGAGGAGAGCACATGGAGAATGGAGAGATGAAGAAGTGGGGGAGGGAGGTAGGGAGGGAGGGAAAGAGAGAGAGAGAGAGAGAGAGAGAGAGAGAGAGAGAGAGAGAAGAGGGAGGAGGTATAAAGAGTGAGAGCCCAAAAGCCTGAATTTGAATTCTCTCTATGGTATTAATCCAAAAGGACAAAACCTTGCCAGTCCCGTGAGTCAGTAGATTAAGGTTTAGGAGGACGTCTCTCCAGTCAGAAATCTCTAAATTGAAATTGTGCCTCTACCACTTCTGAACCTTGGGGACCTTGAGCAGCTTCGGCACTGCCCTCTCCACAAAATGGGGACATTCCCATTGAACCTGCCTGCTGGCGCAGGTTCAATGTAGGTAAGTGCTTGAAGCCAAACCCTTTAGTGGCTGCTACACGCTGCACTTTCCACATGGCCTTCTTTCCCGCTGTGGGCCCTGTTCTATTTTGAGTGCGCGGGGCCATTCCGCTCCAGCCCCAGGAGAAACAAGAGGCTCTCTCTCACTGGTTTGTTTCATGATTCTCTAGAACCTCTTTCCGGCCAGCAAGGACTGATCAGTATACGGAGGCGTGGCCTGCCCCCTCCACTCTGGAGCAGGAACCAGGGCTGAGCTGAGTGAGGCCCAGGGGAACTGTGTTTGCATTCCCACTGGCAGACACGCAAACCTGGGCAAGCTAAGCTTTGCTGGTATCAAACACTTTTGTCGTAAATTGGCGTGAAGATGCTCTTTTTTTTTTTCCTCACCAGCCAGAGGGCGGGCTAGTTGCAGTTGGCAATTAATCTTGGCTGATCTATATTAAATATTTATCTGCTGAAATGAGCCCAGGATTGTCGTGTTATTTTTCATTATAGAACTTTGTCATTTCCAAAGAGCTCTCCCTGGGCCCGCTCCCTTGTACTTATGAAACCCAAATTTCCTGTGTAGTGACACATCTTTCTCGGCGACAACCTTTTCTCGGTAAGATACTAGCTGCCGGTACATCGGAATTTACAGGGCGATAAACACATTTATTGAGAAGGAGGGAGTGAAGCGATCCAGTATTTGCTTTCCTAATAAAGCCCCCAGGGACAGCCTTGGGAATGGGGAAATTGGTGCCCTGACTCAGCCTGGGAGGGTGGGAGGCCAGGAATTGAGATCTGCTCTGGAAACAGCCCTGGGGGAAGGGTGAGGCAGTGTGTGGCTTGGGTAAGAGTTATAGCCCCTCCTTGCATTTGAATGGGGGCTTTTACCTTCATTTCCTCCACCGCATTTTATTCTCACCACCAGCCCAAGGAAAAGGCCTAGTATCTCCTTTGTAGAAAGGAGGCTCTGCAGGTTAAATGCTTTTGTCAAACCCGGTGATGGGGCCCAGCTGGGGCTGGAAGAAAGTCTGACTTCAGGACCCTGGCCAGTACCACACTGCCTCCCACCGGGAGAAGGGAACAGTGCAGCTTCTTGAGTTGTCCCTTGGGAATATGTGATCTGATGTTCAAGTGGCTGGATAGTGGGCGACGTGATGGTCCACCCAGGTCTCAGCCGAGCCTCCAGAAAGCACAGGCACTTCCAAGGGTGGCTGAAGGAAAGCAAGAGTGGTGCAGAACGAGCGCGCCGGAGAATCAAGAACGGGAAGGAAGGAGAGAAACAGGAGAGATCTGGTGGCAGGCTTCTCAAACGTGTCTGTGCGTTCACATCAGCTCCGTCTCCTATTAGAAATGCAGAGTTGGGATCAGCAGTCCAGGTGACAAGGATGCTGTTGTTCCAGGACTCGCATTTAAGCAGCAAGGCGGCGAGAAACAGCAGGAAGCGGGAGGGATGATCGAATCAGCTGTCACCCTCAGCCCGAAGATCCAAGATTAGGGAAGTGTTTAATTCACACATCCCCATTTTCTTGTATATCCCGAGGGCTAGGCTTGGGTTCTGTGAAATTAGCAGGTTCTTTTGTGGTCTTTTGGCTCAGCGATCCTCAAACTTGATCCTGCATCACAACCCCCTGGAGGACTTGCTTAAACCCCGGGGGGCTGGACCCCGATCTCAGAGCTCCTGAGCCAGTGGATCTGGGCAGGGCCAAGGGGTGTGCATTCTTAGCAAGTCCCCAGAGACCTTGAGGACCCCTGTTTCCTTTTAACCCCTTCATGTCAGAGAACGCCAGAGGAGGCCCAGAGAGGGAAAAGGACTTTGCTCACAGTTGTGGAACCAGTGAGGGGCCTGAGAGGCAAACTGTCACCTCGCTCTCCCCCCACCTACCCCCGTAACCAGCTATTACTTTCCCCTGGGTCTCCATCAACACGAAAAACATTATTTCTGGGCCAAATTAAATGAGGGGGCTTGGAAAATCAAAGCACAACATCCTTATTCCTGAAACCCCTCCCAGAATTCCTTTCTCTTCCCTCCATGGGTGATAGCTGCTGGCATTGCTCCATATTGCATTCTTTTTTCTTTTTTTTTTCTAAATATATTTTATTGATTTTTTACAGAGAGGAAGGGAGAGAGATAGAAAGTCAGAAACATAGATAAGAGAGAGACATCGATCAGCCACCTCCTGCATGCCCCCAGTGGGGACGTGCCCACAAGCAAGGCACATGCCCCCAACCAAAATCGAACCTGGGGCCCTTCAGTCCGCAAGCCAACGCTCTATCCACTGAGCCAAACCGGTCTCGGCCATATTGCATTCTGAAAAGGCTTTTCTGTAGCAGGACGTATTCTTCACTGCTTCTGTTCTTTGGTTTCTCTGTGTTTCTTTCGTCCCCTATTTTTCTTCTTCTCCATTCCTTTTCCAAGTTCCTCCCTTCCGCCCTCCATGCGTTCTCTCCTTCATTCCTCCTTTTCCTGGGGTCACTGTACGTCTGAGCCAAAAGAAACCCTCAGTCATCCAGTCCAACTTGCTTGCCCCCCAGGTGGTAACTCCAGGGGCAGAAAGCGTCAGCCCTGTGCTGTGGACCATCCAGGTGGGGCGTGGCAAGGCTCTCTGCACCGCTCCGCTGCAGGTCTTGGAGCCTTCCCACCTTGGGTCTCAGCCATTTCCCATTCAGCATCCTATGAGTTCAGCACACTCCTCCACAGGATCGCTCTTCTATATGCAGTCATTCTTGGCAAAGGACAGGGGTGGGGTGAGGTGGGGTGAAAGGCCTTGTCAGAACTCTTTCAGACCAGCGGTTCTCAACCTGTGGGTCGCGACCCCTTTGGGGGTCGAACGACCCTTTCACAGGGATCACTTAAGACTATTGGAAAACACCTATTTCCCATGGTCTTAGGAACCAACACAACGCTCCTCGGTGTAGCAAAGTGTAGCAATGTAGTTTACTGTTGTTATATTAAGACTGCTACCCATGCTATACCACGATTCAAGACAAAATTTCATTTATTTGTAATTAGAAGTAAATATTTCACAATATATAATTACATATTGTTTTTGTGATTAATCCCTATGCTTTAATTATGTTCAATTTGTAACAATGGAAATACATCTTGCATATCAGATATTTACATTAGAGTTCATAACAGTAGCAAAATGACAGTGATGAAGTAGCAACGGAAGTAATTTTATGGTTGGGGGTCACCACCACATGAGGAGCTATCTTAAAGGGTCGCGGCATTAGGAAGGTTGAGAACCACTGCTTTCAGACCTTAAGGATGTGGAGAAGCCAGCACTGTCAGCCTCTACTGAGAGAGCAGTGCCGGTCTGTGTTTCGGAGAATTCAGTGTCTCTCCCTGGTGGCTCTATAAGCCCACTTCAGGAATCCCCGTCCAGAGGTGCGATGCGCACAGAGATTCGTCCTCACGGTGTCTTCTCCTCAGCATTGTTTGTGTCAGCCAACACAGGACAAAACATGGGGACATCTTGAATATTTCTCAGTAAGGATATTTATTTATTTAATTCAGATAAATCAGGCCCGTCCTCATAATACCACAAAGCCAGTAACAATGAAGACAATTCATGTGTACTGATCTGGAAAGAATCATGTTGATTGTCTCATGAAAAATAAGGCAAGTGGTACGTGCACACGTGACTTGGATTTTGCTAAAAGACACACATACAAAAAATATGTGTCTAGAGGGATAGATGCTCGATTCTTATATGCTTAGGTAAGAGGAATAAGGGAATGACAGTGCATAACAAACCAGTACAGTGATGAGTGGTTTAAAATACTTTTCCAAAAATCTGCCCTCCCCCTGGCTTCCTTTCCTTGACAATGCTGATTGATTCCCGCTGGCCCCGAGAAAATCCTATTTAGCCTGGGACTCTCTCTCTCTCTCTCTCTCTCCCCTCCCTCCTGCTCTCTCTCTCTCACCGTCTTCCCATCTCTCCCTTCTTCCCCCGCCCCCTCCCCTTCTCAGGCACGCGGCCTAAGTGATTTCTGAAGGCTGACATCAATGCTCAAAGACCCTCAGCGGAGGGGCACCGGCTTCCTGGTAGCTTTCCGCACAGGCAGGCTGATGGATGGCAGATTGCAGCCAGCTCCAACTTTCTGTCCCAGATGACAAATGAAGAGCTCTTCCAAACAGAATAAAAGATCCCATATGAGGAGAACTCTCTCTGCCAGGCCAGGCATGAAAGGCAGTGAGCAATGGGAACCGGGTGTAAATCCCGACCTCTCCGTAGCCTGTCTCATCTCTACACCCGCGGAGCCCGTGTTGGCGGTGCTGGCGGGGCGCCTTGGCGGGAGTCTCAAGGTCCCTCCACCATTTATCCCCAAACCACAACGATCTCCATCACCTCCCTTCCCCGCGCCTGGTGCCGGTGGCTGTGTGTGTGTGTGTGTGTGTGTGTGTGTGTGTGTGCGCCCCTCTCCTAGACCGCGCTCTGTGGCCTGACTCACGTGGCCTCCCTCTGCGAAAATCCTAAGCAGCCTTAAGACCTGGCTGACTGTTCCTTCCTCTGTGAATTCCGCTTTCAGAATGAAAGCAAACCCCACTTGCTCTATTGTTAGAGCAGCTATTAATGTTACACTCAGTTGACGCCAGTTCTTCATCCCACATTTTTCTTGAGGATAATAATCACGTCACACTGCCCTGGCCAGTTGGGCTCAGAGGTTAGAGCCTCAGCTTGCAGACTGCAGGGTACTGGGTTTGATTGTGTCAAGCACACACACCTGGGTTGCAGGGTGGAGGGCAACCAATCGATGTGTCTCTCTCACATCGATGTTTCTCTCCTTCTTTGTCTCTCCCTCTCTCTCCCTCCCTTCCACTCTCTCTAAAAAAGTCAATGGAAAAAAATATTCGTAGATGGGTGAGGATTAGCAACAACAAGAAAAAGCAATCACATCATTTTCTTTGTATTCTGAGTGGCTCCTTATACATAGTAGATGTTCAATGAATGAAATAAAGGATGAACAAGGAGGAAATGATTAGGCAATAAATCGAGTAGCGGGATTCCTACTTTAGTTAGGCCTACTAGATAATTACTCCTATGTTTCAATCGGGCTTAATTCAACAGCATTTAGAAATACTCTCTGTTTCACTCACGTTGCCACTATTGGAAACTACTGTGTCCTTTTCTCTCTCACGTCACCATATATCGACAGCTCTCACATTAATTTTCTCAGCACTTGCCTGGGTTCAGAAAAGTCTCTCCTGAGATCATCTCCCGCTTTCCTTATATGGGACATTTTATTTTATTGCCATCTTCTCAAGATTATAACCTCGGTTGTTATGATCCTCTGTGTGGACATATCATTTTCCTTCTTTTGAATTATTTCCTTAGGATAGATTCCCAGGAGGAGGATTATTAGGTCAAAGCATATGAACGTTCTTATCAACTTCATTCATTTCGACCCCACTGATTCAGGATGGGTGCTGATTTGGGCAGGTGGTGAGCTTTCTCTTCCTCTCTCTTTGGAAGGAAGACTGCTAAGTAATACATTGGCATGAACAGTTTTCAAGGTGCTATAGATGGTATTTCATGCCAACGTTTTAGGCATGTTTGTAGGCATCTCTTTCTTGCACGTGGAATTGATATACTAATCATTATTGATTCTTATCAGCTCATGAGGGCAGCCTTCAATGATCAACACTTGGTTAATCCCACCTTTTACTACGGCATTGGTATACGCAGGAGACATTGGCGACCTGTGTTGGGTCCCCACTGGTTTCATTTGATACACAGGTGTTGAGCACCCTAGACTTGCCGGGTGCTATTTTAGGTGCTGAAGACTGGTATTTAAGACAAGGCCCCTTCTCTTTGGGAGCTCTCATTTCCTGAGGGAGACTGCAGGCAGACACATTGCAGCACTGGCGGTGAAAGGCATGGTGGCTGAGGGCAGCACCTCTGAGGGCACCTGGCAGCGCCAGGCCCAGGCAGAATCCCGTGGCCAGTCCTGTGGCTGAGCTGGGCTCTAAAGGACTGCGAGTTGACCGACCAAAGACTTTAAATGGGACACGTGTCTCAGTTACTTCATTTCTCTCCTCTGCAAAGAACCTTGTGGAGAACCCAAGATATCACAGTTCTAAGCTTGGCTCTGTTATGGATCAGGGTCTGAGTCTGAACCTCAGCTTTCTCATCAATAAAACGGAAATCTGTATTTTTAGTTGGGGCATGATGAGTACAACAAGCCATCGAGAGAAAAATGCTTTAAATGTATAACGAAGAGGCCAGGGAAATGCATGTCTTACTTACTCCGTTGATACAGGGCCTCCCTAGTTCTTCACGAATCCCTCATCCTTCTCTTCGTTTAAGCTCCCCATTGGAGAAGGGCGGCAAATATTATCTGTGGAACGTGGAACTGGTTTCCTAATGAGCTCTCGATGAGGCCAGAGGAAAAGTGCCAAACACAATCAGCCACCGATCAGTCAGGGAGGCAGCGCTGCCGCTGACTGTGTGGGGAATGGTTCACTGCTCAGGAAGATTGGGCTCTAAACACAGCCGGGCCTGGGTGCAGCAGGGCTAAGGGACGGGAGGGAAGGCAAGGAGGGAGGAAGGGAGGAGCTCCCCGGGACGACTGGGGTGGGGACTCAGGGGTCCTGGCAGGGACGTGAGATTCCATCCAACACAAATCCCAAACTGTAAATACAGATGAAGGTCACAGAGAGGGAGAGGAACAGGGACAAGTTTTGTCGCCCTGAGCCAAGCACCCGGCAGAGGAATGATGGGCCAAGGACACGGGGTGCAGCTTGAGTCATTATGGAGGCGGTCTGGTCCTGAGGAGGTCGTGCGCTGCCAGCCCCTCTCCACCCCCAGGCTTACTGAGATAAAACTGCCAACTGTAAATTATGCATGATTAAGGTATACAATGTGATGGTTTGATAGACGTATATATTGTGAGCGACATGATTTAACCCACACAGTCATGAAGAGCATTAAATACTGTGATTGGGTAACAAATATGTGTTAGTATATATATTACATATATATTTTATACAGATTATATGATATACTTTTATACTTAATTTACATATAAAAGATCTAATACTATATATATATACTGTATACACAGTGTGTATAATTGTATATATACTACACATATATGTTATATATAGTACATGTATACATGTTTGTATGAGTACTACATATATAGTCTATATGTGTGTAGTATGTGTATATGTATGTGTATATCTATATGTCCATATCTATACTTATACCTACATCTACATCTATATTTATATCTAATTTTACATCTATTTATATATCTATATTATATAACTATATCTATATCTATATCTACATCTATAACTATATGTATATCTATAACTATATCTATATCTATACTTATATCTGTATCTATATCTACATCTATATGTACATCTATATTTACACCTAAATCTATCTCTATCTCTATCTATCTCTATCTCTATCTCTATCTATTTATATATCTATATCTATTTCTATATCTATATCTATAAGTATATCTATATCTACATCTATAACTATAGATATACATATCTCTATATCTATACCTACATCTATATCTATCTATATCTATATATCTCTATCTCTATCTCTATCTATTTATATATCTCTATTTATATATCTATATCTATAAGTATATCTATAAGTATATCTATATCTACATCTATAACTATATGTATATCTATAATTATATCTGTCTCTATATCTATACCTACATCTATCTCTATCTCTATCTCTGTCTCTATCTCTATATATATCTATATCTATACATCTATATATCTATATTTCTATCTACATCTACATCATCTATTTCTACACCTGTCTATACTATAGACTCTACAGTTTAGTTAGAAGATCTTCCAAGGCAAGTGCTGATTTGCTCTCTGTGACTTGGCACCACCCACTCGGACGCGCTATGATTCGGACAGATCACTTACCTCTCTTACCCGTTTCCTGCTTTGCTGCTTGGCCGTGCATTTGGTTCCATCACATTCTCTCCCTTGGCCCTGGTCGGCAGGGCTGGGGGACCCCTCCCACTTTCCGGAGAAGGAACCTGGCGCACAGAAGGGACTTTCTCGGGGTTGTGCTCCTCTGGCTCTGCGCACGGTCTGTCCCAAATCATCCAGTGAGATGAATGTAGGCCCATCCAGCTCACCCACTGGCCGAAGCTCCTGGGCTCCTAAAGGCTCTCTGTCATCTCCACCACACTCATCCCTTAGCTGCTGTGGGAGTGCCATTTCGCTCTTCTCAGTCATTTTGTTTTTCTTACTAGAGTTTGCTGCTCCTGCATGTGTCCTCTCCTGGCGCCCTGCACTCCAGTGCTGGGTCAGTCAAGGCCAGCGGAGGGAAGCTGGCTTCTCCTGCCACCCTCATCCCCTGCGGTGTGCTCTCTACGTATCCGGGCTGGGAAGTACCTGCCAGTCAGAGAGCACAGCTGGTGGGAGGGGAGCGAGGAGGGCAGAGGTCTCCTTGGCCTGGCAGTCTGGGGGATGACAGGATAAGCAGACAGTGATGGACTCAGAAGGGTCAGCTGCCAATCACATGCACTCCCCCTTTCAGCTTCCAGCCTCTGCGGGCGCTAGTCTGCCCCGGGTCTGCGAAGACAGAGGTAAAGGTGGCTTGTCCTGGGGAGCTCTTCCTCTGGGGGGAATATAAGCCATGGACACATAGAGTGAATGTCGCACAGCGATCTGCTCTAACGGGGTGACCTTGGGCAAGTAACATCCCCGCTCTAAGCCTGCTATTTTTCGCATTTTCATCCCGGCCTTGTGGCTGAAACAATTGAGTGAGACACTCTTTAAAACACGTGGCTCAGGGTAGGTGGTCAATAATTGGTATCGACTAACGTGTAGGAAGGAGGTGAACTGGTTGTAAGGCACCGATTCTGGCGGGAAGTAGCGCTGTGCGTGGCTGTGGGAGGTGTGGGAGGCTCTGGCGGAAGGAGCGCTGCGCCTGGCCTGGCAGCATGACCTGCACAGAGTGGGCCAAGCCTTGCATGCCGCTGTCACCCCGCCCAGCCCTGCCCCATGCTGCTTCCGGTCCAGGCTCTGCGCCTTGCTCACAAGTCTTCCCACCCCTGGAATTACTTTCCTTTTTTTTTTTTTAATATATTTTATTGATATTTTTACAGAGAGGAAGGAGAGGGATAGAGAGCTAGAAACATCAATGAGAGAGAGATATCAATCAGCTGCCTCTTGCATGCCCCCTACTGGGGATGTGCCCACAACCAAGGTACATGTCCTTGACCGGAATCGAAACTAAGACCTTTCAGTCCGCAGGCTGACACTCTATTTACTGAGCCAAACCGGTTTCGGCTGGAATTTCTTTATTCCTTTTCTTTGCTCACTCAACTCCTCACCAGCCCCAGACCCAGCAGACCCTTCTCCTGGATGCTGCTCCTGCTCTAGCCCTCTCTTCTCCAGTCAGGAACCTAGGGCAGTGCATTTCCATTTCATTTACTCGTGTTTAGAAGTAAAACCGAAGGGATTTGAGCTGGGGAGAGCTGTCAGGTCAGAGTACGGGGCCCCCAGGAGAAACCTGCACAGGAAATTTCAGGTTCCTCCAAACTCTACAGCAGTGGTTCTCAACTTGTGGGTCGCGACCCACAGGTTGCTAGCAAGGTTGCCTAAGACCATCAGAAAACACAGATATTTACATTATGATTCATAACAGTTGCAAAATTATAGTTATGAAGTAGCAACGAAAATAATTTTAAGATTGGGGGTCACCACAACATGAGGAACTGTATTAAAAGGTCACAGCATTAAAAGAACAGGTGCTGAAATCACACCTGCCCAGCGGCCTCGGGTGGGCCCTGTGGTTCCCAGCACAGCCCTAGCCACTGTCATCACCCGCTGCCTGGGGAGTAAGTCAGGCACCCCAAAAATTTACTATCCACACAGGGAAATAAGACCCGGAAAGCTCTGGAAACAGAACAAATCCAGAATCCTCTTCCTGGTTCTGTCGTCAAGGGGTTCTAGGAACTCAGGCCAGTGGTTTCTTCTTTTCTGGGCGTCAGTTTTCCATCTATAAAATCGAGGGTTTGAGTAATATTTCCCTGAAGTCCTGGTCTAGATATACAGCATGATCCTCGGACACCACCAGAGAACAAATGTGTGGGAACCTTGGGAAATTCCGAGTCTGAATCCGAAACGAGGCCCGAGAAGTTCAGATGGGCCAAGGTGGCGGCCCAGGCCTGTTTGGCCACTGGGAAAGCTGGTTTTTCATGTTTCTGGCGGGAGCAGGAACTGGTGCGGGAAGAAAGAAAATGTGTGGAAGTAGCAAGTTCAACCCACACAGGGGCTGGGTCCCTGTTGGGCTGCCCCGCTGTGCCTGGGTAGCTGGTGTCCTTCTGCCTTCTCCTGGGAGCTGGTTTGTCAGGAGTTGCAGGGGGCGTCCCTGAGGCAGTTGCACAGCAGACAGGGAAGTGATGGTTTTATGTGCTCCTCTGAATTCCGCACAGGTCATCCTCACACGCATTACGGCTGGACACCCAGATCAGGCCCTCAACAGGATGTCACTTTGAAGTGCAATGTATATAATTGCCTTTAAAAGTAACTTTTAACTTTTTACTTTGAAAAATGTTTTAAAAATATTTCCACAGAAGTCAAAAATTTTGAATTTTTTTTTAATGAAAGAAGGGAAATCAACAACTGTATGCTCTTTACTAGATTTGAGAATCATGAATGTTTTGCTACATCAGCTTCCTCTCTCTCTCTCTCCCCCTCCTTTCTCTCTTTCTTTTTCCTCTAAATTAATGCAAGTGCAGACATTATGCCATTCCCCCTACAATATTGCAGCACACTTCTAGGATTAAGGCGTGCATACATAATAAATACATTTATTAAAATAAATAATGCATCCTCCGATAAATACGAAATGCATACATTTCATAATAAAAATAATTATACCAACAAAACCCCTTAGAAACTAGCAATAGTTCCAACGTTCAATCTAATAACTAGTCTCTATTTACTTAAATATCCACAGTGTTCTCCAAGACTCTTTCAGTGCTGTTTCTCCTTTTCGGAATCAAAGCTCACACATTGCACATGTGTGTGTATATTTCTCTCTAATGTCTTTCAGTCTTTAATTGCCCACACCAGCCTTTACTTACGATTTTTTTTAAATGACATTGACTTTGCGAAAAATCCAGAGCAGTTTTGACAGTGTTCTCATTTTGGATTAGTCGGATTATTTCCCTGTGGTGTTAACCTGCCCCTCTGACCCCTGTATTTCCTGTAAACTGGACATGAGATCTGGACTCTTGATTGGATTCATTATACAGTGGTACCTCAAGATACGAGTGCCCTAACATACGAGATTTTTGAGATACAAGCCATCGAGCGAGCGATTTTTGCTTTGAAATACGAGCAACATTTGAGATAGGAGTAATCGCGCGATCGGCCAGCTGCACACAACCCACCAGTTTACCGTTACTCGAGCGTCTCATAGTTTCCCACGCCTCAAGGTTACAGAACAAATTAAACTCGTATCTCGAGGTACCACTGTATTCCATTTCGGCCTGGATACTTCCTGGGTGACATGATGAGTCTTCCCGACTATTTGGCTGGGTCTCTTCCACTCCTGCTATGTGCACATCTACTGAACATAAGCTCTCAGTGGCCACTGTCTGCAGCAGAACATGCTTGTCCCACATATAAATTCCCAATATGAACCCCCATGCTTTCTCCTTGATTTAGGGTGCATTTCCATAGTATTCATCCTGAGGCTGAGTGTGGGGATGATGCTGTATGCAGAGCAGTCCTGGTGGTCCCTGATGTTACAGAGCTTAGAATCTCTACTGGGTTCAATTTCCTGAGAAGGAGGATTGGTCTTTTGGGCCTTTATGTTCTAGTGTTCAGCAAAGAGTTTGCTGGCCAAGTCATAGTGGCCACCCGCTGGGCCAGCCATATTAGTGCCTTTCTCTAGTGCAGTTCTAGTGAACGGCAGGCATGTATTTGGTTGGTTGAATGAGTCAGTCTTCACTCAGATCATGGGGGGATCAATAATATTTCCTGCTTAAACCTCTCCAGAAACAAATACAGGTTTGTACACCCAACTGTGCACTGGGCATCTCATCCAGATGTCAAGGGGACTTCTCAAATATATCGTGTCCAAACCTGCACTGCTGACGGCTCCTCCCTGTTACCAGCAGGATCTATCCTGCTAGTAGTTTTCCCATCCAAGTTCATGGAAGATCCATATTTGCAGTTGCTCAAGCCAAAAACCATTTTAGTCTTCCTTGATTTCCCTTGTTCTCTCACATCCCTCATGCATCCATTGGGAAATTCTATTTTTACCTCCTTGAAAATACAAATCGAGAATCTGACCACGTCTTATCTCCTCTCCTGTTACTCCCCTGGCTTCTGTACTGCCCTGGACTGTGGCTGAAGCCTCCTGCCTAGTTTCACTGCTTCTGCTCTTGGTCATCCTATCCTCGAGATGGAGTGATCTTTGTAAAACTTGTGTTAGATCATGTCACTTATTCAGCTCAACACCCTGCAGTAGCTCCCAGTCATTTCAGAATGAAAACCAGCATCCTCACAGGGGTCAGGAATGTTTTCCACGGTCAGACTCCTGTATCCCCTCTGACATGCCCTTCTGCTCCCCCACCCCCTAATCACTGCCCTGGAGTCACCAGGACCCCTGGTGTCCCATCAGCTTGGAAAGCTCTTCCATCAGGTGTCAATATACACAGCTCACTCCCCGCCTCCTTTAGTTCTTTTCTCAGTGACACGCTGAGCCTCAGCATCCTATTTGAAATTGTACCTCCTTCTGCTGGCACTTCCAATCTCCCTTACCCTGCGTCACTTTTCTTTCTTTCTATACTACTTTTATTTTATTTTATTTTATTTTGTATATCACTTCCCTTTAGAAAAAAAGTTTCACATTTGTGACTGTTTTGTTCCTTGATATTTCTCAGACACATAGACTAGTATCTGGTACGTAATCGATATTTGCCAAATGAATGTGGGAAGGAGCGAATGAAACATTCAATGAATTAATGAATGGCGTGGCAAAGCGGAGAGAGCCGAGAATTCAAAGCCACACATGTACCTGGAGTCATGTTGCCTCTAGTGCTTCTTCTGTTTCTACATTTTAAACATGGAATAGATTAAAATCTCTGCACATGAGGATTAAACAGAGATGTTTGAGCTATTTGCGAACTAGAAAGCATTGTATAATGTTAGCTTTATGGGGGCCGGGGAGAGACAAGAATAGGAGGAAACCATGAGGTGGGAGTGACCAGCAGGGGATTATGTGGGCACACTCCCGCAGTCCCAAGGAAGCACGAAGGGAATAGACACCAGTAAAGATGAAGTGGAAGAAACTCAGGCTAAGAATGCTCCAGGCCCCTGAGGAAGGGGAGGCTGATTCATTCTCTAAGTGTTTACAAGGAATTTGGAAATCGCAAGTCAGTGCACTCTGAGTTGACCTGGTATTGATGATTTCACAGTGTTTGATGGGGGTCAGTCCCCCCATGTAAAAGAATGGCAGTCCAAGGTCATGAGCGGTTCAAGTGCCTGCTTGGGGAATGCAGAGGAGGCAAGGATAATGATAAGAAGATAATACTCTTTATGGTCACCTCTGTGTGGCCAGCCTTTTATGTACATTTCACCTAACAGGAAACCTTAGAGGAAGGACCTTTATGATCCTCATGGTGCAGGAAATAAGCTCAGAAAAATGTGTGAGTGGTACCAAGCCACCAGCTGGCCAGAAGCAGTATTGGGGTTTGAACCACATTCTGTCTTGATTTCCAGGCCTGTCCCCTTTCTGCCACATGTCATTGTCTCTCATGTTTTGCTTTGAGATGAAGGTGTTAGGGGAATTTCTGTAAATGAAGAAGGATTTCCTTTTGGGCACCTACTAAGTGCTGGACACAGTTAATAGGCTCATACCACGAATAAGCCAGTAAAAAAGACAATGTTTTTATCCTGGAGTTTATGTTGTAGTAGGGGGAAGGGCTGAGACCTGGAGAAGATTGGAGAAATGTAAACAAATGGATCAAATCATTGCAGACGGTGATACAATTGTCATAACTAAATGAAAATCTGGATGATGAGATGGGATTCGTTTAGTTTTGATGGTCAGAGATTGCCTCTCCTAGCTGGTGACTTGGAACTTCCAATGATGAGGGGGCAGCATTGCGGGGATCCAGGAAAGTGTGCCCCCTGCAGGCTACAAAGGCACTGAAAGCCAAGGCATCCACACCTATTTGAGGATTGAATGAGACCTCTGTGGTTGGGGTATCGTTCATGGGAGACGGATGGTGGAAGATGAGGTTGGAGTGGTATACAGAGGTCAGTTCAGATAAGTCGTGGTAGAGAGTTTCGGTTTTATGTTAAATAAAATACTGTCTTTACTCAGCTCCTCTCTCATTGATCCTCCATGTTGACTTGGGTCACCTTCTCAGTACCTTTGCTGGATCTTTTTCTTTGCAATTTCTAGATATTGGCACATCACGCCCAGTCCTTGGGCCTCTGCTCTACATACACCTGTGCTTTGATGATCTTATCTGTTCTTATTTGTTTTCGTGGCCTTATATGATCTATCCTGACGACTCACATTTATACCCCCAGCCTAGACCACTCCTCTGATGTAATAGCCTTCTTAACTGTCATGTCAGATTCTGAACTCTTGGTTTCTCCTTTCTAATGTGCTTCTCTACCAATGTTTCCAGTTTCATTTAACGGCCTCACTGTTGACCCAGGTTTTGTACCCATGGCACTCAAGACTCTTCTCTGGCTTCCATATCCCAGCCCAGCAAATCCTATAGGTTTTACTTGTTAAATACACCTGCAGAATTCCTGCCATCTTGACCACTGCCACCCTCATCCTGGCTATTGTCAGCCTCCGTCTGGACCACTGCAGTGGCCACCTGGTGCCATCCACCTTTTGCTCGTGTCCTATCCCACCTTCAGCTCCGCTCACAAAGCAGCCAGAGTGATCTGAAATAACTCAACCTCTGTCACCCTCCCGACTCCTCAGTGGCTCTCAGTACACTGAATACAGAAGCCAGAGTCCCCATCACGCTTCCCCAGGACCTTCTTCAGGTCGCCATGCTACCCCTCTCTTCCTCTCCAAACTGACCTTCTGGTCATTTTTCAATTCCTGTATGTTTACTCACAGGTTGGACATTTTGAAGTTGCTTTTCCCATGGCCTGGTACAGATCTAAATCTCCTTTACCTCATTCAGGTCTGCAGTCGTCTTTCTCCTCCTTGGAGAAGCTTCCATTGCCCTCTTTTAAAATGAGCCCTCTGTCCCTGTTCATTTTCTGCACTCTTACCTTGTTTTATTTTTCCACGAGGCCTAGCATTGTCTGGCGTTTCATGGCATACTCATTGCTTTATTGACGCGCTTCTACTGGAATACAAGCTTGACAAGGACAACAGTTTGCCCTTGTCACTGCTGTATCTACTGCCTATAGAAAACCACCTTGAACATAGTAGGTGCTCAGAAGTTGGTGGCCTGAGCAAATACACGGGAAATCATGGAGCCAACTGAGCATGACAGAGGCACATTCCTTCTTTCCTCAGCTATTTCAGACCTACTCTGTGCCAGGCCTCCAGCAAGGCGCTGAGAACACTCTGCACTGGTTACCTTTTTTATTCTCACACAGAATGCATCATGTGGCAGGAACAGAAGGAAGTAAACAGGACATTTTAGTGCAGGGTAATGCACACTTTCATTGGGAAAGTGCAAAGTGCTATTGGTAACTAAGAATGAACCTGCAGAAGCAGTGAGTTTTTTCAACAGATAGGAAAGCCTGGATGTGAGAGTGGGTTTGCACACTCGATGGAGCTCAATAAATAATAACAAACACACTGTGTACCTGCGGGAACCAGGGGGAGATTAGGTGTTACAATGAAGCCGGAGGGTCCATGGAAGGCATTGCACTCAGAACTGCGGGCTTTGGGCTATATTTTAGGTGGTGACTAGTGTCTGAAAGTTCATTAAAATCTAAGGGAAAGATGAAGATGGGTGCACAACTCTGTTTGAGTGGAGTGAGGCTGTGGTAATAGAGGAAGGAGCTGGAAATCTGAGGTTCAACTCTGGTCATGGGGAATCTTGAATAGGAATTGTGTAGACAGCGGGGATTCATGGATGGTTTCTCCACAAGGTAGAGGAGGTGTGATGAGCCAAGCCCTACTCCGAGAAGAGAATTCTAGCTGTCATAATGAGGAAAATTGTGGGGTTGTCAAGGCGGAAGCGGGGAGCCAGGCGGGTGACAGTTGCACCTCCATGTGTCTTGGCTAAGAACCTTGTTTCAGTTAATCCCATAAGAATCTATCCCGCAGCTCTTTGGATTTATTAGATGTGCTACTGATTAGAAAAGGGAAAAATGAAAGCACTAGGGTGTTAAGGATTAATTCCAAAACTTCTCACTCCTGAGGCTTAAATTGCCACCTTTGTCTACACGTGGAACAGGGTACAGTCATAAATAGAAACAGTAAGTCACCGAAGATCTGGGCAGTTTGGAAACAGAGTCCCAAGGTAACTTGCCAGATTCTAGGGGCTGAGCGTTGGCAAGGGAAACGATCTGATTGTGGGGGGTGTCTAGAAACTGAGTTTCTTAGTGCTGGAAAGGAGACATCTATTCATAAACTCACTCATGCTGCCTGCATTTATTTAAGAATTCTTTATCAGGCACTTTATAAGTTCCAGGAATGTACTAGAGCTGAGCAAACTAGATGTAGTCCCTGCCCCGTGGAGGGGATGACAATGAAACCATCACATAAGGATATAATTGCCAGGTAAATTCAGTGATTCGGGCACGTGAGCTTGCTGGGGGCATCGGGGAAAGTTTCCTGCAGAAGCGACTTCCAACTGAGGCTCAGTGCGTTGGGAAGGAGTTCACTACGAGGGAATGCAGGAGAAGACAATGCAATGCAGGGAAGACCTAGGAGCCCATCATCCTGAGGTTCTCAGTTTTATTCTGTAGAAGCATCCCTCCGAAACTTGGTCAAAAGGCGGAAATAGAGCTCTGACTTGCTGGGGTGAGTGAGTGCTTGTTTCTGTCATTTCACATGGATTTACATCAAAGTCTGATGCAGGTGGCCTGTGGACCTCATTTCACAGAGCACACTTAGCGTCTGACTCCAATTGGGCTCCGGAGCCTGAAACAGAGGGGGTGAGGGGAGAGACAGGGTTCTGTGTCCCTCCCCATTCCCAGGGAAGTTTTACTTCTGTCTACTTTTCCTATTTTGCAAAACATGGATTGTGTTTTCCCCAGCAAAATGCAAATTCTTTGTCTACATGGTTAACTTTTGTCACCAGCACCTAAAATAGAAATAGACAGATGCTCCAAAACAAACAAACAAAAGTGCTTATTTGAAAGAATGCATCGATGAACCAAATGTTTCATATCTAAATAAAAATTTGAGGTCCATTAAACCAGCCCAGCTGCCCCATTTTACAAATGCGAAAAGTGAAATGCAAAGAGGATTTTTGTCTAAGGGAGTCTAGAGTATCATGGCGAAGTAGACGGTGGGTTTATGATGCCTTTGCTTGAAGTTCAAAGCTCGTTCCCCTAAACCTGATGTCAGCCTTTAAGGAGGCCAAAATATTGGCAGCATTTTGCCAAAAAATGCAAGATGTGGTTTAAGAACAGTTCATATATATTCATGGACTTGAGGTTCATAAGAGGCAATTAGCTTGCTAGACAGAATCTTGGGATGAAAATCATCATAAGTCAAATCTGATGTGCCCATAGTGTCATAGAGCCACATCTGGCTGGGTCCTTGAACCCTAGTTTCTTCATATGTGCAAGGGAGATGACTATAGCCATCTCCTGGGTGCTTGTGAGTATTAATGCAAGGCAGCTGGCCCATATTAGGGGCCAACATACATTTATGCTTATGCATATGGATCTGAAGAATCAAGCATGTCCATTGCTGGAAAATAGGCATTATTTGTGCCTGAGTCTGTGGAGTTAGGTGTCCAAGCCTCTGCCTGAGAGAGGGGTTGGTACTCTCTGGAAAGTACTAGTGGGCTTGCAGTGGCTTTCATAGAGATGTGGCCATTGAAATGCTCTTATGCCCAACAACAATGACATTTACTAGTCGTTTGTGGGGACAGCAAAACGGAGGACTCAAAGGACCACTCAGTGGAAAGAGACCATTTTTATGTAATTTAGGAGAAAGAATAGAGCTAAAATTCAGATTCTGGAGGAAGTTATGGGGTAGACCAGGGGACTGACATCTCTCAGTGTGTTTTGGACTGTCATCCCGCTAACCAAGAACTAAAAACAGAAACATAGGGAATCTCTCCCATAACTGTCATCTGTCACCTGGTGCTACCTATGTGAAACTAACATACCTGTCAGCGGTTACAGTGACTAACTCCCGCTGAAACATTTCCAGTTCACCTGGGTGCGCAGAAGACAGTAACTAATGCTCCACACACGGCCTCTTTCCTGAAACTCGTTGGTTCTCCTAGTCAGTAAATATAGCAACAGTGACATTTGGCAGACACCCTGTGGGTTCTGAATCCCTATCGATCAGTTACTCAAACTCCACTTCCATATCTTCAGACAGGGGTCTTCCTACTTCCCAGGGGAAGCATGTCAAACTCATGGCCCACCGGCCCAACACCTCATTTATTTGGCCTGTGTTAGCCTTTGAGTTTGACATGCTTGTCCTAGGGCCATGGTGGGCAAACTGCGGCTCAAGAGCCACATGCGGCTCTTTGTCCCCTTGAGTGTGGCTCTTCCACAAAATACCATGGCCTGGGAAAGTCTGTTTTGAAGAAGTGGCGTTAGAAGAAGTTAAAGTTTAAAAAATGTGGCTCTCAAAAGAAATTTCAGTCGTTGTCCTGTTGATATTTGGCTCTATTGACTAATGAGTTTGCTGACCACTGTCCTGGGGCATGCTGCCCTCTTCTGATCAGTTCTCTCGGTCAGAAAGACTTGCTTTATTGAGTGGGGCTTTGCTCTTCTGTTGGTGTCTCCCCGTCCTCCTAATTCTAGCTCTTGGAGCCATGTTTTCATGGCCTCCCCATGCATCGGGCTGTAATGGAAAGTTGGTGCTCTCTTTCTCCTTCTCATGGTGTTTGGGCGGAGACCTTTGAAAGTGCCGTAAGCGTCCCAGATGGTATTTTTTCACCATTGCATACATTAAGCCAATTACCTTGTTTAATCATCACATCATAAATTCCACTTGAAACATGTTTATTTTCATACTCAGGTGTAATCTTGGCATTTTTTTTTTCGATCAGTTCCTTCTAATTTATATTTTCAAGGGTGACTTTATTTAGGCTCAAGGTGCTCCAAGCAGTCTGCATGGGAAAATATCCCTGTTTGCTAATTTGCTCTGGTCCAGTAGTTTTCAAACATTTTTAAGACAAGGAAGTCTTTTTGTTAAAAACACACAGAATTTACTGATCTACTTTTTTGAGTAGTTCAATCTGGCATATCCTTGTTTATGCCCTTAAAATACATTGTTTCACTGACTAGGTCCATGGGATAGATTAGGGTCAGCAAACTGTTCCTGTAAAGGGCCAGTCTTGTTGCAAGGATCCTATTCTGCATGGTAAGCATCCATGGACAATACATAAACAAATGCAGTGACTGTGTCCCGGTAAAAAGGCATCTACACAACAGAGAGTGAGACAAACTTGGTCCGTGGGCTATAGTTTGGGGACTCCTGAGTTAAAGCATTTTTGAGGACGTTGACGCATTTAGGTAGCGGATGGCTTCAGATGGCAACTTTTTGACATAAGACCAGAAGGTCAGTGAATGTCCATTGAATGAGTTGAAGAACAAGATATTTCTTCACTAGTTTCGAGGAAGAATAGGAGCATTTGTTTAATCATCAAGTCACAAATTCCACAGAGAAACCAAAGAAGAACCTAAGTAGGACTGTGGATGTGGGGAGACGGAGATGGCAGCCCAGTCAGCGGAGTATTCCTTGCGGGGAGAAGAAAGTGTTCCTTTTTTTCTCCTAAGAGATGCCCTGTGGCAGCGGGAAGCGAGCAGAGGTCTGTGTGGGCATGAGCTCGGATTTAAGCCAGCTCTGCCCTGCACAGCTATGTGTCTCTAGCAAGTCATTTCCCCTCTCAGGGTCTCTGTGTTCCCATCCGAAGATGGAAGGCAGCACGGAAATCTTCTCTGTGGTCCCTCAGAGCTCTCAGGATTTGTGATCTGAAAGAGAGAATTCATATAATTGCAATGTTTAATGGGATTTATGATAATTGGAAAATAATTGCTGCTCCAAACTTTTATTAATCTATATTTAGTTATGAGGCATGCTTTCACAATAGATGCTTTGGAAATAAGCAGAGAGACAAATTGAGTAAACAGAATTTTAAATATTTTATTTATATGCAGTTTGTGTAGTCCCAGGAGCCCTTGGGCATATTAAGATTATTTAAAAGACCCATTAAAAGTTATGTGTGATGCGACAAACTCCCAGTTTAGAATGCCTTGCCGAGGGGAAATAGTGAGCATTTATTGAGTAGCTACTACTCATGCCAGATTAATTGCATTCATTATGCTCACTGCTTCCAGCAACCCTGCCAGTGAGGCAGCTCAGAGAGGCTGAGCAGTATGCAAGGGGTCACTCAGCTCAGGAGTGGCTCTTTGCTGGGATCCAGTCAGGCCTTTCTGACTTCCGGCTTAGCTCCTCCCACAGTGCCAGGTCTTTGGGAAAGAACCTGCTGTGTGTCTCCTTTTCAGATGCTCAGGGAACGAGCATTGCTTTTCTTTGGTGTCATGCCGATCCCGCTTCTGCAGAGCACAGGAGGGGCTCCTGGCAAGGTGGATGGGGAGAGCTAACACTGCCTTCCAGGGGCGGTGACATGTGTCTCCAGGGGCCAGAGGAGGAGGAGGGAGCAGGAAGAAGCAGGGATCCTGGAATCTGAGTTTCTATCCCATCTTTGTCATGAGTTTGTCATGTGACCTTCCTGGGCCTGAGTCTCAGTTCCTCCACTTCTGGTGGGGTTAGCAGTACCCTCGCCCCCATCTTCCAGATTGTCAGGAAGATGATGTATGTGATGACAGAACTCTGTAAAGGACTGAGTGCTATTGGCCCCACAGAATTGAGATGAGGGGATAGGGCAGTGGATGGGGACGGAGAAAACTGGACCTGAGACCAGGAACCCAGATCCCAGTCCCTCTTACCCCTGATGGTGCTGTGGCCTGGGGCAAGTCCCTTTCTCTCCGGGCCTCAGCTTCCTCGTTTGGGAAATGGCTGTGACCTCCTTGGATGATCACTCCGAAGCTCTTCCCTCTGACTGGATTCTGTGTGGGGCAGGGAAGCAGCTCAGCTGACTGGGGGCCTCTAAGGAAATTCCAGCTCCCTATGACCCCCAAAGAGGCTCCTGTCCTCAGTAATGGTGCTCCGTGGAGAATCCCATCTGCTCTTCTGAGAATGGTCCATTTGTAGGAGAGTTGGGGAGTTCCCAGTGTGTTTGTTGAGGTTCAGTTGTTCCCCCTCAAGTCTCTGCTCAGTGAGAAGCAGGGAGCTCCTTCCAGGGCCCCCCCCCCACCTTGGATGAGCTTCCTCCACATCCTGACCTTGATTTCCCCAGCGTCCTCAGAGTGGCTGCTGGGGTTAGTGTGTCTCACGGTGCTGTTACTGAAGTGAGCACTTTAGGAAAGAGGAAAGCTTCTGTGCATATTGTAAGCAAGGGTTATTCTCTAACATGCAGCCCATGTTTTGTAACGAACATGACACTATCCCTATGCATGTCTGCTCATCCCTCTGGGGCCAGAATGCCCCAGAGATCCACCTGGCTCCCTCTGCGTTCCGGGGCATGGAGCAGGCAGGAGATGTGTCCCAAGCAGGTGGCGTGTGGCGGACTCCCTGCTTGCTAAGAAGCATCATTTCCACTTCACATGTGCCCTTGGACTCACCTTTCCCCAAGTCTGTTTGTCTCTCTCTCTCTTTCTCTTCTTCCTGCCCTTGTTCATCTCTGGGGATAATTTTCTGCTCAGAATAACAAAAATGGTCCTAGAGACCTCACCCCCAGCACCTCTTATTCAGAGGCTTGTTTTTATTCTACTTCCACATGATTGGTTAACACAGCCAATGGGAAAAGCTGCCCAGGAGTAAACAAATGCAAACGTCCTATAACCGTAATCAGTCACGCTTTCAATAAACATTTATGGGGACCACAGTGTCTATAAACTGCTCTGAAATGTACCCTTGGATTAAACCAGACCACTAGAGAGCTACATATTTAGGCGGTAATAGATTTGACTCTCACAAAATTGCTCTACTGTATGGTGCTTTGGCATGTGTCTAAGGCCATAGCGAGCCCATCACACAAACAATGGGTATTGTTGAAGACACCCCCTCCTGGCACCCATTACCTCCACTTCTTTACTTGAAAATATGCAAGATTGTTGCGTCCTGACATCATATCCAGGACATCTATATTTCTCTAGCAACTTTGAACAACTGCTCAATTATCTTCTAGACGGGTGGGCCGCGGACACTGGTGGTTCCTGAGATCCGAAAGGGTGGCGACCGCTTTAAGGAAACCTTGACTGTGCGGCTCTTTTGGATGGAATTCTCTTTTCCCTTTGGTTGCAGGGAAGCTCGGAGACAGTGCTAGTCCATTGTGATCAGACGTACAGGACTTGATAGACTTAAGTTTGCATGTTCATCTTAAAAAATGTCTTTAATGTTTCTCTTTATTTTGTCATTTTTCTGTATTTCTAAGTCTATCTGGAATGTGGTTTTGGAAATCACCTCCAATTATTTCCGTGATGAGATCAGATTTAATTAAAAACACGCTCTGTCAAGAAGAGGAGAGCTGCCCTTACTTCCCCCATCGTTAGTAGCTCAGGTATGGAGGGAACTGGAGGGGACTCACCTTCTCCAGCACTCACCCTGTGGGTGCTCTCCCAAGGCCCTGAAAAATAGAATTGTCACACACACACACACACACACACACACACACACACACACATTTTTCAGGAGGAAACACAAAAGAAAAATCTGAGCAATAGAAGCATCATTATACATGTGCCCTATGCAAATAATAAAAAAATGCCAACAGCAGCTCACAATTGTGTGTGCCTTTCTGCAATTTACCAGGCAGTTTTCCCACCATTATTTTCTTTAACTCGCCACACTGCAGGGAGATGCATGTGATTGGTCTGGCATGGCATAGAGGAGGAAACAGACCGGGAGGAAGTTGATAAACTGTTGGTGCGTTTCTTCAATTCAGACTCAGTACTGGTACCGCACATTGCAAGGTTCAAACCTCACCTATCCCAGAAGGTCTACCTACTGGTGACATTTATTTTATTTTATTTTTAAAAATACATTTTATTGATTTTTTACAGAGAGGAAGGGAGAGAGAGAGAAAGTCAGAAACATCAATGAGAGAGAGACATCAATCAGCCGCCTCCTGCACGCTCCACAGTGGAGATATGCCCGCAAGTAAGGTACATGCCCCCAACTGGAATCGAACCTGGGACCTTTCAGTCCGCAAGCTGACACTCTATCCACTGAGCCAAACCAATCTCGGCCCTACTGGTGACATTTAAAAGATCGTGAGCCGAAACTGGTTTGGCTCAGTGGATAGAGCGTCGGCCTGTGGACTGAAAGGTCCCAGGTTCGATTCCGGTCAAGGGCATGTATCTTGGTTGCGGGCACATTCCCAGTGGTGGGTGTGCAGGAGGCAGCTGATTGATGTCTCTCTCACATTGGTGTTTCTAACTCTCTATCCCTCTCCCTTCCTCTCTGTAAAAATCAATAAAATACATTAAAATAAAATAAAATAAGAGATTGTGATTGTTTCCCCCTCTCTCCCATCCTACCATCCATCCACTGTCACCCTCCTTCCCATGGTAGCCTCTCCTCTAAGCATAGTGACAGCTAGAATATTGATAATGCCTTCAATGCTGGAATGTTATTGAGGCCTTATGATGTTCTAGGTACCGACTGTGCTTCATGAATTAATGCGGTTCTAAACCCATCCCTCTAAGGTAGACATGTGTCTCCTGGATCACCTCCACTTTTCACAGACTGTAAGCAAACTGGTCCTCTATCTCAGGGATCGCCAACTGTTGTCCGCGGAACACTGGTGGTCTGTGAGGTCCGAAAGGTTGGCGACAGATGCTCTATCTCACAGCTCATTGGTGGCAGTCAGGTTTTAACCCAAGATTTCTCCCTCCAGAGCCCAAGCTGAGAGATACAGAGCTGAAGACCATTTAATACATCAGCTTATTTCTCTAGGGCACAGAGCCAGTTCTCAGTTCTCCTGTCTGTCTTACCGCCTTTTCTCTTTCAGTGCCACCTCATGCTCAGTGTGTCATTGAATGGGTGTGTGTTCACCTGTGTTTGTGTGTGTGTGTGGGGGGGTGCATGCATGCACACACAGGAGAACAGAGCGTTAGTAAAGAGGAATTTGAGTGAGCTTTCCTACCCAGGCAATGCTAAGCGTTGGACTCACGACCTTCTCTCCAGCCTTATCTGAAGTCCTCAGTATCCATCCGTCCTCCGCCTTTACCCCCATCCAGGATCCCTTTTTAGTCTCCGTCTAATTGGTATGCCTGTCCTGCTGGGAGGCTTAATTGGGCAGAAGCATATTCCAGGGACCCTGTGCCTTTGTGAGTGCTCCTTCTCCTCCAAGGGGAATCCACGTGTGCCGTGGGCTCAGAAGGAAAGATATGTGTTCTGTTGTGCTCAGTGCACTGAGAAATTACATCACATTGTTTCTCGGCCAGCAGAGCAGTTAGGCAGGATGACGAGAGCAAAGCTTCCTCACTCTCTTTTATTTTTTACTTTTTTTTTTTTTAATGTGTGTGTGGGTTTTGTTTTTTTTTAAAGGTGGAACGTTGCAATGGAAAGGGCACTATGTTTGGAGTGCTGAGCTAGGGTCTGATTTCAGCCCTGCCAGTCATGTTGTGTGATCTTGGGTAAATAACTTAATGTCTTTGAAATTCAGTTTTCCCATCTGTGGGTTGAGTGAGTTAAATTTGGTGACTTCTATGAAAGGCGTCAGTGATGCTTTTAGAACAGGGGTCAGACTCCCTCTGTGCCAAATCCGGCCTGCCATCTGCTGGGTAAATAAAGTTTTATCGGAACACAGCCATGCTCACTTATGTATGTGTTGTGTATGGTAGCAAAACCAAAATATTTACTATAATGGCCCTTTACCGAAAACAAGATTGCCTGCTCCTCTTTTCAAACATAAGTCTGATTGGATCATTGTTCAACACTTTCTGTTGACTTTCTATATTACTTAGAATTAAAAAAAAATGTTATCAAATCTAACTTATCTTTTTGAGATCTTTTAATTCCATATTTTAAGGTTTTTTCCCCTATCACTATTTTTTTCATCTTATCTTGACTTATCTACTCATCTAGACCTGCTACTCAGTGCTCCCTAAATTTAGTGAACACATTTCTACCTCAGGACCTTTGCACCTGCTTTTCTTTTCCTGGATTACTCTTCTGCCCAGTAACTCCACGGTCTCTTCATTTCCACCAAGTCTTTCCTGAAATGCCATCAAATCAGGAAGGCTTTTCCAACCATCTATATAAAACCACACCTTCAGCACCCCTGGATACCCTGACCTTCTTCCTCTGCCTTTTGTAGTCCTAACATGTATGTCCCTCTGACACATTACACATTTGTCTCTTGTTATCTGTCTACCCTCACCTGCATGCGTGACCCTTGATAGCAGGCCTTTAATTTGTTACCTGCTCTATCCTCCAATCTGGAAAAATACTAGGTGCTCAGATTGTGAAAACCTAAATCCATCGTTTCAACTCTGGTGTTGTTTAATTCTACTTCTGAATGGCTCTGGGTCTCATAAAGCCCTTTCACCTATGTGCATTTTGGCAAAGAGTACCCAGTTGTAGAATCCTGTGGCTACCAGTCTTTGCTACAGTATCCCTGGGATGTCACAGCGTCATGTGAACTTATTCTCTGAAAGGTGTTAGTCTGGATTGTTGGCCAATAAGAACAGTTTATGGCAGAAGTCTAATAACAAAGTTCAGCGCACAAGGCTCTTGGCCATGTGGTCCCTGACAACTTGTCTGTCTCTACTTCTAATCATTTTATACATCCATGCATACACATACACCACACACACACACACACACACACACACACACACACATCCCTCTCTCTCCAACTGTCTTACCTTCTCTCATTCTCCTTCATAGGAGGAGATCTCATTCTTCCTAAACCATTCTTTCACTCTCCTTGTCCAAACCCTGCATGTCCTTTAAGATTCAGCTTGTACGGAGAATTCTTTGACAGGTCTGCTCCCAACCCAGTCCCTTCTTCTGACTGGGTCAGGGACCCTCCTGTCTGATCGTTGTGTGACTAAAATGACCATTGCGAGTAGCAGTGGCTCTCCTAGTCATCTCCTTTTTCCAGGAAGATGAGTTCCTTAGGCTCGTGGCTCTGTTGGTGATGTTGAACATGCAGAGCCTGGCACAGAGCCAGCACTTCATAACAACCCGCCCCAGAGACTGGCCCCCTCCCAAGAGCCAGGCCATGCTCAGCAGGCCAATCCCCCTCCCCTCGCCCCCCTAGGCCTGACATCACCTGACAGGGTGGAGTGGGAACCCAGCCTCAGCTTCCTCCCTAGTTTTTCAAGGAAGCAACACAGAGGGCAGGCCCTGGGTGTAGCTGTGCATTTCCGGAAGACAATGGAGGCTGTTAAAAAAGCAAAACGGATTGAGTCACGGGCTTTTACTTTGGTGGTGGGTAGCATATTCCTTTGGGCCAGTCCCGCTTTTACTATGGTTTTCATTTCTACCTCTCAATGTCTACATTAAAAGAATGATTTGTGAATCAGGACACTGGTTTTCTATTTTCAGCTCTTCCGCTAACTGGTAGAGTTCTGTGACTTGTGTCATGTTGCATAACCTCTCTGTGTATTAGTTTTGAGGAGTGTAGACACATAAAAAAAAATAGTAACCCAGGGTCATAAGTTATAAATAAAAGTAATACTATGTGATAATATTATAATGATAATATATAATATATACAACTATATATTCAGCTAGTATACTGTATATGTCTATGTAATAGTTACTAGAGGCCTGGTGCACAAAATTTATGCATGGGGGATGTCCCTCAGCTCAGCCTGCACCCTTTCCAATCTGGGACCCTCAAGGGATGTCTGACTGCCTTCTCACAATCCAGGGCTGCTGTCTCCCAACTGTTCGCCTGCCTGCCTGCCTGATTGCCCCTAACCACTTCTGCCTACCAGCCTGATCACCTGCTAACCATTCCTCTGCCAGTCTGATTGATGCCTAACTGGTCTCCTGCTGGCCCGATTGCCCCTAACTGCTCTCCTGCTGGCCCTATTGCCCCTAACTGCCCTCCCCTACCAGCCGGTTGCCCACAACTGCCCTCCCCTGCTGGCTCGATTACCCCTAACTGCCCTCCCTTGCCATCCTGGTTGCCCCCAACTACCCTCCCCTGCAGGCCTGGTCACCCCTAACTGACCTCCCCTGCAGGCCTGGTTGGTTCCCCGCCCCCCGCAACTTCCCTCTCCTACAGGCCTGGGTCCCCTCAACTTCTCTCCACTGCAGGCCTGATTCCCCCCAATTGCCCTCCCCTGCAGGGATGGTTCCCCCACAACTGTCTTCCCATGCAGGCTTGGTTATCCCCAATTGCTCTCCTCTGCCAGCTTGGTCACCCCCACCTTCCCTCCCCTGCAGGCCTGGTTCCCCTCCAACTGTCCTGTCCTGCAGGCCTGATTGCCTCCAACTGCCCTCCCTTTCAGGCCTGGTCCCTCCCAACTGCCCTCCCCTGCTAGCCTGATTGCCCACAACTGCCCTCCCCTACTGGCCATCTTATGGCAGCCATCTTGTGTCCACATAGGGGCAGCCATCTTTACCCACATAGGGGAGTTCATCTTGTGTGTTGGAGTGATGGTTAGTTTGCATATTACTTCTTTATTATATAGTATATGTATAATTCCATAACTAATGTATATAATTCAATAAATTTCAGGGATAATCTGATTAGGAAAGAATGTTTTCTTCAGAAATATCTGATGATTCTCATTGCTTTCTATTTTTACTCTCACCCAAGGATATGATTTTTTTTAAAATTAAAATTACATAGAGAGAAATATAGAGAGAGAATCGGCCATATTGTGTAATGTAATCATGAAAGTAACATTCACTCCCCTTCCAATTCTGTTCTTTAGAAGCAAGTTGCTGGGTCCACTTGTGCCCACACTTACTAGGAAGAGATTATATGGGGTGTGAACACCAGGGGCCTAGGGTCATTGGGATTCATGTCCAAGCCACTTACCACACCTGTGGACTTTCTCACCACTAGCTCTCACATTCCCTCTCCTTCCCCATATCTGGTCACCCCATTTGTCCCATTTTGTCAACATCTTCACCCCCTTCCTACATCTCCTGTCTTATTCATCCCTTCCCATATGCATTATGCATCCCCCCACCCCTCACTCACTGTGCTCCTTCTCTTTCCTCCACATGCATAGCTGTGTGTGTGTCCTTGTGTTAACAGCATTTCCGATTGTCTCAGTCCCATGGGAACTTCAAAACAGTGGTTCAGACGCGACCTCCTCTATGGAGCAGCCTTGGGAGACCTGAGACGTCTGGGTTCCTTCTTCTGATTTCTGTAGTCCTGGATGTGCAATAAATTGGATATGTCTCTTCCCTGTGAGCTTCTTCAGGCCACGGGACCATGACATGCCCATCCCCCTTTGTAGACATGATCCTCTGTGGCCTGCAAGCGTTCACTGAGTGCAGCGGATTGATTTAATAAGTACCCATGTCTACGATACTGAGCTCACTTTATTTAGAATTTGAACTATGCTATGAATTACGGACAGAGATTCCTTAAGCAGACATAGACTGTAGCTCTGAGGCTTGGAAACAGATTCCGATGTGAACGCTTTCTTCACACCCAGTCTCCTCTGTGTCAGGGATCAGACGCCCCCACTGAATTACCTGGGCATGTCCGGCAGGATTCCACACTCTCCTGCCTCTTCCTGCTCTCTGCCCCGTCCTTCATTTGTCTCTCCCAGCCCGTGGCAGGAGAGAGAGACCTTTTCATTAAACTCCGGTTCCCATCATTTATCTAGGCTGACCTTACACTCCTCTTGGCTGGTCTGTTTTTCTCAAGGGACCTAGAGCTTGTAACTCAGGCAGGTTGCAGAGCTGATTATTCCGGGGTAACTTTGTCTTTGGTAAGAAGAGAGGTTATTACTAAAGCAAAGGGCACCTGAACCAAGGTCCCTTAAGTTCCTACTGGGACTCCGTGTGCATGCTCCATGTCCATCATCCGGGAACCTTTAATGATTTAGGCGTCTGGGAATTTGTGAGAAAATAATGCTCTGAGGCGATCTTTCACACTGAATTAGTGCCTGGCGATTTCCAGAGGCATTTTCATACCCTCTGCTTCACGGAACCTGTGCTTCGTAGGAGAGAGATGCTATTACAGTGGTACCTCGATATACGAGTGCCCTAACACACGAGATTTTTGAGATACGAGCCGTCGAGCGAGCGCTTTTTACTTTGAAATACGAGCAACATTTGAGATACGAGTAATCGCGTGGATTGGCCGGCTGCACACAACCCACCAGTTTACCGCAACTCGAGCGTCTCATAGTTTCCCATGCCTCAAGGTTACGGAACGAATTAAACTCATATCTTGAGGTACCACTGTAGTTGGATTTTATAGATAAGGAAAGGTAGGCCCAGAGAAGTGACATGCCCTGTCCAAGCTCGCATCACAGTTGACAAGAGGCGTAGTGAGAGCCTGCTGAGTTGGACTCCCACGTTCAGTGCTCTCTGGTCTTGCTCTAGCTTATCATTAGTGAAGGGAAAGATGAGTCCCCTCACCCCCTAGTCCTCAGAGCCCAGCTTAATTTCTCCCAGATTGTAGTTGCTCAATGAACTCGTGTTAAATGTTTCAATTAAACTGAGCTGTGGGCTTATTTGATTTTGTAATTGTCTTAGAACAGGTCTCAGTTTGCTTTGTGCCGTAGATCTTGCTCATTGTTACACAGCCTGCCTCCCCCTCTGTCCCTCCCTTCTTCTCTTTCATCCATTCATATGCTGGTGTATTTATCCAGCTAGCATTCTCATTAGTCCGACCACAGAACATGTACCTGGGACTATCCCATTTCTATGGCATCATTCACAGTCCAGTGAGAGAGGTGGATCAGCATGGAACTGACATTTTGCCATAGCCCATCTCTCCAAAGCAGATATTCCCACGTAAGTCAGGGTACATTTGTATCCCTGCTGCTCTGTAAGCTACATGAGAACACGACCGTGTCTCTCTGGTTCACCAAAGTCTCCCAGGGATGCAAAGTGTGTTCAATAAATATTCGTTGGCTGAAGAGCATTGAGAGCTCTGGCTCTAAGTATCACTTGACCAATAGGAAGACCAATGGCGGTCACTCTCTCCCCTAAGCAGGGTGTCTGCATGGTGGGTAGGCTTTGGCTTGGGGTAGAGGTGGTAAGCGGCAGAGTCTCACTCATCTCTCCTGCCCAGGGAGTTTGCCCGTTGGAAGGTGAGGAACACAGCCATCGAGAGGAGAGACCTGGTCCGCCACCCAGTGCCCCTCATGCCGGAGTTTCAAAGGAGCATCCGCCTGCTGGGCAGGAGGCCCACCACTCAGCAGTTCATCGACACCATCATCAAAAAGTACGGCACCCACCTCCTCATCTCTGCCACCTTGGGAGGTAGGTCAGCGCCTTGTCATGACTTTGGATCTGGGAAGGGGGGGAGGGCGGGATGCCCTGGGATCCAGGCTGAACTGACATTGTACCATGGCCTATCATTCCAATGCGGATATTCCCACACACGTCAGATTGTCTCGGCTCTTGCGGTCATCTCAGAGCAGTTGATTCTGTTGTCTGGCGCCGTCTCCCTTGAAATTTTACTGACTTCTCTGGAAGCAGGCTTCGCCTCGGAACTGGCTCAGTTTGTTGTTGGGAATGCTTCATTTGGTTATTGTATTAGTTCCTTTGGCAACGTAGTCTGATCAGGGGGAATAATGACAATGCAGGTGTTGTTTGGAGAATTTGTTAATTTAAGTCTGCTTGAGGGACTGACAGCTTGAGGTTCGAGTTTTACAAAGGGGGTATCATTGGTGTCTTCTATGGGCTTGGAGTAGATTACTAGGAAGGCCGATGGGCTGCTCCACCCTGCTCAGCCTTGCCCATCCTTCTCAAGTCCAATCAGTCTTAGGGTGCAAGGAGAATAGGGGAGGATAAAAGACAGCAAAGAGCCAAAACTGGTTTGGCTCAGTGGATAGAGCATCGGCCTGTGGACTGAAAGGTCCCAGGTTCGATTCCGGTCAAGGGCATGTACCTTGGTTGTGGGCACATCCCCAGTGGGGGCGTGCAAGAGGCAGCTGATCGATGTCTCTCTCTCATCGATGTTTCTAACTCTATCTCTCTCTCTTCCTCTCTGTAACAAGTCAATAAAATATATTTAAAAAAAAAAAGACAGCAAAGAAAGACAAAAAACGGGAGATGGTAGAGATGACTGCATTTAGATGCTCCTGGATCTTGCCTGCATCATCTTATGTTGTACACTGCCATCCCTCGTCATCAATTTTCTTCCCCCACAGTGACGGGGTCCACTGACGTTTGAGAAAACCCTTTGGTGGGAAGTCACCATGCCAGCTCCTCAGAGCTGCTAAGTGGCCTTTGGATAGGGCGTATGGCAGCTAACCAGGATGCTAGATGTCTTCTTCAGCGGAGGGCTGAGCCCCATGGGCCGCCGTGGTTCATACACAGGCAGGGAGGAAAGGGGCTGTCAGGTGGACAGGAGCTGAGCAGGTGGAGGCAAGGAGCGAAGCTTTGTAGGCTGAGCAGGCAGTTGCATTTTGCGGAAGATCAGATTAGGAAGTTGATGATGTGAGGAACGTGGATTGGTTTGGCAAACCCACTCATTCCTAGAGTAATAGCTACTAATATGCCCATACCACACATTGTATATTGTCTTTCGTCCTCCAAAACTGCACATTAAGTCAAATTATCTGCATTTTATAGGTAAAGAAGCTGAGACTTGGAAGAGTCTGGCTAGTATGTGACAAAGCTATGTTTCTTTTTCTTTTCTTTTTTTTTCCAATTCAATATATTTAAACAAAAACAGAAAAGTTAACCCTCAGCTTTTAATTTAGGGCTTTTAGTCCACATAGCCTGCACTAGTTTTTGGTCCAACTCCAGTCATGCATTGGTAATTCATCCATCAACCCACTCTCTCCCCAAAACAACCTAGCAGTATGGATTTGTTGCTTGTTGCTAGTCAGGGATCAGGTGAAGTCGGACTATGAATGTTAAATCATAGAGTACAAATTCTATTCTCTTATAAAGTGAAAATGAAATCACTTAAACATTGAGTGTTGCATTAACCTGTAGTCCTTTTTTTTTTTAAACTTCTCCTACTTCCCCTTTTGCCTGAAAAATAAAATTGTTGTGACCAATTCAGTTCTTCCATTAGAGGCTGTGTTCTGTCTGAATCTCTGGAAACCCCAATGACAGACCTTTCTCTTGCGGTGAAATATATTTTTAATTTTCCAAGGCGAGGTGGTGAATTATTCACAGAGCCTTGCTCCTTTCCTGTTTCTACAGCACAACCTTTTAAAATGTGCACAGCCTTGGAGTGAGTTTTGATGTTGGACAGCGGGCCCTAGACGTTGCCTCCACATGGAGGAGTGGGCAGGGGGAAGGGAAAGATTGACTGTTGATGGAACACAAGGCACCAGGAATCCTGTAAGGTCCTTCTCACACCATCATTTCATTCATTCATTCATAGAAAAAATATCTCTTAAGGACCTCCTCATGCAGAAGGAGGGGAAGGAGGTGGTAAGTTGTAGTGAACGACAGACATGCTCTGGGGGTTGATTGCCTATGTTCCCATCTTCCCGCCTGCTCCTCACCAGGTCTGTGTTCCCTTGGCAAGTTACTCTTCCTCTAAGCCTTGTCTTCCCTTTGTATAAAGAGAGAGAACTATAGGACTTGCTTAATTTAGATGGTGAGGATTCAATAAAAGAATGCCTCAGAAGAGCTCAGTATAGTGTTCTGCACCTAACAAATGGTTGCTATTGTTGTTGGGATAGTTATTGTTGATATTATACCTGTTATCATTTAGTGGGCTAAGGAACCACTCACTAGATGAATGGGAGACATTGAACAAATCATTTTTCTGTCCAGATAGGAGTTTTCCTGTCGAAATGTAGGAGTTGTAGGAAATTTTATTCACTGTAATTTTTCCTAAGGAGAACTCCATATCCGCTTAGGAGAAATGCTTTGATAAGCTGTTTGAGGTGTCAGGTGAGCTCCTAAGGGCATCCTCAGACAACAACTGTGATCCGTAAACTGTCACATGTGGGACAGGGAAATGCATTTGTATGGTTCTGAGGGAGAGGAAAGTGGAAGAAAGAGAGTGAGAAAGAAGTGGATGTGGTGGGAGGGCTGACAACTAAGACATATCCATGGGATCCTCCATTTTTTTTCTGAGATCTATTAAACTTCTAAAATGCTTGGCATGAGTGATTTTCTTTTTTTTTTGAAATAAATATTTTTATTGATTTTTTTATAGAGAGGAAGGGAGAGGGATAGAGAGTTAGAAACATCAGTGAGAGAGAAACATTGATCAGCTGCCTCCTGCCCACTCCCCACTGGGGATGTGCCCACAACCAAGGTACATGTCCTTGACTGGAATTGAACCTAGGACCTTTGAGTCCACAGGCTGACACTCTATCCATGGAGCCAACCATTTAGGGCATGAGCGATTTTCTTACGGAAGGTGGTGAAGGGAAGTTTTGGGGTGTAGGGTGACTCACAGGATTACCGGTTCTCCTTAGTTCCTCAAAAGATCATATTTTGGCCCAAAGGAAGTCCCTTGGATCCTGGGTATCTGTGTGATGCTCATGATAAGCTTGCAACACACATGGACAGGTGTGTGCACATGCCTGCCTGTGCTTGTATATAAGTCAACCTGTGTGTGGACCTACCTGCACACTCAGTGCACACAAGCTCACTCATTGGACTTGTGCTTGTGGATGCAATGTCCACATATGGGTATATGTGAGCTTGCACATGCACATGTGTGCACATTGCATCAATGTTTTTTTTTATGTGCCAGGGTTCATGTTTTTGTACTTGTGTGTATGTTTGTGTATCTACTCATTCCCCACACTGCATTGTGGGACATCTCCCCTTGGCTAAGAGGAGAGCTGGGAATAAAGTCACAGGGGTTCTGAAGGGAAGGATGAGGGGTGCCCAGAGGCTATATAAAATCACTCATGCCAAGCATTTTAGGAGTTCAATAGATCCCACCCTCCATCTGGAAGTTGTAGCCCCTATTGACTGAGAAGGCCAGATGATCAGCTCCCGCCTCAGCTCCTCCCCCCACCCCCACTCCCTGTGTGGCTGAGTCCACTTTGTTCCCCTCGGCAAGTCCGGCTGCAGAGAGAGAGACAGACCCCCCCACACACACACCCTCCCGAGGACAGACACCTAGAAAAGGCCTCTGTGAGGTGAAGAGGCAATTTGCAGCAATCCCCTAATGGGAAAGCAACTCTAAACAGGACAGTCTCTTAATAAACAAGAAATTAAGTCTTAATAATGTGGCGAGAAGCCCATTAACCCCTCTGGATCTAAAGTTTGCTGCTGCCAGTTCTCAGTCCAGAGGGACCGGGATGATTTCACCTCCTCTCTCACAGGCCCCTCAGAGCCTGAGCTCACCCTTGGAATACTTATTTCCTTTGCCACTTGCCTCTACCTTCCAGCGTATTCCCGTAATTTAATCACGTACCTTTCCACCCATCTATCTACTCATCTACTCAGCCCATCATCTATCCACCCATCCATCCATCCACCCATCTATTTATCCTTCAGATGATAATGGAGCATCTGCTCTTCTTCTACCAGGAGAAGCACAGAGTGTTTGTCCCACCAAGCTGCCGCCCCCCATTCTGAACTCTAATTCTGATCGCATCTAAAGTCATTTTGAAGCCAAACCTATTCAGGTGGCAATGCTGTTCAAAGGATGCGAGATCATGTCCTCTGGGATAACCGGTGAGGGCTTCATGGGAAACTGCAGGCAGGAGGGTCTTATTCTGAACTTAACTCAAGTCGAGGCCTGGGAATCCCGGAGAGGAATTTTGATGTTGGGGAACCTTCTTACTGGGATGTAGCCTCTTCTCCACTGCACTCTGAGAAATACAGTGCCTGGTATATGGAGGTAGTTAAGGAAAAAAATATCAAATAATTATTTACTACTATCTACTATATGCTGAGCACTGGGCTTTGTACAAGGGATAAAGGAGTGTCTGATATAGACAGTGTCTGACTTCACAGAGCTCACAGTTTATATTTTTCTCTATAACAAGCACATTTTTCCTATCCCTTTCTCTCAACTATGTCTTTATCTATTTGTCTATCAACTATTATATATCTCTCTCTTTGGCTGTCCACTGTTCCATCCATCCATCCATCTGTCCATCTAGGAAGGGGTAGCAGAAAGAGAAGGAGAGAAAGGGAAGGAGAGAAGAGGTGAGGGGAGAGATGAGAAAAGGAAAAGGAGGGACTGGGTGAGGAAGAGGAAACAGAATGAGGAGTAAGGGATGGGAAGGGGCCATCTATGGTAAGTTCATCAATTTACAGAAGAGACTGAACCTCAAAAAGAGGAGATGAGTCGTGAGATGCTGCTGGTGAGAAATGCGAAGTGGATTAGTAGGGGTTTGGACTTGATGACTAAGAGTTTTTCTGTGATCTTTGTCTTAATGGAGCTTGATGCACAAAGCCACCTATGGTCTATTTCTCTTTCTTTCTGCTCTTGATTCCCATTGGCAGAAGGAAATTTGGGCAAAACCAGTGGGAGGTTTGAGGGTCTTTTCAGGCTCCACGCCCTGAAGCTGTACCTCCCACCCCAAGGCTAGAAGGACTGCCTGAGCTTCTCTCCTTTCTGTGCAGGGGAGGAGGCCTTGACCATGTACATGGACAAAAGTCGCCTCGACAGGAAGTCAGGGAATGCCACGCAAAGTGTTGAAGCTCTTCACCAGCTTGCATCGTCATACTTTGTGGACCGTGATGGCACCATGAGGAGGCTCCATGAGATCCAGATATCAACTGGCGCAATCAAGGTACAGCCTGAGGGTGGGCTGGGTGGCAGGTTCCTAAGACAACAGCACTGCAGCCCAGGTATTCTGAGAGTTGATGGGCAGATACAATCCCTGGCTTCACCCCCATGTCCCTTATCAGTACCCCCTGACTGATGTGGTCAAGTGCATGGGCATTGTCATTAGGGTGACCATCGGAACTGATTCACCGGGGCAGCCCTGGCTATGGCCATAGCATAATAAGCCACGATCTTGTTATTCATTCTCAGAGTTCTCCTGTATGGATGATTTGGGGGCTCTGTCTTAGAGAGGAAACTGAGGCAACATGGGAAGATGATTTTCTGAAGGTCTCAGGGCTACTGAATTACAGTAATTTCTTGAATACCTGTCTTTTATATTCCTCACTCCTACAGTACAGATAGAAGAGTTGTGATTTCAGGGTTAAAGACAATTGCTCAGGGGTTCATGGATAGAGAGTACCTTAACAGATACGAGAACTCCGGCGACTATTTTCTGTAAAGGGCTAGGTAATAAATATGGAAAGCTTTGCGGGTCATATGGTTTCTGTTGCTGCAACTCAATTCTGCTGCTATTACACAAAAATTAGCCATAGACAATAATGTGAACAAATGGGTGTGGCTGCTTGCCAATAAAACTTTATTTTCAAAGACAGGCAGTCTGTCAGGCTCATCGACATGATGCTCATCTACACCAGCATTAGCCAATAGAACTTTCCAAGATGATAGAAATTCCCTGTGTCTATGCTGGCTGAGACAATAGCCTCCAGTCATCAGGGGTCAGGGAGCCCTTGAAATGTAGCTACGGAGGAACTAAATGTGTACGTTTATTTCATTTTAATTAATTTTAATAGCCACACTAAATAGAGCCGCTGTAGACTTTTAATTCAGTGCCTTACTGCACAGGAACTTAAAAAAAAACAGATTCCATTTTAAGTGCAATAAATTCAGGGGTTTCCTTTATAAAGAGAATAAGGGAGGAGAACCTTTTTAATATAATTAATCAATTCTGAGAGTTTCAATGCAGATTTTTTTCACTCTCCCATTTTTCAACTCAGGTTATACCTGCCTTGTACTTCTCAATCTTCAGTCTAATTTTTCCCCTGAATAAAATGCAGACCTAGTTTGATATTAAGACTTTCTTACGATGTCTCTAAGAAAAACATGTGTGTGTGTGTGTGTGTGTGTGTGTGTTGCGCGGGGGAGGGATGAGGGGTGGCGAGGCAGTGTAGGGGAGACCCAGGCAGAAGAAGAGTCAGAAATTGTTGAAGGCAAGAGAAAAATGTCGCTGGAGAGGGGAAGGTGGGAAGGAGAGAAATCAATCAGTTCCACAAACAAAGAGCCAGTTATCCGAGAATCTCCTGTACTGGGGGGATTATGTGGTTGGGGAACTTGGCACAGAGAGGCGGATCTTGATGAAGCCGTCAGAGTCAGAGTGAAGCAAAGGCCTGGTTTTTATTACCATCAAATGGCTCTCTCCCCACTGGAAGGGGCCGAATTGAGCGATCGAAGCGCTGTCACAAGCTAATCCTCTTCCGTGCATCCAGGAAGTGCAGCCAGAGCGCTTTCTCAGAGAAATCTCAGCCCACTCAGAGAGCCCTTCCTACAGGAGCTCTGTCCTCCCCCCCTCACCTGAGGCCTTGACTTTCCCTGACATTTCTAGACACTCCCTGAGACCCCGCCGGCTGTAAGACACACACTGACCCAGATGGGGAAGTTTTCGCCCTGGCTTCCTTTCCCTGGGCATCTCTAGCAAAATGAATTGGTAGCTTTGGACTCTCACTCGATAATAACTATGCTCTAATAACTACATTATTATTATGCTCAAAAAATAAAATAAAAAGAATGATTTGTCAAAACCCCAAAGTGAATGGTCCTGCATTTATTTATTGTTTCCTAAGTTCTAGACACTTCAAAAAGATGATCCCTTTACCTACTGAAGTAGGTGAGAGTGTTAGTAACATTTTGTAGATGGGGACACCAGGGCTTAGGAAAGGAAGTTCCAGATCCAGCTCCCTACAACTGGCAGGGGCAGAGCTGGCATTGGGGGGTCCCTGAGGATGTCTCCTAAGTCATCACTTCCTACAGCAGCCAACCTTGGTGGTAGAGCTGGGTGCAAATATCAGAGTCATTCTACAAGGGCCTGTGTTAAATGGTGGGAAGTGAAGGCTAAAGGGCGGCTGAAACCTCTTTTTCTGCTAAACTGTTTCTATCCCAAGGTTATCTTTCTGGATAGCTGGTCCCCCCTGGTCCACCATCTCAGTTATTCTAGGACAGTGTTTTGGAACTGCACCGCTGAAGCATCCGATGTTTTGTTTTGCTGTGGTGTTGATGGCGCTCCTTGCTGAGTTCATTTTTAAATGGGGATCATTTGATTGTTCTCACCTGATAATAATGCATATGCGTGTATTACAATTCCTGGAGACTTTTGGCAGGAAGATGCCCATTTTTGAACATATGCCCTATTGCTAGGCACTTAACATCCATCACATCTAATCTCGCCACCTTCCTGGGAAGGATTTACAGGTTAGAGAAGTCATAAGTGGACCAGCCAGGATCTAACTTAGTTTTGGGGGACTGAGACTTATAGAAAAAAGTAATTCAAAGGCTCCTGATTCTAAAGGCCATGCTTTTGAAATGTATAGCTTTCATTCATTAGTCCCTATATTACTTAGAGCGACTCTGTGGAGAACCAGGGACTGAGCCTGTGCATCCTGCCTCCAGCCTGTGTGCTTGACTGGCCTGCCTTCTTGTCCTCCACTTGGTGACAGCAGGCGTGGCCCTTGGCACAAGCAAGGTGCTCAGGAAGCGGCCGTGGGCTTGGGGCCCAGGACTTTCTCTGCTAGCTTTGCTCTGCAGGGGCCTGACCTTGCATACAAGGGCATATGTCTCACATCTGTCACCCTTGATGTCCACTCCAGGTCACAGAGACACGCACTGGGCCCCTGGGCTGTAACAGCTACGACAATCTGGACTCTGTGAGTTCTGTCCTTCTGCAAAGCACCGAGAGCAAACTTCACCTTCAAGGTAGGTGCTGGTGGCAATGGTGGGACCAGAGAGGGGAGGGGGAGGCAGCCTGGGGAAGGCAGGATGTGCGGGGAGAGTGAAGAAGAAGATGAAAGACAGAAAAACAATCAAAACAGAGGCATTCATGATGTAAAGTCCTTTAAAAAATGTAATACGGACAGGACATTAAACTCATGGTTGTTAATTAGTTTTCAGATACCAAGTATGGAAATTTGAGCTTTATCTGATTAATTTGATGAAAATGTCTAAACAGTGTTATTTATAGATGCTCTAGATCTAATATATATTAAATTTTCATATCATATTGTCTATATTTCATACGTTATAGTGTTTGATTTTCAATGTATTTTGGTAGGTGTTATTTAAATTCTAAGAGCTATAGGACAGACAGTTTGAGGAGTTGTTGGTTCTATGTAATTTTTTTCTTTGTTCATCTTTGCTGGCCTTCAGTATATTCTTACATACATGTGTCTGTGCATGTGTATGTGCTTATAGCGGAGCTGAAAAATGTGAACATTCTACACTGTGTGGAGTATAGAGACAGCTCTTTGGCATTGTAGTGAGAATAGAAAAATCCTAAGGATTAATTCATTGCTGTATTTAAATATTTGTATTCATTTAATATATATTCTATATCAGGTCCTATTAGATGCTCCATATATACTCATGACTTTATGGTAATATAACCTTTAAAATAGTAATTTTACCCTTATTAATTCATCAGAAAGAGGAGAAGAGATTGTAGGGGAAACTGACAAGGCTTTACATAGAGATGGTTCTGTTTTAAAAAGCATAATTTATAATAACAGAGAAATAACATAAACATCTCAATTTTTCACATGAGGAGACTTAGTGACAGCAGTCTCCTTCGTGATGTTGTATGGTGACCGTAGCATCCATACAACATATATGAGGAAGATGCTAAAACACTGTTTATAAGGAATTTCCAAGTGTATGTGACAACGATTGGACATAATGTTAATTTAAAAATGGACTGTTTCTAATTGAATGTATGGCATGACAATGTAAAAGAATAAGAAAAAAATATTGTAAGGGAATACTCTGAGATGTTAAAAGAGGTTACCTCCGGATGATTAGGTTATATATTATCTATTTTGGGCTCCCAGCTCCTTTTCTAACTTTTCTAAGGTGATCATGTATTAACTTTATAGTCAGGAAGAGAAGTGACATGCTTTAACTTTGAGCAGACTCAAAAATGTGACCTTCAACTAGGGTGATTCTGAATGTCAGTGGGAGGAAAGTTGGGTTGAGATTGGCAGGTTGAGCTAAGCAGGGCTTGATATGACTTTTATATTCTAGTTCCTTGGCAACCCTTTGATGCATGCTCTTGTTAGAGAAGATGGTTGAAAAATGGTTCAGGAAGGGGTTGGAAGTGTCACTGAGGTGCAATGAATGAAAAGTCTCAGGGAAATTCAGGCCAAGAAAGTGGTTTAGTGTTAGAACAAAACTATATCCTCAAATACATGAAGAATAACCCTACTTCCTCCAATAAAGAGTAGACAGATGGGTTTGGTAATGCCTAATAAGAAGGTCAGAACTCACTTAGATGTGCCTGTGATATCAGTTCCTGTGATAGTTACAGTGACCTTGAAGTCCCAGCAGGGTTTGAACCCAGGGAGTTTGGCTTCAGTCTGCATTGATCACCCTGCTGTGCACATTAAAGTGAAAAGACCTGTGAATTAGCATTGGGCTAAATTGAGGAGGTATTCACAGGATGTTACTAGGAAATTATTAGATCATATGGACATTCAAAGGATGATTTACCATAAATCTAATGAAGCTTGAAGTCCAAGATTCCCTCACCGTCTAAATCTTCATCTTTTCTCACTCTAGACATTCACTTTCATGTCTAATTTTGAATTGCTTTTCTCTATAAGTCCCCCAAACCCAAGTCTGTCATTAGTTACATTATTAGAAGTATATTATCCACAACAAAGGAGGTGACAGCTTTGTCCTATTCTCCATTGATTGGAACACACCTGAAGCATTGGATTCAAGTCTGCACATCACACTTGTTCAAGGGGATATTAAGAAACTACAGAGTGCCCGAAGGAGGGTATCTTATAATAAATGTCTGAAGAAGGTGGACTTTGAACAAAAGGTCATGTCTGCAGATACCTAAAGGGTTGTCTTGCAGAAAAGATGGTCAAATTCATTAACATGGATAAAATGGGCTAAGCCCAATCTACTGACCAGAAACTCCAAGGACCTCAGCTTTTAACTGAGATAAAATAGATCTCAGTTTAAACTCAGTTTAAAATAGATCTTCTAATGCACATTCATGCTGAACCTAGAGTGGCTTGCTCAAGTATGTGATGGCTCTGAGTTATGAGTAAATGACATTTGGTAGGAGCGTGATAGAGATTATTTAATTATCATTCCATTGGGTTGGATGATAGAAGTGAGTGGTCTTTAAGGCCTTCTCAATACTGACTCTAAGGTTCTATGAAGACTTTTCCTGAAACTAGCTATGTGCCAAATTTAATGTTAGACCATGGGCATCTGAGAACAAATCAGTTCATTTCAATTCACTGTATACAGGGTGGAGGGAAAGTAAATTTAAAGTTGTGAGCATAAAACAGTTTATTCTTGCACTATTTATTAATTATTGTATTATTTTTCATAGCAACAACTATACAATTACTTTGCCCTACCCTACATATCCTAATAAAAGCCATATGCAAATTGACCATGCCTCCACCACACCCACCAACCAATCAGGAGTATGCAAATTAACTCAACCAAGATGGCTGTGGCCAGGGAGCAAGTAGGAGGCTTGGGTTTCTCCAGCAATGGAGGAAGACAAGCTTCCTGCACACCCTTGCCAACCCTGTACTCCATTCAAGGCTACAAAGTTTTAATTCTAGAAGATAAATAAATCCCAACAAAAATGGCTACAGCCACAGAGCTGGAGAAAGCAGGAGGCTTGGGTTTCCCCCACGATGGAGGAAGCCAAGCTTTCTGCCCATCCTAGCCAGCCCTGGCCTCTGCTCAAGGCTACAAAGTTTCAATTATAGAAGATAAATAAATCCTAGATATCAGGGCCTCCACTTGGGTCACCAGGAGGCGTGGCTGGCCTGCAAACCACCACAGGCCCCTTACCCAGGCTGCCCCCTGTCCCAAGGGAACCCTGACCCTGATATGGATACTCTTCAGGGCAAACCATCTGGCTCCACCCATGCACCAGGCCTCTATCCTATCTAATAATCCTATCTAATAAAAGAATACTATGCAAATTGACCACCACTCCAACATACAAGATGGCTGCCCCCATATAAACACAAGATGGCCACCACAAAATGGCCTGCAGGGTAGGGTAGTTAGGGGTGACCAGGCCAGCAGGGAAGGGCAGTTGGGGGGTACCCAGGCCTGCAGGGGAGAGCAGTTGGGGAGGACCAGGCCTGCAGGAGAGGGCAGTCAGGGGTGACCAGACCTGCAGAGGAGGGCAGTTAGGGGCAATCAGGCTGGCAAAAAAGCATTTAGGTATCAATCAGTCTGCCAAGCAGAAGCGGTTAGGGGCCATCAGGTAGGTAGGCAGGTGAGTAGTTGGGATTGTGAGAGGGATGTAGGCTGGGCTTAGGGACACACACACCTGAATTTTGTGTATCGGGCCTCGTGTGTGTGTGTGTGTGTGTGTGTGTGTGTGTGTGTGTATGAACCATATTGGCATTGAGCTAGGCACAAGGATACAGGAATAACAAGACACAGTTTCTACCCCAAGGACATATACATTCCATCAGAAAAGATGGACTTAAACAGTAATAGGCATAATGTATTTTAATGGGTGGGAATATGAGTGTTTCATGGTAGCAGTTTGTATGGGGACTTACCTCACCAGGGAGGCAGGGAAGTTTTCTTGCTAAAAGAGATGTGTAGGATGAGACCTGCAGGAGGAGAGGAGGACAGGGTCGTGGATATGGAGCAGACGGGGAGGTCTTTATGAAGGGCATCTGAGGGACTGAAAAAGTCCCAGAGATGAAAGCTGAGACACCAGTGGTGAGGAAGACAAAGGGATCCTTCAAATCCTGGAAGGCCTCAGCAGCCCATGAATGAGTTGAACACTATTGAGGACACTGGCACCAGGGAAGGGTTTTTACAAAGGAAGCAGCAGGAGAGGTTGATGTTCTGGAAGTCCACTCCGGCTTTTGAGCGGCCTGCTAATTAGAGCAGGGCGGTTCCAGGTTGGAGACGGGTTAGAGGCTAGCTAGTGCAGTGCTTACGATGAGAGGTCACACATTTAGCTATGAAGGGAGCAGTTGGGGGGGGAGGAAAGGAGACCAATTTTAGAGTTACTTAGAAGGCATCATGACCAGGATTCAGTAAAAAGACCGTGAAGAATTTAGATAATTGAGGGAATAGAGGGTGGGGATGAGAGAAAGAGGACGGACAGGAAAATACATATGATTCAAGGCGATATATAATAGAGATAATAAAAGTAATGCATACTATTATGGGGACCCAGAAAGGGGAATAATTCATTCTGTCTGTCTAAATAGAGGAATCCTAAGGAAAAAGTGGTATCTGAGAGAGAATAATCTTCTGGCTCTGGAAGGCGAAAGGAAAAAAGCTTCTTCAATATAAGACAGAAGACTATCATCTCAGGACTCTTCAGGAGTCCAGTACCTACTCGGCAGAATATTAAAAGCTCTAGGTAGAAGAGAAAGGTTGATCGATCGGACTACATTGAAATTAAGAATTTCTGTGCATCCGAAGCTGCTATTCATAGAATGAAAATGCAAGTTACCGAGTGGAAGGAAATGTCTGTGATATATGTGTCTGAGAGAGAACTCCTGGGCAAAACATATAAATAACTCCTAAAACCAATAAGAAAAAGACAGACAATCCAGCGAGACAAGAAAATGAGTAAGAGATATGAACAGGCACTTCACAAACAAGAATATCAAAGTGCCAAGTAAACATCCGAAAAGGTAATTAACTTTCCTAGTCCTCGGAAAATGTGAATTAACACCACAATTAAATGTCATAACCCAGCAGTCAGTCTGGCTCAAATGAAGAAATATGACAATACCGAGGAGCGACGCTTGGGAACGTACGTGTATTGCCGGGGGCGTTCTGTGTGTGTGTATGTGTGTGTGTGTGTGAGAGAGAGAGTGTGTGAGAGAGAGATGGTGATTAGTGAGTACAACTTTGGAAAACTCTTTTGTGGAATTTACATCTGGGGGAGAGTGACAGAGAGAGAAACATCAGCATAAAGGACACGCATCTATTGGTTGCCTCCTGCACGTGCCCCACCTGAGCTGGGAATCGAATCTGCAGCCCAGGTACCTGTCCTTGACCAGGAATGGAACCCTCCACCCTTTGGTACACAGGCCAGTACTCTAACTGCTGAGTGACAATGGCCAGGGCTGTATGTATTACATTTTTAATCCTCACAGCATTGCTACAAGAAAGACATAAATGGCACCCCCATTTTGTCAGTGAGGAACGGCGCTGAGGGAGGTTGCTCAGAAGGGGAGTGAGCCAGAATGGTGAGTCCAGCAGCCTGAATCCAGAGCGTCTCCTTTTCAGAAGGGCGCTGCTCTCAAGTTTCTCTCCTAAATTCCTCCGAGTGGGGGCTGGGGGGGAGAGTCCGCAGAGGTTTATTGTGGTGGATAGAGATGACAACGAATGCCATTTTCCTGGTGGTGTTTCATAGCATGTTCACAAAACAGGGCAAAAGGGAGGGAGACAGGGAGGAAATAGATAAGAAATTAGAGAAGAAAACTAGAAATGAGGAAAGAGAGTCATAGAAATGACCAGAAGCTATGTCGTCCAAGAAGTAGCAGCTTTGAGTAGTAAAATGCGAACAGCATACGAACTTCTTATTTGTATACTTCTCTCTCCAAGGAGCCCATTGAGCGTGTTCCTGACATTGGCATGTGATTGAGTCTAGTGTCCATCTGGTGGGGTGTAGAGAGAGCAGAGCTGTGCCTCGGTGGCTCACTGATGTGGAAAGAGGTTCAGAGAGGATATTTTGTGGAAACCTCGGGATGAGGGGGAATTTTTTTCATTTTTCTATTCACTCATCTATTTAGCAGGATTTATTGCACATTGCCTATGCATCACTGTTTTTTTAAGAGCTGGCTATCCGATAGTGAATAAGCTAAGTCTCAATGATTTGGGGGCTTATAGTTAGTATGTGGGGGTAGCAGGCTGTAAACAAGTAAACAAAGAAATGTATTTCCTGACGATCTGAGATGGTGAGGGAATTGGCATGTAGAAATGTGTAGATAATGGAAAGATTTTAGGTATTACTCAGGATGAAATGAGAAGCCATTGCACATGCAGACAGTGGGATAACAGGACCTGACTTACATTTTAAATGAATCACTCTGACCGTCCATGAGAAAGGACTATTGAGGGAGAGAACACATACAAGAAACCCGTCAGGAGGGTGTTGTGTTTATCAAGGTGAGGAAAACAGTGGTCTGGACCATGATAGTGGTAACGAGGGTTGTGAGAAGTGATGGAATTATGATACATTTTTAAAGTAGCGCTGACATTATTCAGTGATGGGCTGAGACACTCGCGAGAGAAAGAGAGGCGCAGAGGATGGTCCCCAAGTTTTGCCTGAGTAAATGCAATGATGGAATTGCATCAAGGGACCTCTGTCCTCTCTTTTATCAAGTTCAGTTCATCTTTCAATGCCCAACACAAAAGTCCATCCCTGTCAGGCATCCTTCCTTCTGCACCCATCCTTGGTCCAGCTTCTCCCCTTTGTGCCCCCCTCCCATGGGACCCCTGCAGTGATTGCCAACCAGCCTCCTGGCTTCTGATCACTCCTGCTTTCCGTCCCGTCACACATGCAAACATGGCCTTCTTAAAGTGAAATGCAGTACAGTCACTCTTCTGCTTAAAACCGTCCCTTCCTCTGTAGAGACTGGGTAGAAGGTTTAGCCTTTTCAACTTGGCACCAGGCAACATAACCAAACCCTTGCCTAACGTATGTCTTTCTCGTCTTTTTCTTATTCCACCATCTAGCACATACCCATATTTTTACCCGAGGCCCCTGGGATTTCTTACATTTCACTACAGGCATGTTTTTAATTTTTTATTACTTTGCACCTTTGCACATCATCTCTTAAATTCATGGATTTCCACTTCTCCCAAGAGAGTTTCTCGTGTAGTCTCTGCCCAGATTATTAGGCACCCTACCCACCTTCTTCCCTAGGACCTCTCTCTCTCTCTCTCTCTCTCTCTCTCTCTCTCTCTCTCTCTCTTTCTCCTTCTCTCTCTCTCTCTTACACACACACACACACACACACACACACTCACAAAATCATTCTATTATGAATCTGACCCTCCCATCGAAGTCTAAATTTTCCATGGTAGGGACCATCTCCATCTGTAGCATAATATATAGAACCTGCTATATAAACAGCGCTCAGAATATATTTGTTACATTTATTTATGAATGAATGCATGAATATTTAAATGAATGAATTGCCCAGGATATTGCGAGCTCTGCTTTTTTCTGAACTCTTACATGTCTCACTCCATACTAGATTCAGGTCATCCTAAGGACCATATCCTAAGGGCCTACTGTGAGGAGTACCAGCAATCTGCTTCCTCAGTAGCTAGGCAAAATAAATGGAGGCCACATGATTCTTTTCAAAACCATCTTGCAATGAGAGGTAGAAAGAAAGGGACAGAGACTGTAGAATTTTCAGAAATAACTGGTTTGAGCCGCTGCTCCTCAGGCATGTGCTTATATCCACTGGCTAATTTGTCCCTCCCATCAACTAAGAGATAGGAAGTATTCTCCCCATTATACAGATGGTGAAACTGAGGCTCAAAAGGTAAAATCTCTTTCCCAAGGTTCCCTGGCTCTTGGTTCTTAGTCACGTGGGCTCCTCAGGCTACTTTACTTCTCGGGGGAGCAGGGAGTCAGCACAACCCATTCTGGATGTGGGTAGAACAATAATCTGTCCCTGCCCGACTGTGGTAGTAGAGGAAGAGGGCAGGGCATAAGCAGGTCTTCTGTTCCATCAGCTCCTTCCTCTCCCACACCCCTGTCACCTCGTGTGGGCCTGTGACTCCAGGGTGGACCGCTGAGTGACCATGGCCAGGGCGTCCTTGGGATGAAACCCCATTAGCATCGGCCTCATTAGAATCGGTCACTGTTTATGACTGAGGTCCTTCTCGCCCCATTAGCAGGGCCTGGGAGGCGCCAATGGGAGTCTGTTTCTGCCTCTGCATGGCTCTGTCTCTGAGGCCTGTTGATTGAAAGAGCAACACCTCATGCCGAATGGGGTTGCCAACCTTCACCCGGCTGCTGACATCCAAGAACTGGTTTTCTCTTACGAGCCACGGAGTTCCCTGTCCTCCTCGCTGGCAGAGGGAAAGTGGAGCCCCTCTGTGAGAAGTGAGCTGACATGCCAGTTAAAGACTCAACCAGAAAATGAGAGGAATGGGAGGGTCCGCAGAGCACATCTGCTGGTGATAAGGCCTTGGACTACCTTCCTTTCCAGCGTATAAGACGACTTTTTAACCCAGGAAAATCTTCTCAAAAGTTGGGGGTTGTCTTATACACCTGGTGTCACCTTATAGGGCAGGTATATCCCAAACTCTATATTTCAACTGGAAAAGTTGGAGGTCGTCTTATTCGCCCAGTCGTCTTATACGCCCAGTCATCTTATACGCCGGAAAATACGATAGTTAATCAAGTCTCCGAGCTGCTTCGGGACTTCTAATCTGCCAAATGGGAATAAAAACACCTCTGCTGTGGAGCTCTTATTTGCACTTAATAGGAAAATATGTAGAAAGCACGTTGGCTAAAAACCAAGGTGCTAAAATAAAATAATGATAGCTACAATTTACTGGATAATTCTCACTTGCCAGGTACGGAGCTCATATTTTAACGTTGATGTCTCATGTACACCCCAACACAGACCCATTTTCCAGATTTGAAAATTGAGGCTCCCAGGACTTAAAACTATGTTGTAGGTGGCAGAGCAAGAATTTGAAGCCGAGGTCCACTCAATGCCAGTGCTCTTAAACGGTACACCGTATTATTTATCAAGCTGGAGCATATAAATCATAACAGTGCTTTCTATTAGAGCATGTGGTTATGTAGTCCTTTCTCTGTGGTTATAGGTTCTGCGAGTTATGTTAGAAAGACTATGATTTTTCTATAATTACTTGGAACTTCTGTATGTGGGTAGGTATACCCTTTCCATAGCTGTTCTCACACTGTCTAAATTATCCAGACCAGAAAAGATCACATGCCTTGCAACATTCTGCTCTCTGGGATTTAGAAAATGCTGCCTCTAACCTGGGGAAATCTGGGATCATCTGGTGACTCAAGACCACAAAGAGGTGGAAATTCGGATGGAAGGCTGATGTTGAGAGAAGCGGTATCAGAGCACTTACTCTTTAAAAATAAATAAATAAATAAATAAAATAATATATGTATTTAATGTTTTAAGAGAGGAAGGGATAGGGATAGAGACGAAAGAATCATTGATTGGCTGCCTCCTGCATGCCCCCTACTAATAATCAGGCCTGCAAAATGGGCATGTGCCCTGCCCGGAAATCGAACCATGACCTCCTGGTTTGTAGGTTGCTGCTCAATCACTGAGCTACGCTGGCCAGGCAGAGCACTTACCTCCTGGTGCACGGTCATATGGGGCTCTACCTGTCAGTAAACTCTCGGCCGAGTGTGCCCATGGGATCCTGTGGGATGGATGGTCAGTGTGGTGAAACGCTCTCCATTAACAACCAGATCCCATTCAGTTCCTTGTTGAGCTCATTGTGCAGAAGCCAGGCACCAAGAGGTGCCAATGGAAATAAATCACGTGGGAAAGTTCATTCATTGACTCTGATAGATATGGTACCAGTTTATTTTTTACGATGACTGAGTCAATCCTTATTCCTACTCCCCCACATCATCTCAGTGAGAATTAAACTGTCCTTTGGCACTGCAAACACAGCAATTTGAATGTGCCAGTCTTCTGTTCCAGATAGATTTACCTCGTCTTATGCACACAGTTGTACATATCGGCTACTAAATTGTAATTAAGATCCCTGAGAGAAGAAACCCTATCCCTTTTTATTTATCATCTGCTTCTCCTTCCTTCAGTGTTTCACTCTTAGTAGGTATTCAACACATATGTACTGATTTAAATTTATTCAGACTGTCAAATCAGGTTTGTTTTGAATCTTAGTTTTTATTGTGGTAAAATATACATAACAGAAAGTTTATGTAACCATTTTAAAATGCACACTTCAGTGGCATTAAATATATTTACACTGTTGTGCAACTGTCATCACTATTTAATTCTACCCCAAATGTGAAATTCTGATCCGTTCAGCAGTCATTCCCCATTCCCTCTCCATTCAGCCTCTGGCGAGTATTAATCTGCTTTCTGTCTCTGTAGATTTTCTTATTCTGCATATTTCATGTCAATGTAATAATACAATGCGTGTTTTTTGTATATCTGGCTTGCTAAGTATTTTCAAGGTTCCTCCATGTGGCAACACGTCTCAGTACTTCATTTTTCCATGGCTAACTCACATTTCATTGTTATGATTGTAATACATTTTGTGTTCAAAGTCATTGGTTGATGGACAGTTAGGTTGCTTCCACTTTTTAACTATCGTGCATAGAGCTTCTGTGGACATTCACATACATATTTCTGCTTGAATAATGCTCTACAGTTCTTTTGCGTATATATGATAAGAGTGGAACTGCTGAATAACATGATGATTGAATTTTTTTAAAAAAAGGTTTGGTACAAAAATAAGTGTACTTGGTGGTCGATTACAGGATTGCGTTGCTCACTTCCTCTTGGATGATTGCCAAGACATTGCTGTTTGACTGACAGTGTTGTCCTGTGGGAGATGTACACTTCTCACCTAGTTGACATTGGACTTGGCCTTGTGATTTGCTTTGGCCAATGGGCTGTGAGAGGACAAAACGCATGACTCATCTTAGGAGACATTGCCTTGGCTTTTGCTATTTTCCTTCTGTGGGATGAATGGCATACCTGACAGGCTGTCCTTCAGCCCAGATGTACAATGAAGAAGACTTCTGGGGGAAAATCGAAGCCCCGCCAACATGAAACGAGCAATAAATAAACCATCGCGGTTAGAAGTCACTGAGACTTTGAGGTTATTTATCACCACAGGGTAACTTAACGAAACTCAATAACGCTGAAGCGCTGGATTAAATGACAGAAACCACATTTACTTACGTACTTACGGCAGGCCTTCTCAGTGCCTTCACTGTGCTAATGTGCATTATGAGTCTCAAGAGGTGGATTAAATACACAGAGTGTCCTGAGGGCATTTGATTCTGGGTACATTTGCAGATTTATGATTCTGTGGCATACAGCTTGGCAAATGCTGGACCACTTGAGTTCAATCCTATCTCCTTGCCTCTTGAGGTCAGAAATCATGTCTTATTCATTTTCCATATCTCCAGCAGCTAGGATAACACCTGAATTAATAAAGTGCTGAGGGAAAGAACTTTCCGAGTAGTAGTTGCTAAGTTGAGCAGTTTGATTTTTGCACATCAACTGTGACCTAGCACTGGAAATAATGCAAAGAAATAATAAACACACACACACCCACACACACACACACACCCACACAAAACAGTCATAGTCCTCAAGAATCATAATTTATAGCTATGGATCCAGAACGAAATATCTGCTGAAATTAGTGGCCCGGTCCTTTCATATCATCTGAGCACCTGAGTCTTTCTCCACTGAGCTGAAGTTAAAATAGTGTCAGGTTGCAAGCTGTGCTGTTGGGAAAGATGATGCAGGTCCTGCTCGTGAGGGATGGCTTGAGAGAGGTGGGCATGCTAACCACAGAGCAGAGAAGCACAGCCCTCTCTGAAGCACATTCCGTCTAGACTCACCTTCATTCAAACAATTGACTGATGCCCATTTATGTGCCAGGCGACAGGGAAATGGGAGAAGAACGAGACATTGCCTTTTCCATTCAAGGAGCTCACAGGTTGGGAGGAACACACATAATCCGATGTGATCTATGTTCTGTTAAAATCTGAGATCTGTGCAAGATGCTTTTGGATGCCAACGGGGGGATGCCAGAGATTGCCAGAGACCTCCAGAGAAAGCAAACAGAAAGCAGCTGAGGCCAGGAAATGACATCAGTTGAACGATTGTCATGTCCTAAAACTATAACGTGTCATTTAATTGATTTTGTTTTTCAATTCATGAGGTATAATTTACATCCAGAAACATTCACCCTTTGGAGGTAAACAGGTGCTATGATTTGACAAACACATCCAATCATGAAGTCAAGGTTCCACCGTAATCAAAATGTGAAATTGTTCATTTATTGTTTACACCAGCCCTACAAGGGAAGCGTTAATGAGGAAACTGAGAATCAGAGAGGTTAAGCCTCAGCCCTAATGTCCCAAGGTCATGCAGTTAATGACAGCTGGACCAGACTTGGAGCAGGCGAGAACTTGGCACTCGGGGGCGAAGGCCGGGGGAGCTGCAGGTGTAGCGAGGAAAGGCCATAGGTTAGGGAAGAACTGGGAGATGTCTGCTGATCGGGCAGCACGGAGGCTTGTAGATGCCAAATTTGTTTGTTTTTCAATCATGAATTCTATGAAGAAGCATTAATTTCAATGGGATCAACTTCTTCTTAAAGCTAAAGAGTAGCTTCATGTTGACATTTTATGAAATTCAATTTTAAAAGTCTACTCACCTGTTTATCCTTGGTGATTTCCATAGTGTAGAGCATATTCTCTTTATCTTCTTTTTTTTTAGTTATAATTGTCATTTAGACATCTCCCTGCCCCTAACACCTTTTGTCAGGATCAATCACCTCTGTTTTTATTTATTTATTTATTTATTTGTGTATCTCTCTCACTGAAAGGTAAGGGCTGTGAGAGCCAGGACTTTGTTTCTACTTCCCTGTCTTTTCTCCTGGGCCTGGAAGAGTGTTTGACACATGAAGATCACTCATTGATCTTCACTTAATACATGAGTGAATGGCAGCACAGAGTAGACTCTTAGAAAATCAAGGTTGAAAGAATCTTAATGAGCAGTTCATCCAGGGGCTGGCAGAGTTTTTCAGGAAAGAGCCAGACGGTCTTAGGATTTGTAGGCCACCCTTGGTGTCTATTGCAAGTACTCAACTCTTTCATTGCACTGTGGATGCAGCTATAGGCAATGGTTCAATCTGAGTGGCTGTGCTCCAGTGCAGTTAATTTATAAAAATAGGTGGTGGATTAATTTCACCCCCGGGTCATAGTTTTCCAGCTTCTGTATCTGTCAGTGTAGGCCAGGTTATGCTGTGCTAACAAACAATCCCTGAATCTCAGTGGTTGGCAAGAGGAAATGCTCCTTTCTTATGTGGTCACAGTCGTTGGTGACTCTGCTTGTCTGGTGGCCTCCATAAGGGCGATGGCTATTCCTGTGGGGATGGGCAAAGACAATCTGATGAATCTGCTTGTTGGTTCTTTTTTAAAAAACATATTTGTATGGATTTCAGAGAGGAAGGGAGAGTGAGAGTGAAATAGAAACAGCAAGGATGAAAGAAAATCATTGATTAGCTGCCTCCTGCACACCCCACACTGGGGATCAAGTATGAAACCTGGGAATATGCCCTGACCTGGAATTGCATGTAGATTCTAATAATTGCCTTTTGGAAATTGCACACATCACTTCCATCTCATTTCATTGACCCAAACATGTCATGTGAACACACCTGAGTTCAGAAGGTGGAGGTGGGTAATATTTTCAGAAGAAGGATACTTCAGGGAGGGGCACTCAGTATGCGTTAGTGATAATCCAATATACCACGTGCCATTTGGAACTTGGGTTCTTTAGCGCATTCTTACTGTGTCAATTTTCGATTCTGTTTGCACACTTTCAGTGATGAGAAAGGAGTCCTCTACCTACTAAAGTGAACTGTTTCATCAAACCTCAGAACTTCTGGTAGTGAAGAAGATATTAGTGCTATCCTGTTGAATTTCACTTACCTGCATCTTTCACCCAATGGTTCCAAGTCTACTCCATGATTCCACAGAATAGATGATTGATATGTGGGAACACAAAAGGTTACTCTCTCCAGAAGGGGGCACCAGAACCCACCCATTCTTCCCCCAGGTAGCTGCCTTTATTTTCCAGAGAACAAATGACCCATCACGAAGACAGGGCTGAACTTCTGAATGAGATCATAGCCTTTTTGCCCTTTCTGCACAGTTTCACCCGGTGAATTATTGTCTTATTTTCATTCCACTCCAATGAGCTGTCAGCAATGGATACCGTAATTCATAGCAATAGAAACACAAACAGATGGGTAATTGACCTGCATGCTTTCATTACGCTGGAGTTCAGAATGGCTGTTAGAGCCATAAAGTCCTCTATCTGCCAGTCTGAAATCCCTGGGCTTTCACAAGGAAGGGGATCAGGATGACTTTGTGCAAAAGGTGCAGTCCTTGCTATTCTTCCCACCTCGTGCTTTTCAGAGATAGACAGAATTTGACAAGCAGAACTTAGCAGATACAAGATAACAGCTGGAACTTGTAAAGGGCTCAGAAGTATCTACAGGGGGCCATATTCTGATGCAAGAACAGGATAGAGAAATATTTATATTCAACCAAAATATAACCTAACTCGTATTTCATCTCTTCCTCTTAGCACTGTATGAGATAATGCATTTATATTTAATAAAATGGTCAGAAAAGAGGGAATCCATCAAAAACAGTACTATGTTGAGCAATTAAGGTATAAATTAAAATAAAACAAAGCTAAGGGGGAAAAAAACCACAGGAAGATATATGGTCTTTACCTTGAACAAGACTTAGATTGATCCAAGGTATTCACATACTAATCTTTACTATGGTAACCCCTCTGCATGGCCATGCTCATAGACTCTACCTACATCCTACACCCATCACAAATCTTCTGTAATTACTGTCTCCAGGTGTATTCTCTTTCATCTTCATAATAGATCACTGACAGTCAATTATTAAATATGGCCTGATGCTATGGACCAGACATGATGCTATGTTTTAATTATCCAATTACATTTTTGTCTATTATTTTTGGATTTGAATCTCCAAGTAGCCCCAATGTCCTTAGAGGGTAGGAAGCATCTCCTCCAACAATTCCCTGTTTACTACTGTTGAAGGAGGGAGGAAGAGGCTAAGAATTCCTTATCGACCAAAAAGCAGGATCTGGGTCAGAGAGGAAGGTAGGACTACAATCTCAAGTCTTAGGGGCACTTTTAGCTTTTGTTGATTGGGTCTTCTTTTCCAGACCTTAATTAAATGCTCCCCAGCCTCACTGAGTATAGTCTCCTAAATATAAGGGGCTTGCTTTAGACAATAATAGTATTGACAACATTATGGAAGGTCTCCAGCAATCCAAGGTAGGGTTTCCCTGAAAGTTCTTTTTACTTTGGCGACCCCCTAACCCCAATGGTCACAACTCAACAGCATAGTGAACCCTTCTCTTTTCCCTTCCTGAATCTCAGATATATTCCCTGTCTGTAAGGAACAAGGACTCTTGATTTTTGTTGCTGTAAGAAGTGTTTGTCTCACTGCATCCAAGCAGCTTGGTTACACACTGTCTCCTTCCTATGCTGTGAGATCTGCAAAGGCAGGGAGTTGCCTGCCTTATTCACCCTGGTAATCATGGCAGGATACCTGGCACATAGCAGGGCTTAAGCAATATGTATGGAAAGAAGGGAAGGGAGAAGAAGAAGAAAAAAGAAAAAATGGAAGGGAGAGAGGGAGGAGGAAGAGAAGAAGAGAGAAAAGGAGGGAGGGAGGGAGGGAGGGAGGGAGGGAGGAAGGAAGGAAGGAATGAATAAAGGAAGGAAAGAAGGAAGGAAGGAAGGAAGGAAGGAAGGAAGGAAGGAAGGAAGGAAGGAAAAATGAAATGAGGCAGTGAGGGAGAGAGCTTTCTTGTGTTTTCCTGTTCTTATAGGGGCACTAATTCTATCATGGAGGTCTCACCCTCATGTCCTAATCACCTCTCAAATTCCTCACTCCCTAATACTATCATATGGGGGGTGAGCATTTCAATATAAGAATACTGGGGGGATGCAGACATTCAGCCCATAATAGCTAGGTTCTTGTTTAAGTGGTGTTATGCCTTTCTCCCCTCATTTACTCTCATAACTGCCCTGCAAGTGATTATTTCGATTTTTACGACACAGGAAAGAAACCTTAGAGAGGCTACAACATTCCAGAGGCCACTCTGCGCCACAGCTACCGTGGGAACACTAAGCCAGGATTTTGTCTCCATTTTCCCATTTTCCCACTGGCGATGTGGAAGGGCCCTCCCGTGTTTCAGAACTCAGTAGCAATTCCTGGATTTGAGTCCCAAGACTGTTACTTTAGTTGTGAAGCTTTGGAATTCTAGCATCTTCTAAATTAGAGGAGGCAACATGTTTTTCCATTGGGATAAAGAAGAGGATTGTTGGTGCTGGTTTTTTCCATTTAACAAATGAGTTCATGGAGCTCACAGTGGGCGTGGCCATGATTTACACTCAGGTCTGTAGTGGACGGGCAAGGCCCGCCCCCTAAAGCCCACTTTCTAATTGGGGGGTAGGGTATGTGCTCAAAAATAAGCATGAGAACAAACGAGTAAGGTAATTTCAGTAAGTAATGAATGCCATGAAGAAAGCAGAAGAGGCATTTTAACTTGGGTGGACTGGGAAGGTCAGAATGCCTGCAAAACAAGGCATTTGTGCAGAGAGCCGGGAAAGAATATTCTAGGCTCAGGGATGGGCAAGTGCATAGACTATAGGAATGACATGACTGGCACGTGGAGGGATTACAAAAGGGCAGGATGCCTGGTGTGTTCTGAATAAAGCAGAGGCTTCTAAGAGATCAGAGGAAGGAGGAGGCAAGGAGATAGAGCTGTTGGGCCATGTGCCAGAGAGAAGGAGAAATCATATCTCAGACTGGATGGAAAATGCAAAAACATATTGTGAGATGGACGTGTTGGACGTGAGCTGGGAGGAAGGTCTGAGGAAAATGGGGCAAAAAGCAGGAAGAGAGAAGATCCTGTGGGTGTTCCCACATCTACATTGCCCACTCTCTCTGGAGAACACTGCAACATTCCATTTTAAAGTCTAACAAGATTTTTTTTTTCAAAGTATAATGAGATTGGGGGGGAAATAGTCCATATGTTCAAGTGTGGGCGAAATGGTATTCCAATGAAACTTTCAACTATTGCCTTCCTTGGTTTTGTAAAGCAAAATTTATATGCTTAGCAATAATGGTGGCCTTTCTCTCCCTCTCCCATTTCCTCAGTTTTCCTTTCCGTGTGTGTGGGGGGCGGGGAGGGGGGAGGCTTTGGGAACTGTGGGGACAGAATATTCCAACCCAGCCAGCAGCTGTATATCTTTCACACAGTCCTTCCAGAGGCCAAATCCCTCTCCAAGTTATTTACGACGCCCATTGAAGCCCGCGGGACTTGGGCGCCTGTCTAGGAGGTCAGCAATGGGCCTCTTTGTTGGACGCAGGTCACTGGGAGAGATCCTGGTGGTGACTGCTGTGTGAACCTCCGTTGCTTGAGAAATGCTTATGTAACTTTAAACAGGAATGACATTTTGCAGAAAAGTGCTTTTTAATTGCTACGTCTTCATTATTCTCTTTCAAACTTGCCCAGGAGGTTCTGCCTCAGAGACAGCTCACGTGTCCTGAGTTTCCATTTTTAAAGAGCAGCCAGTTTTGTGTTTCAGCTGCTCCCTGAAACCCCCCCCACCCCCACTCCCAAACTTTATCTGTGTTCAGTGCATTAAGTGGGGTAGGTAATATTGCCTTTTGTATCCTTGCCAAAAGGAGAGATGATTTGACGCAGTTTTCTAAAAATGCTCTCCCCAAATTCCTTTTGGGCTGAGACCAAGAATAGAATATTTTATCCCCTACAAAAGGGAAAAAGAAAATGATGAGCAAGCTAGAAAAATAGGGCTGTGAGTGTAGTCTATAGAGTTCCTTTAAGCAACAGAAAGTTAACCCCAATCCATAGACTCAGAAGCCTATAGGGGATTGGGATCAGCTAAAAATAAATTTTGCTGTGGAAGTGAAAATTGCGAGACAGATAAAATGGCTCAAGAATGCATACTCAGAAGGAATTGTAGACGTGGCTTAGGTGGGACTTTTCTGCTCGGCTTGATTTGTTTGGCCCGCCTTTCGGTGTTCGTGTCGTGTCCCTGTGCAGTAAGTTCTTCAGACAGTCACTCAAGTTCACATGGACCCCTTGCTCATTGGTGTGGACCTCACTGAGGCGTGCGGGAGCCCAGTGCCCAAGCTGTCCCACCCTATCTGCTAACACGCCTTCCAGACATACACATGTAGGATCCATCTTCCGGAATAGCCTCCCACCATTGCCGGCTCAACGGGCAGAGACTTCTAAACCCTACTTCTTGTGAAATCTCCCCAAATATCCAAAGACTGTCTTTTGAGCATTATCTATTTCATTTTTTAAATTTATTTTTATTGTTGAAAGTATTATAGATGTCCTCTTTTTTCCCTATTGATCCCTCCCCATCCCCCCACACACACAACCTCCAGGCCTTAACCACACTATTGTCTGTGTCCAAGGACTATGCATATCCTATATTATAAAAGAGTAATATGCAAATAGACCGAACGGCAGAACAACCGAACAACCAATCAAAGTGTAATATGCTAATGATATGCTAAGGCTGCTCAACTGCTCACTATGATGTGCACTGACCAACAGGGGGCAGTCAACTGGCCAACCAGTTGCTATGACACACACTGACCACCAGGGGGCAGATGCTCCAACTGGTAGGTTAGCTTGCTGCTGGGGTTTGGCTGATCAGGACTGAGCAAGATGGGCTGGACACACCCTGGAGCCCTCCCACAGCCCCTCCCCCGCTCAATCATGCACTGGTGGGGTCCCTCAACCTGGCCTGTGCCTCTTGTGATCTTGGACCCCTCAGGGGATGTTGGAGAGCTGGTTTCAGCCAAATCCCACAGGCCACTTACCTTGGGAGGGCACCAGATGCAGGGCTCATGGCTGGTAGGTGTTGCTGCTACAGTATGAGCCTCTCCCAATCAGGACTGATTGGGCACAAACCCGCAGCAGGCATAGTGAGGCTGGGATGAGTGGGAGCAGAAGGTAGGAGCTATAGGTAGCATTAGACTGTGGTTTCGGCCTATCCCTGCAGGCCACCCTGAGGGACCCTATCCGTGCATGAATTCGTGCACCTGGGCCTCTAGTTTGCATATACGTTCTCAGGTTCATCTCTCCCTACCAACCCACCCACCCCCACCTTCCCTCTGAGATTCATTAGTCTATTCCATGTCTCTATGTCTCTGGCTCTATTTTGTTCATCAGTTTATTTTCTTCATTAGATTCCACAGCACTGTCTATTTCTGATTAAATACCGACAGCTCTTCATTTATTCTGTAGGTTCGGCTGAAACTTTAAAAGACTTTAATCAGAGGAGGAACATCATCACCATCATCATCAAACATAGGCGCCATTAGCATTTACTGTTTGCTTGCCGCGTGTCAGGAACTGGTCTAGACATTTTGCAGGAGTTCTTTCACTTAGTCCTCCCGACAACCTTCTGATGTAGGTACTCAGAATATTCTCAGAGAGAGTGGAGCCTTCGAGAGGTGGAATGACTTGCTTGAGATGACTCAGGCCGGAAGAAGAAGAGGCTGACTCCAGTGGTGCCCTGCTTTTACCAACCTTGTTATAATTTCCCACCATCCTTCCCACAATGCCCCACTTAGATAGTCTTTTGAGAAGTCATCTGAAAACGGAGGAAATGGGAGAGGCAGAGAAAGACTTTAACATTGAAATGATGGAGCTGCGTTTTTAAAAAATAATTTGAAGGTGAGAGAGGGGAAGATACAAATCAAGAAACACGATTGGGAAGTAGAGAGTGAGAGTGTGTTATCCAACACATCCCTGACGAGCAGGGGAGGGAGTGTCCCTGCGGCATGAGTGGTAAAACTTGAATCCGAAGGACAGCTCTCTTTTCCGCAGCGGGCACTAAGAACGCTAGGCTCATGTGCACTGGTGGCTGAAACTGTTAGCAGCTCCAAATGAGATGGAGAGGGAGGTCCCCGGTGAAAGTATGTAATGGACCAATTTAGCCCCAAGTTGTCCATCCGTCTGGGCAGTAATAGCCTGCAATGCCAACATTTTAAGGGAAGGAGTAGTGCTCATGCTCAGATCAGCCCCTTTCCATCATTGGGTCTGAGGAATAAGACTGATTATCAAGTATAGAGAAAAGTCATGAGTTGTTGTAAAAAAATGCTGTTTCTATAACCAACCATGGGTCAGTCACACTCCCTCAGTGGGCCCTGGCTTCTTCATTTTTAGAACAAAAATGAGAAAACTAATTCTCTCTGATATCATTCTCCACTGAAATAAATATAAATATAAATATAAATACACACACACACACACACATACACACATATATATATTCTTTAAAGAATAGTTTATTTATTTGTAGAGAGGAAAGGAGAGGGAGAGAGAAATATTGATATGAGAGTACAACATGGATCGGATGGGCTGTTTCCTGCACGCCACCCCCTGACTGGGGATTGAGCCCACAATTGAGCATGTGTCCTGACCTGGAACCCAACTGGCAACCTCCTGGTGCATGCCCAACCAACGGAGCCACAGTGGCCAGGGATAATACTAGTATTTTCTTTGTTATTATACAGTGGTCTTACGAAATGATATCTTTCTTCAAATATCAGTCTTACCTTGAAATTCACCAAAGTATCCCCTTTATCCACAGAATGAAGTTCAAATTCCTTAGCATCTACTTAAGCTCTCTGCACTCTGGCATCTGCTCTCCTTTAAAACCTCTCTCCTCCTGCAGGCAGCCCGCAGCCAAACTCATTTCATTCACATTCTGTCTTTGTTCTTGCTGTTCCTCTCCTCCGAAGGTGCTTCCTGTTCTCTGTACTTGATGATCTCTGGTTCACTTTTCAACCAACCCAGTACCATCTCCTGTACAAAGGTTCCCCCACTCTCCGGGAGGGTTATTTGCAATCCTCGGCTGCCCGACGCCCTCCCTGTTTCAGGTCTATAAAGCTGTGTAAGGGTGATGTGTGTCTATGTTTTCCCCTGCTAATTAGACTGCAAACTCCCCAGAGACTGGCATCGTGTCTTCTCTATCTCCCTAGACCTAGTGCCTAGCTCAGGACCTGTGCTTCGTAAATAGGGCTCATAAATATTTGAAGGAAGGAAAAGGAAAGAAAGGAAATAAGAAAAAAAACAACAACACACAACAGTAATCTTATTTCAGTAAGGGCTTTCTCTTTCCCAAATGGAAAAGGTTTATACCAGAGCTCAGTCCTAATAGAATGGAATAGAGCCTCCATTTCAGAGATGGCCAAGGTCATGACCTGAGACGTTTAAGTAGAAGCAGTGCAGCCTGGGGCCTTGCCGATGATGCACTGTCTGGAAGGAGGCAGGCTCCGAGATATTTTGGTTACGACACACCGGGCGAAAGCTAGCAGCTTCAGATTCCTCCCCGTCACCTTTCAGAGCTGTTAATGAAACACCTTTTCTACCTCTTCCGTTCCCCTGTCTTGCTCCCCTCAAATAGGCCTGCAGATCATCTTCCCTCCGTACCTGCAAGAGAAGTTCGTCCAGTCGGCCCTGAGCTACATCATGTGCAACGGCGAGGGCGAGTACGTGTGCCAGAACAGCCAGTGCCGATGCCAGTGTGCTGAGGAGTTCCCGCAGTGCAACTGCCCCATCACCGACATCCAGATCATGGAGTACACGCTGGCCAACATGGCCAAGTCCTGGGCCGAGGCTTACAAGGACCTGGAGAATTCAGGTAGAGGGCTGGCTTAGTTCTGCTGCACACATGGCTCCGAGCCGAGTCTAGGAAAGGCAGGTGTCTCACTGGGGTGAGGGCTGCTGTGAGGGGACACTCACTGAGCCCCCGCTTTCCCATTGGAGAGTCCAGGGCAGGGGCTCGTAGCTGTCAGGGGGAAAGCACTCCATAAATCGTCACTGGATGGACTAATGAACAGCACAGTCAGGTTTGTGGGCCTGTGATGGATTGTCTCTGTTGTACCTGGAAGACAGAGAGAGAGATGCCACATAGCACACAGGACACCTCTGCAGAATGGAGAGTTCAAGGCATTTGTACGAATTCCTTGAATCTGTAGTCTATCTAAATCAAGAAACACACATGCATGTGTATATATGTCTATGTCTACATACATCTATATGTGGATATAGATGTAGATATCCCAATAACTCACCCACTGTCAAAGCTGGAAGTCACTGCTCAGGTAACGTAGCTATTACCTGCTTCCCATGGTTCCGAGGAGGAAAAAGTCAGTCACCTAAGGCCACGTGGCTGTCGTGTCAAGTTGGATCTCGGTCCGCATGCAGCTTCTGGTTAATGGGAAAGCCACGCATTAAACATATCACCATGCCAGGCACTGCCATTTTAATCACATGTGTGTGGAGAATGAGAAGCGATAGAGCTGGAGGTTGGCACGGTCAGGAGTCAGGGAGGCCACTGGGGGAGAGCAGGGTCCACGTGTCCGACTGGGGCGGTGGGGCAGAGGGCGGGCACTCAACTAGGGGATGTGGGCTAGGGCCATGGCACAGGGAGCATCAATGGGGAGGGTGCAGAGATGCTGAGCTGCTTACAAGGGGGAATTAGCAGGACTTGAGAAAGGAAGGGCGAGAGGAGATTCCCCAGAACTCCTTCTGGGCATATTCGTCAGATGGATGTGGGTGCCATTCGCCGGGCTAGAACACCCTGCAAGCTTTGGAAAGAAAACGGGGTATTCCGCTTTGGACCTGGAAGCTTGGGAATCCTCGAGACTTCCACGAAGAGACGCCAAATAACGGCCTATAATTTGTGCTCAGATATCTGTTAAGTAAATGGACATAGAGAGAGAGCATTACTGTTTTTAAAAGGACTTTATATTCCTTAAATCTATTAGGAGAACTGCAGTAAGGTAAGTCATGGTGTTCCTCTATTGGAGAGCAGGGAGGGTGCCGGGACCCAGTGTCTTCCCCGGGGTTACATAGCAAACGGCAGCGTCGGTAATGGAATCCCCGGTTCCAAACCCAGCGCTCACAGCAGCTCTTGTACCTTATTAATTCCACTCCCTCCCCCCGTCCTCTGCTCCCTCATCTAATAAATGAGAGGACATGTTTATGTGTTTAATTTTTGAATTTATTCTAATATGTAGCCAAGAAACCCTTTGATCAAACAGAATCATACCTCGGAGCCAGTGTGTACCACAGATAGAGGCTGAGCTCTGTGGAGCTGTGTTTGGAAACCACTGGTTACCATGAACTCTGAGTCCCCAGCCGGCCCTGAGTGCGCACGATGCATCAGTGTCTCTGCTCTTAGAAGGTCAGGTGGTTCTGGGGAGCTGTGGGTGCCTTAGGAACCTGCGCCCATTAGTCCACTTAAAGTCCTGGGAATTCATCAAAGGGAGGGGGCTCAGGATGGAAAAGGATCGTGATGACTATTTGGCCTCAAACAAAAGAAGCAATTGATTAAATGCTTTTGCAAAGAGGTTCTCCCCATTGCTAAAAAGCAGACGGGAACGGCAGCCATGTGCACGAGCAGGAAGGGTCTTTAGCGTAGAATCCTTATCCCCAAGGAAAAGCAGCTCCTTTGAGTGGGCGGGTGGGTGAGGGAACCAGAGAGCTGAGATGCTGCCGAGTGAGCTGGATGGTCCACGGGAGTCATTCGTGCCCTGCTTCCCCCATAGAGCACATATTCACTCTAGGTACCGCGTGCTTAGCCATTTGAAAGGGTCCCCCCCCATTGAGACAGATCCAGCCACCCATCCTCGTCCCTGGGGCGTGTGCATGTGTCTTTACCTCCTCATTTTGAGCTTGTAGCCTTAATGACCAGCCTCAGGCAATTCCAAGGATTCTCAGCCAGCCAAAGGTAAACACCATTGATGCCTTGAGGACCCTGGATGGAGTGTTGGTGGTCAAACAGGACCGACTTCACACACACAGATGGAGGTCTGCGTGTCCTCGCTGGGAGGGAACCTTCCACTTTTAGTCAAGAAAGTAAATCATTTTAACTTTTAAATTGCTTTTTCTTATCTGACCCAAATTCGGGTTCATTGAAAGGACTGTTACCTCCCTCGAGGTCAGCAGAGCCATCTATAGGATGAGCTGCGTCTATAGGATGAGCTGCATCTATAGGATGAGCTGCGTCTATAGGATGAGCTGCGTCTATAGAATGAGCTGCGTCTATAGGATGAGCTGTGTCTATAGGATGAGCTGCGTCTATAGGGTGAGCTGTGTCTATAGGATGAGCTGCGTCTATAGGATGAGCTGCGTCTATAGGATGAGCTGCATCTATAGGATGAGCTGGGTATAAAGGATGAGCTG